>JAWWES010000001.1:109713844-109799957 GCA_035583135.1 Lophotriccus pileatus
AATAACCAAAAATCTACTGCTAGAAATAGGCCTGGATTCAAGGGCTTCTTTTTCAATATGGATCCCCTCCTTTCTTTATCCCTCCCCTCCAGCCTCTTTTCTCTACTGTTTTCACCTCTTCTTCAGTCCTGATCTGACTTTGGAGACAGGGAAGAACATGCCAAAAAAAAACATCGAAAGAAAAAGAGCAAACCCCTCAAGTGTGAGACTTTGAGATGGCACCTTTTTCAGTTTCGAACCAGAAGTCCCTTTTTGTAGGCAAGTAACCCAGCTGCAGCCACAGAGGTGAAGAGAGTGGAAAATCCAACCAGCTTTAGCAGCCCCGGCACAGACGGCAAGTTTCTCTCCCAGAAGGTCGTAGTGATGGGCAAAGCTGGCACATCCTGCAGGGAGAGCATCCCTTATCAACATAACATCTCCACTGTGAGAAGCAGGATATGAATCAAGATTCTTACAGCAGAAGCAGAATTGGGTTGTGGCAGTGAAATGTTATCAAGAAGGAACGTACAAAAATTTTCTGCCCTGTTAAGGGGAAGAAGAACACGCTGGGAAAGGATTCACAGCCCAGTTAAAAAGTGCAGTTCTTTCCAATCCTGCACTGCAGAGTTGTCAGAAACTCTCTGAGTTTCTACCATGTTCCTGTTAAAGAAAGGGCAGTTTTGGCGAGTAAGAGAAAGCTTATTGTGGCTTTGATTTTGTGAACTTACATAAAAACAGCAAACAAAATTTTATCTCATCAGCAAAGCAGCAGGAAAAAGAAACCAGTCTCTTTAATCTGCATAAATACTTACAATTGATTCAGGTTCTGGCTTCCAAATTTCACTGTCTGGGATTTTCCTCATAGCAAAGAGTATCTGAAAGGTAGTAATGTTCTCAGTAAGTACTATTGGTTCTTCAAAAGGGAAAAAAAAGCTGTCTTCAATTTTTGTTTCAAACTGGCATGATGAAGATAATGACTGAGCACATAAATCCCAGTCTATTGAAATTTTAGAAGAAAACTCAGCCTTTTAAAACTCATTTCTGGAGAGGCCTATTATTTAATAAGACACTCCCCCTAATGGAACACAGAAATAGTAACAGAAAAATATCTTTATGCTTAGTTAGTCCAGGGAAGATATCAGAACTTGCCCAGTCCCACAGGAACAGGGTGATGTGAATACAACTAAGAGTTAAGCAGACACTCCTGGCATACATATGGTGTGCCTACACCAGCTACAAGGAGTAGCTTGCACTGCAAATTTTACCATGGTGTAGGAAGAAGAACAGCATCCTGGGAGTGATGACAGACCACAAGTTTCAGCAAGAGAAAAGCGGAGCTAAAAATAAAACTTTTGCAATGGGAAACTTACCATTCAAAATATCAAAGATACCAGAGATCAGTAGGATGGCAAAGATTATTTGAAATGGTAGTTAGGGAAGACAGCAAGATTAGTTTCTTCTACAGTGAATAAAATGGAGGTGGTGACATTAATGTTTTTCCTATTCCAGGCACTTGCAGGTTTAAGATTTGCCATCTTTTATGATGGGCTTTTACTGCAGACAAGATTCATTGAACCCCTCAACTCTACAACGCAGTGAGAAACACCCTTGCACTAGATTTTAAGCACATTTCCCTTTCACAAGTAAATGAGGAAAGGAAGACATCAAAATTTTTACCAGTCCAGCACACTTGTCAGCTTCTCTGCTAAGGCCCATGGAGGCTCTGCTGTAATGTCTCTACATTAGTGAG
The DNA here is from genome assembly GCA_035583135.1 of Lophotriccus pileatus. Taxonomy (NCBI): domain Eukaryota; kingdom Metazoa; phylum Chordata; class Aves; order Passeriformes; family Tyrannidae; genus Lophotriccus; species Lophotriccus pileatus. The sequence continues at coordinate 109,715,574 of JAWWES010000001.1, forward strand.
GTCATAAAGCACTGCCCCTGGAGGTTTTCAGAAGCAGGTTTGGTATAATTTTCTCAAATGTGACAGGTTATGAATAGTTGATCCCTGTCTTTTGGGGCAGGAGTATGGGCTAGATGACCTCTCCAGATCCCTTCCAGGAGAATTTCTGTTCCACAACTTTTAGTCACAAGGTTCCCTTCATAAAACAAAACGGAAATTTCTTTTGATGCTCTATAAACTGTAATGTTTATTATAGTTTATTTACAAAATACTTGAGAAACTGCCATTTTCTCAGATGCAAAATAGATCTAAGTCCTGTTTTATTGACTTCATGTAAGGCTGTCTCAATGGTATTGTTGGGAACACAAGATGAAGAGACTGGCTTGGTGTGCAGAGCTGCAGGACTGAGCTGTTCCTGTGCTCTAACAGCCATGATCTCTCAGCAGGATGACTAAGAGAGTGCTCATTTGGGGGGAAAAAATGCCTAGGTGAGAATCTGGGATTTCTGTAAAAGAAGAAAGGATTTAATTCCTAGAAACAGTGAAGAATTTGAGGAAATAACCAGAGCCCTTCCTAAGTATTCCAAATCTAAGTGCAAAACCTTCATCCTTTTCGAAGTCTTTCCCCTTTGCAGTGACTTGGATCAAGATTCAGAACACCTGATGCTGTCAACCCTCAGTTCCCATTTCACCTCCAACTAGAAGAAAATCTTTCATTTTTCACAGGATATTTGACAGGGTCCTCTGAGTTTCTGTACCTCTCTGGCTGCTCTTTCTCCAGCCTGGACAGCCCCCTCCATGTATCCACTCCACTCTGTGGCTGTTTCTGTGCCAGCAAAATAGATCCTGCCAACGGGCTGCCGAATGATCCTGGAAGGGGACAAGCAGTAAGTCATATCAGAAAAGAACCAAAGCAGTTGGGTTAATGCTACAGAAATATTTTAAATAACAGCAAGCACTTACAGTTGGTAACACTGGGTGAGTTGAGCTGCAGGGGGAGTGTTCATTGCATTTAATTTCTCACAGTAAAGTTCCCATTTTCTACACAGTGTTCCCATTTTCTAAACATTTACACTTCTCACAGATGTAAAGGACAATTGTTTAAAGATGAGACTTACTCTATCTCACAATTCTAGCCAGTGCCATAAATACCAATGCTAAGCATTACTGGCACAGTGCAGCATTCTGAAGTATATTCTCATAATATCTGAACCAAATAAATAAATAAATAAAAGATTGTTTTAACTCTGGTTTTGCCAGAATTGGTAATAATTATCATTAAAATTACTTTAAATACTGAGGCCTCCATAACCTCTTCGTTACAAGTGCTTCAGTGCTCTAAGTTGTTTTTAAATTGTTAAAACCTAAAATTCAAAAGTAGGGCTATGCCACCACATTCAAAACTGTGTATCTGGATCCAGTCACTGATCTGATGTAACTCTTTTTCTTCCCGCTAAATCTTATTTTCATGCAAAAACTTAGGTGGGAGAAGCCTGTATACAATGGCACACTGATTACTATTTTAAGCCTCGACTGCTAAAAAAAAAAAAATAGTCCTAAGAAATCACTCATTACTGTAAATTTTGGCAAGAATTAACTCTCTGCCAGTATTTATAAAACACCAGCTCAAGATGTGCTGGAAATGGTTACACAGATCTCAAATACCCAAAGCCAGTTTTGTAAACAGACTGTGAAAGCTTCCCAACTCCCTTCCCGGAACCTGCTCAGCTGTACTCACCAAATAACAAGAGTGAATAAAAGCCCCTAATGGTGCTGAACTCATCCATCATAAAGCCCAGCTGAGGCAAGTGGAAGGTTATACTATCTCTTCAAAATATTCCCCAGTGATCTTAAAAGGTATAAAGTGAACAGTGACAGAGGATTTATGGCCCTTTCTGAGGATATTTATTGACTTGGTCTTATCTCACTACTCCAAAGCCCACTATAAATAGACACTGTACCTTCCATACTGAGTCATTATGCCTGGTGGGAAGTAGGCTGTGTAGCAGCCCCCAGAATACTGCTCTTCACACCAATTCTTCTCTTCATAATGCACTGGCTGTAAAACAGAGATTAATTCACTCAGGGAAAGGACAGAGTCCCAAGGAAGCTAATAACAGAACTGAGGAGAGAGCAGAGAAGAGCAGCTTATTTGCTGCATGTCAACGTCTCACAAGACAAGCACATTTAACACATCCCTTAATGCAACATAAACCCAACATAAAAAGCCTTAATTTTTTAAAAATAGCTAGCAGTGTCTAAAAAAAATAGCTAATCTAGACACTGTAGAACATAATCCTCTTAATCTGACAATGTAAATTCATGCTTTGTGCACAAACTTGTGCTCTGAACCGTGTAAAGCAAAATTAACCTCTGGTGTACACAGATGTAATACCTGCAATATGTACAGTGGACACAAATATATACTGTTAAAAATGTAAAGTGTGGCACTTGCATGGTTCTGTGCAGAGTAGCACTGTGTTGGAAATTATGTGTTTTCCAGATTGGTGTCCACAACATTTAACTGGTTAAAAATTGTCCCGAAAGCATAAACAGTGTTAATCACATAATCTAAGTGTGAGATCTCACAGATCCTAACAGTCATTCAACATTACAGGGAAGAAAAGGAAACGGAAAAACAAAGGAAAAATAAGCCAACACATGCATAGATGAGAGGGAAAGCAAGCCTGTCACACCTGAAACAGCCTGTCACAGTTGAGATGTGTGGTGAAAGCACTGAGAATGCCACCCACAAAGCCGGACAAGGATATATCTGTCTTTTAAAGTTTCATAAGCTCATTCTTATCCTCACTGTCAAACACAACCCCAAGATGTGCCATAATCTTCTCTCCACTCTTCTAGAGAGGGCAGTAAGTGCTCCCATAGCAGCTACCTTTTCCAAAGGTACCATGGTTAGATTTTGTGCTTACATGTAAAGCTTCCTCTGATCCCAGAACCTTTGCATAGAGCTCACACAGCCTTGTCTTCCTGCAAGAGAAAAGCAATATAAGACTTCAGCGTGAGGAAAGAGCAAACAAACCACCTCTAATATACCCTAGTTTCAAGAGAACAAGTAATGTATCTCCTTGAACTTGAGGTTCCAGCTTTTTGGGATCTATCCTAATTGGTCAGCCTCTGGATCACTAGAAATAACTCAAGCTCCTGTGCTGCATAAGTGCTGGTTTTATCAGCAGTTACACAAGCTGTTCCCTTAAGGCAACTCCAGCAGCCCAATTCCATACATTATCCAAATGTTGTCCAGGCTGTCAGGAAAGAAAGTAGTAAGGCACTGCACTTTTTTGTCTTGGCACATAGTCTAACTTATGTTTGTTCCTACAAAGATGCAGGTATCGATACACTGCAGCTCTCAGGGAAATAGTACTTTATTTCTGCATCTATAAAATTTCCTCCTATTTCAGTTTATGAGTCCATAAATCCATGAATAGACTTCATTCCATAAAAAACCCCAAGTGCAATTAAGTTTGTTCCTACAAGATTTTGGGTCTTGCTGTTAGCCCCGCTGCACCAATCCCCAAAAGCAGGCAGATCAAGATGAAATAACAGCTAACAATTATAAAACCAAAACCTCAAACACAGCATTGGAAAGACATTTACTCCTGGAAGCAAATCCTGTGCTCCACAGAAGGCCATGGTGGGCACAGAAATACAGGAGTCCCAGCTCTGTAACTGCATGGGCTACTCTTGCAGCTATAAAAGCCCATGAGAAAACCATCTATAGGTGCTGTATGAGGCAACCCAGCTATACCCATGAGCAGCTGAACCCAAAGAATGCTACAGAAAGGGGATGAGGAGAAATAGGATGACTTGAATGGCCTTGAAGGTGTCCTCATGTGCAGGCTGGGGCTTGAGCAAGAAAGTGAAGCATGCTACAGTTCAGGAAGAGCTGTGGCCCTGGGGTGATTTTCCTGCTGGCAGGTGTAAAGTTAGTTTAAGACAGCTGTGCAAAAAGAAAATATTAAGCTTCAGGTCAAGGGTGTCTTCAGACTCTTAAGAAATGTCAACCTTGGAAGGAATTATTCATCAATAAGGTATTATTTGACAGGGGGAAAAAACACACCAAAAAAACCCCTTCCAGCAGTTTCTAAAGAATTGAATTGTACTAGCAGAAATCAATCACTGAGGACATTATCCCTAATAAGAGCAATCTTTGCTGGTGTGCTGATTTCTCTGCAAGATCTGCAGTTTTCATCCCAGAACAGTTTAAATAAATTCTTATTTATGTATTTATAGTTGAAGCTAGCATGGAACATATGGAACATGCAGTGATAAAATCCTTATTTCTTGGCTTTGGACTCAGCTGTGAAACTGCCATCAGCACTAAATAAGAGGACTGTTATGCCTGGAGCTACCAAGGTAGGGTTCTGTTGAGAGTTACACTGTGCCCAGTGTGGAAGAAATGCTGTTTTCCCTGGTCTCTTGTTTCACAGCAGTGTGGAAAGGTAGGGCACAATCTAACCACTGTAATTACTCACTGGCACCTGGCCTGGGAAGACCAGCTGGAAGGCAGCAGTGAGTTTTACTCCCTTCAGTCAGGCTTAGGCTGTAAAATGGTTTCCATCCTCTCCCACAACTGCTGTTCCTAGCCATGATTTAGGATAGCTGCCACAAACTCTACATCCTACTCTTCATATCCAAGGATTACCAATACCCTGTAATAAGCGGGATGAAGGGAGAGCCCAGGCTGTGTTGGTAGGTGAGCACAGCATCTCAGCAGGATCCATCCTCTGTAGGGTGCCACAAGAAGCCTGTGCTCCAAAGGGATCCCTCCCTGCAAACACCACCACGCCCATCTAAACAAAATGAACTTGGTTGTACCCCAAGTGTACACTGGGAGGTCTGGGTTCATGCTCTGCCTTCTCCTGCACCCCGATCTCCACTGGAAGGAGACTCATGCTTATGCGAAGGACAGGAGCTGCAGAACAGACCATCAGGTTCCTGCCTTGGCTGGCTGAGGCCAAGACTGAGCCACAGGTACCCTTGCACCAGGGTACACCCAGCAGGTACCAACCTGTCTGTATTTCACAGCCATTTGTTACCAAAGCAAAGCCCTTCCTAATCCAAGGTTTATTCCTCAAAAGACAAGAGGTCAAAACTCCTGCTTAAAACTTGGCTGTAGGCACCAGCAGAGTCAGGTAATTGTGTCAACCCTTTTAATGCCCAGGGGAAAGAATGGTGCCTGGCAAGCAGCCAGGACAGCCTTAAATTTCATAGAAAGAGAAGCTGTCCTTGAAGACTGCAAATGCTCCGTTGTATCTAGGGTGTTCACACGCAGAGTAAGACACCATTTGGTGTTTAGGATGGCTTTAAATTCTGGGCACACTGGGTTTCGGAATACCTACATGACTTTTATCATCTGGCACCTGCTGGGGGTCTCTCTGAAAGTTTCAGTGCTTGTCTGCTCCTGCCAAAATCGAAAGGGCTCTGTGGTATCAGGTATTTATCATTTGAAAAGCCTGGGACATTAACAGCTCCATTCAGACCCATGATCCACAGACTGCCAGACTACCTGCAAAGTGAATCTGAGATGAATACATCTTCTCCATTTAGACTGTAGAAAAGTTCCTTGGACACAGCATTCCTTCTGGCATGCTTTAAAAGCAATTTTATTTTCTCCGTTTCAAAATAAGCCTCTGCTCATAACCCACACTCTCCACTTCCAGCCTTAATTTGATCAGATACTGCAAACTGGTGAGATGGAAAAAAAAAAATCATTACTTTGTAATTCTATTTTAGTAATATGCCAAAGAGCATTACTGTATGCAGAGACTTGTTTGAAGAAGACAGTAAAATGGCCTTCATCTGTGCCCGAGGGGCGTTTTGTCCCCATGGCTGAGTGTGGAGAGATGGAGGCAGCTTTCTGACCCCTTCGTGATGCTGAGGTGTTGCTCACGGCAGCTCTGGCACCATCAAGGTTGCACTAAGTTACAGACCCCGAAACGACCCTCCAGGGTGATGAGAAGAAACAAAAGTCAAACACAGTGGCCAAGCCCGTCCCTTCTGACAAGCTTTCAAAGAGCTCAGTGCACCTGCAGGAAGCCGGAGAGGCAGCAGTGGGGAGAGGAGGCTGGCCCTGGAGCCTTTCCAGCGTGAGCAGGTGGATTTCTACACTACTTTCATATCCAGCAGATTAGAGCAGTTCTTTACCTGGATTCACATAAGCAGAGCAGCTTTGTGGGAAAATAAGAACCAGGACCAGAGAGTTTCCGAAGGGCAGGGGTTAGCCACGCATCTGCTGCCAGTTTGTGGGAATTCTGTGGGGCCTTCATCCAAAACCAAGATACCTTCTTGTTTAAAGTGACATGTCTGCCTACTGTCACAAGGTTGCAGACAACTTTCTTCAAATCAGGGCTTTTTTTTTCCTGCCCTGGTCATTTATAACAAAATTTTAACTCGGATTCTGCACAGATCTCCAGTATTTGTACTTACCTTTCTTCTTTTGTGAGACTCGTCAGTCTTCTGCACTTCCGAGCAAGAATGAAGCTGTAGGAAGACCACAAAGGATTTACTGTCACTATGCAACTACATTTCCTGCATTATTTAAAATGATAATATGTTATGGTGGGATGCTGTGATTCACAGTAACAGCTTTAGGGCCTCTACCTAAAATATCCATTTCACCTCTCTGCATAATGTAATTTGCTCTGCCTGCTGTTTGCAGGACTCACTCTAGCACGAAACACTCTGAGATTCATGTTACAATATTTGCATGAGCTGTTTCCCAATTACCTTAATTTTATACAGCTGTGGGTGCAGGCATTATTTTTTAATAAAACTTTTTAGACTGATCACACTCTGTTAAAAAAACTGATTTTAACTGGCTGTTAAAAAAAAACCAAAACAAAACAAAATACAATTCTAGAAAACAAATTTTCATTTAAAGAATTGGAATACTGGGAGAAAACTTTACATTTCTGCAATCACCCTCTTTTTTCTTCTCTTTCCTTTCCTCTTCTCCAGTTCTGTACTTTGCCACACAAGGCAAAAGATGACAGTGAAAAAAACAAGAAAGAACTTAATTTTTAAAATTAGCAATGAAATCATAGAGAAAACTTTTTTGAAATAAAACAATTATAGAACATATTCACCACAGACTCAACTCTTAATTATTTTAAAGTATTTCCTTTCAAAAGGAGTAGGTTTTCCTTTTCAATTGTTGTCTCTAAGAAAAAATAAAAAGGCATTAATTAGACACTGTCTCTTACCCTATTATGGCAGGAAAACTGTCATCAGGCTTTGTATCATCAAGCGTTAAACCAATTGCAGCATCCTCATCTTCAATGATCATGGTACCACAATACCCTGTTAAGCACAAAGTGGAAAAGAAGTTAGGATCCAAGTATCCAAATCCAAGAAGATGTGAAATACTCAGAATGTGATAGGAAAAGGCCTAAACAACCTGATCTAAATTTACCCTGCTTTGAACAAGGCATGGGACTAGATGATGTCCAGAGGTCTCTCCCAGCCTCTATCATTCTCAGATACTATGATTCTGATACAGGGACACAGGGAAACAGTGGAAAAGGGAAGGCTACTGCAAGGGAGTAGCCCTGCCTAGAGTCAGAGAAGCACTAAATCATCTCAGAAGAGAAAGTTTACATCTGAGATGTGCTGACAATTAACAGTATTTATCATCATCTTTAAAACGCCAATAAAAGGTTCTCCCATTGTTAAATTTATGATGGAAAAGTAAACTATTCTGCAATCTGGTTGGTTAGCAAGGTAATTATTGCACAGAAATAAACTGCTCTCAAATACTGAAGATGTTCCAGTGTCTTTACCACAGTTGTTTCCACGTATGACATTTATGTCAGACATAGAAGGAGATATTTGTACACTGTTTTGAAAAAACAGTTGTTTTTAAAAGAACTGTTTGAAGACAACATAGTGTTCGTAAAAGAAGACTGGTGTTGGCAAAGCACAGTGTGCTACAGGCTCTGTGAGGAACAGGGAGTCACCCCCTGCCAATCCATTCCTAACCTTATAGCCAGAATACGACAGGATCCAGAATCCCATAAGTCATTCACAAAGATGGAGGGATGGATGATTTTGTAGGTAAACAGATGTGGGCTCATTATAGCCAAATATGAGAAATGGGTGTTATTACACTGCAGTTCGTCTTAGATTCAGTAGTTCCAAAAGGGAGATGAGGAACCATGATGGACGTATTCAGCATGTAAGGGGAGTCCAGTTTGATTAGCCCAATGCATCCAGAAGGCAGAATTTTTGCAGACTGATACTGATGGGATAAAACCCCTTTCCATCACACGTCACTTGTACCTTTACATTCCCGTACAAATGAGAGAGACTCATACCCAGGTGCCGCTGAAGAAGAGGACAATAAAGAACAACCAAGACCATAAGCAACAGGCAGGAGTTCTCCCTTCGTGACTACCTCCCTCTTTTAATTCCCTCATCCACCCTCTTTTCCCAACTGATCTCTCAAGTTTCTCACACAGGAGAAGGCAAAAATGGCATAGAAGCATAAAAATTTTCCTTCTAAGGTTTAGCATCCTCTGTCTACTCCATTACCACGCGCCCTCTTCCCTCTGTCACTACTATTCCGTTCAATTAAAATACAATACCCTTCTTCCTCCAGAAGATTTCCTTATAGTACACAATGCACTTGATGACTGAGCCCATGGGGATCCGGTTGATGAGCTGGTTTCTCATGGGGGGCAAAGGTGGGTTGAAATGAATCTTCAGACCAAGAGCTGGGGGAATGGCACTGATCACATACTTGCCCTGGAAAACAAATTATACATAATATACAAATACATTCTCCACTACTTCAACCTAAGTATATTGCTCCAGTGATCTTGGCAGACATCTGTGGAGGCTGCAGGGTGTATCTTGTGAAGCAATTTTGGCATTCAGCATAAGAATTGCAAAACTAAACCCTCACAAAATCCTGCTCATTAAATAACAAACAAGCATTATATAAACAGCCATCTGTTCAAATGATGGGCAGCTGCCCTTTCCTCAGTACTTAAAAGAAAGTACTGTGCTATAAGAGCCCACTGGTCTCCCTTCCATCTGGATTCCTCTGTTACAACTTGGAAAGAAAGCTTGCAATGTTTTTCACAGGAAGTTTACTACTGAGCTACATTTTTGTGTTTATCTTACAATTACCCTTTAATTCAGAAGGTAACTGAACACCAAGAAATGATGCTAGCAAAGGAGAAGTTTGAATAAACACTTTGCTTTCCAGGCATCACTTAAAGGACTATCACTGCTATCACTTCAGGACAATGAGAAAGTGTGACCTTCTATCACACTCACTTATATCTCTTATGTTTCTGTAGAGGACTTTGGAGCAGTCAAAAAGGAAGAAGCTAAAGGTTTTCTAGCCATCCATCCCACCCCTAATGATTTCCTACTAGGATATTCCATTACCTCGTACAATTCATGATCTAAGGTTTCCACAACAACACTTTCACCCGACTGGTCGATGCGGACGACTGGCTTCCTCAGCTTCACCCGCCCTCCCAGGCGCTCCATCATCTTCTCACTGATCTGGCCAGCGCCCCCAACAAACTTCCTCTCCTGAAACACATAAACACCAGCTCAGCAGACAGGTGCTTGTGAGGTGGATATCGTTTCACCCAATATATCGTTTCAGAACAAACCCCACTCTTCCATTGTTATCAAAACGTCTTCAGGAAGTTCGGCGGTTTCACCCGGAAATGTATCCGCATTACTTTCTCTTTTGGGGATTTTCTCAAATACTTTCCATATTTGACCAGCAGTCAAAATCAGAAGTTATCAGTAACCTCATGAGAAAACCCCTTCTCATGTGGTCTCCAAACAGTTTCCACAGGCCTGTGTGAATCTCAAAAGTGCTTAAACTTTCAAACCTCATCCCTGCAGCACTCTGTGCATCAGAAACAGGAAACTTGATCTTCATAATAAATAACAAGGTATAAGAAGTAATGTAGCTCACATAAAAATGTCTGCTACAGTCCATAATCTACCTTAAATCACCTCTAGCATAGCACAGAATTCAAATATTTGAACATATTTACAGTTATATTATCTATGGTTATTTCTTATATATGCATATTTATGGATTTAATATGGTCTCATGTATTTGCATTTTTATGTATTTATCATTAAGTAACTTGCAATTCAAAAAATATATCTATTTCTAATACAATTAGTAAAATTTGCACTTCTCAAATAGAATACCATTAACAGAGTCTTTACTTTCTTCAAATGCAGAAGCAGCACCAACGTACCAGACTGCAAACATTTCAGAGCAGTACCATTTTTAAGCAGTGGCAGTCATTTTCTTCAGGCTGATTTTAAAATCTAAACAGTGTTAATCCTAGGAAGTTTGCATCTCAGGAACCCAGCTTTGGGCTACATTTTTAGCATTAATTTACTTGCTATCTCCATTAAGTGCTTCTGCAGTGGCAAGGCTTGCTTCAGCCTCATGACAGAAATAAGCATAGGTAAAAATTTCCTTTTTCAGTGTGGGTAAGCAAAGTACGTGTTCTAACCAGAGTCCAAAAGGAAGCCAGAGTCAGGAACAGATACGAAACTACTGAACCCTAGGGCAATGCTTTCAGCACAGGAGCAGTTTTCAACACCAGTTTTGCAAGATCCAGATTAGAGCGTAAATGAATAAAACTAGTTATCAACGTGCAACTGGCTCAAAAGTCATGGACGACTCAGTTTGCCCTCTGAACTAAAACAAACAAGCAAGAGAATGAAGTTAAACCAGGGCCTGGCAAGAGCTGCAGAAGGCGATGGCTGACAGTACCTGCCCTCCGTTGGTCGTTGAGAATATCCTCGCCGTCCCCCCACACTGCTTCACATACCACAAAAACCACAGGGCGGAGACCTCGTGGGGCTCAGAAGTGACATCCACGTTCACAAACAGAGTTGCAAAACTCTTGGCTGCACTGCAACAGAGGCAAGAAAGTGAGTTGATTTTAAAAATGAATAATGCTGACCACACTGTTCTTGAGTGGAAGACTGTCTTTGGCAACCTCTTCTTTTACTGGGGGCAAACGATTCCTTGATTTCAGCTGAAGCAAGAAGTTATTAATTCCTTTTATGTAACATTTTTCAAGTATCCCTGCAAAAAAAAAAGTGTTAATAAAGTGTTTGTATTCCAGACAAATTAGGGCTCCAGGAGACACAAAAGCTCATGAAAACTTATGTCACTTTATGCTAGTTGTCATTTTCAGGATTAAGGAAAGAAAGCCCTCCGGTTTTCACTGGACTCCAAAACCACCATGTCCTTGGCTCCTGGGTTATCTGCTAAATGCCTGTCCCTCAAACACACAGTGGAGAGATTACTCAACACTTGTCATAAAAGGTTAGCAATCTTGTCTAAGCTAATTATCTAAGATCTCTGGATTAGTCAGGATCCCTTCACTGCCCAATCCTCCACTGTGCTCAGGGAGAGTGCTGCAGCTGGAACACAGAAAGGAAAGAAATGTAGGTAGGAAGCCAAAACAGACAAGACAGCATTCATGCAAGAGTTTGAGAGGGAAAAGGAAAAGGATTCTTTTGGTTGCTCAACTCAGTATTTTAAACAGTGTTCTAGTAGCCAGTGGCAATGAACACAGAAGTGGAAAATTGAGCTGGGTCTGAAAAAGGATCACTGCTTTATGTCCTACAGCTTGTGCTTTCATAACAGCTCCACTGTAAAGCACTGTATAAACCTGTACAAGATTTTAGGGTGCACTAAGACAGAATTTATTAGGGCTCAGAGAAACATTCCTCCTATTAGAAGTAAATGCTTCCCCCTGCCTTCATTCTGAGGAGGAGCTTTAAGAGACATGGACTGAACCAGGAGATGCCCAGTTTAACTACTTTGTGACTGACAGGGACTAAGATTCTAAAGGTGTTTCATATGCAAGGCATCAGGCAATCAATAACTTCCAAAGACACTACAGAATTCACTTTTTCTTGCTTTCTTTTAGTCTTAGACTTCAAAAAAAGTGAAAAGTGTAACTCTAACATACTACTTCAAACAGTTGTAGATCTACACAGAAAAAAAGGCATATTCTGTCCTGTCTAAAAATGGAAAGTCCTGCTAAAGTACAAACCTCATCCATTTTCTAAAATATGGGTGCATTCTGGCTTCATTCTTGACAGCCAAAACTGATACAGAAATTATTCAGATTTTTGTCACTATAAACACATACTGTAAAATATGATCAACTCTGTAAGGTATTTTGCTAATGTATATGTATCTATTAAAATTTTATAAGCATATGCTATTAGATAGTCATTACATTCTCCTAGTTTCTGCTGCCTTCTCCCATTGCTTTTATGATTTCAACCAATTTCAAGCAGTCAGGACATTTCCAGCATGCATCTGTAGCCAAAAGCAAATCTGTACAGTTTGTTAGATGAAAGGAAACAGTACAAGATTACCCTTCTGGATCATTACCTTCCAGGGTGGGAAGTCTCTATGGCGTGTTACCTAAACCTTGAACAAACTGAGCAAATCAAGCTGAGATGCACATATAAAATCTGAAAAGCATCTCTGTGTTATGCCAATATCCAGGTAAAATGTCAAGTCTTATTCCATCAAAGTTGGAAAATCATGAATGTAGTCACATGTGCTATTGGATATTGAATGACTACTGGTGCATGGTGTTTTGCTAACTTGTCCAGTTCCTTACTAAGTCAGGGGTTTAGAGAGCCAGTAGAGCTGTCAGCACACATTTCTATTTGGTTTTACTGCATATGGACCATGACACGAACGACAAAGGCTTTCAATATGTCTTCGTGCAATTGTCACTCCTGTTTAAGTAAAACAAGTTGTAGGACAAGGGCCTACTGTCCATTTACAATGATAGAATTATAGAAAGGTAAAAGGCCACAGAGGATGAACTTAAAGATCATCCAGTTCCAACCCCCTGCAATGGGCATGGACACCTTCCACTAGACCAGTGTTGCTTCAAAGTTCCATCCAGCCTGGCCTTGAACACTTCCAGTGATGGGGCATCCACAACTTCTCTGGGATACCTGTGCCATTGCCTCACCACCCTCATGGTAAAAAATTTCATCCTAATACCTAATCTAACCCTGCCCTCTTTCAGTGCAAAACCAGAACCCCATGTCCTATCACTACAAGCCTTTGTCAGAAGTCCCTTTCCTGCTGTCTTGTAAGCCCCCTTTAGGCACTGAAAGGCTGCTCTAAGGTCTCCCTGGAGCCTTCTCTTCTCCAGGCTGAGCAACCCAACCCTCCCAGCCTGTTGCCACAGGAGAGGTGCTCCAGCCCTCAGATCATCTTGGTGGCCCTACTCTGGAGTCAGTCCAAAATAGCCATGATCTACATGAATACCTATGGTCATGTTGCTCTCTGGAGACCGGCTGAAGCCACAGAAATGCCCCTGTTGAGAACAGCACCAGAGTCAGTGGGTGCTAACAGGCTCGTGGAGCTGTGTGTCAGGTGCTGGGCAGTTCTGAAGAGGTTGCTGTAGAAATCAATCTGCTTTACAGCAAGGCAGAATTAATGGGCTTTTTTTTTTCCCCCTTTCAGTGAGAAGAAAAACAATCAAACTGCCATTGAATGGCAAGGGAAGAAAAATTGCTCTGATGTATACATAAAAACAGGAAGCATTTTCACTTTCCCTACTATATAGTGCACCAGCTGAACAACAGAAAGATGGGTGTTAAAGTGATTTAGTGCTATTGCAAGACAAATGTTATCTTTATAGCACTTTGGTAAAATCAGCTGGTCCAGCACAGAATAAATGTGTGCTGTTCCATCAAAAGTTTGATTCAAAAACCTGCTGTAACCAGAACATTTATTTTCTTTTAAAGGCTAAACACACAGTAAAGAGCAGGAAAGTTCACATAACACATTAAGGTACTACACATCTATTCAGAAGTAACCCTCCCAAATCCATTTTCCTTTTTTTTTTTTTTTTCCAGTCTACAAAGTTAGGGAAATATAACAGAGTGTGTTGACAGGTGCTGTGGTCCATTATTACAAGATTTTCTCACCTCATTTCTTTATAAAGGCTGTAATCTAGGGGCAGTTATATCTCTTTGCAAAGCAGTAACATTTATTTGGAATTCTAAGGTATATAAATATAAGTCAAAGTTTCTTACTTCGTCCAGCATACTTTATCTATGAAATCTTGCATAGTCATTTTGTCCCATTCTTCTGCATGTGGAGCCTTCCATGGGGCTTCACTGGGAATCTAAGGAGACATAAAAAAGCATTCTTTAGCAAATGAGTGACATAAGAAAGAGACAAGAAACATAAAAGATCTTGCCTTTATATGATAATTTAGCCTGCAGATTTCTGGCAGATAATACAGTGAAACTAGCAGAGAATGCCTTTAGGGAGTTTTTTGTTGTTTGTTTGCCTGCCTTAAGAATTTTCTCTTTTTTTTAGATGGAAAAACAGATAATAAATTTAGAGTTAAGAAGTGTTTCTAAGTTATTCCATCTCTCTCACATCTATCTACACAAGTAAGAGCAACCATTCTCAAAGTCTTGTAGCTCATACATTGCTGGTAATAAACTAGAACAGACAAGTTGAATTTGAAGGTACGGAAGGGCAAATGTTTGAGGTCGACAAGCCTCTTAAAATATTACTTTATGATTCACCAGGAAAAGTGCTAAAAATCAATCACAAACATAAGCCTTGACGTTCCTTTAACCAGAAGAGCAAAGGTGTGACTGCAAAAAGCCTCAGCCACGTGGCCCTCAGAAGAAGTTTCCAGGGTGCCCCTTTCAGAAGTGCTCTGACCATCAGTGTGTACCTAAAATGGGTGGCTGCTCTTGCCAGCACCAGGTTTTTTCAAGCCAGAGCAGCTTCCCATCTTTCACTCTGCCCCTCATGGAGACAAAGCTGAGCTGAGCTGAGACAGTCAGCTGCAATGCCTCATGCCATACCTCCTTCCCCATTTCATCCATGGTCCTCCACAGGTTGTTGTAGTCCAGGTAGGCCAGCGGATTCCGCATAGGAGGGAACGGACCTTTAAAGGGGTAAGACTTACCCTACAAGATGAAGAACAAACAAAAACCTCATTAGAAACTAAACACAACCATAATCATAGTTTCCTTGTGTGAGAAGCTGCAACAAATTAACTGTTCACTGTAAGGAAGAACAAACTTAATCAATACATGTAACACTTTCTGACAGATCATGTCTGTGTGTGTGCACAAGAGGCCATGGGCACAAACTGAAACACAGGAGGTTCCTTCTGAACATCAGGAAATGCTTTTTCACTATGAAGGGTGGCTGAGCACTGGCACTGATGGACCAGAGAACTTGTAGAGTGTTCCATCCTTGGAGATACTCAAAAGTTACCTGCACATGGTCCTGGGCTACCAGTTCCAGGTGGCCCTGCTTGATCAGGGGGTTGAACGAGGTGACCCTCATCCAACCTCATCCATTCTGTGATCCTGTAATCCTGCATGTGCAACTTAGCCGTGATACAAAGCTGAATTAGTAAGGCCCACGTGTGCAGAACTGATACTGCCTTCATCTTCAAAGCTTTACATTTGGCACTTCTGGGCAACCAAACTAATACCCTGCAGTAGAGTCAGTAAGACCAGACGAAAAAAAATGAGATGAAAAATTGCCTATTTGCTACTGAAAGAGAGATATGTATGTTACCTTTTTTCCTCCTAAATGTTCATGAGAAGACTGAATTGTTAACTGTAGTAAGCAGTTTGGTTTTAGTTATTTGGATTTTTTTTTCAAAATCAGACAAAAGCAGTTGTGGTGAGCTTTATTATACACTAAAATCATAGCTCAGAGACCTTCTTTAAAAAAGCTGTTTTGGCTAATCTAAAAATTACCAGTCCTGCAGAAAATGTAGCATTTACTGTTAATGACTTATTCTTCCAGTCCAACACCTCTGGCTGTAAATTCCAGTGATAGTGTGACCAATACCACTGTCCTAATTACATCATTACATACTTAATAGTTAGATTTTATATATCTGTATATCCACCATAGGATACTCAGAAAGTCTGGCTTAATTAGGAGTGGAAGACAAGGAATTTGTAGAGCTATTTTACTGACATGGGATTTCCCTGTCTGCCTATAAGGATGGCAGCCTAATAGCTTTAAAAATTCACAAAGAAATGCCCATTAGCATTATGCAGGTACTCCTTTTTTCACTCTGCATTCCAAAGTCCATAAGATAGGCAAATAATAAAGGCTACATTGTGTGCCTCACCTGATTTTTCAAAACTTGTATTAAATTATGTATTTAAGTGTGCACAGCCTGAGCATCAATGCCAAACAGTAGAAGTACTAATTTTTAATACATATTTAATGCAGTGCCACACCAATCCACCAGTACAAAATTATTCACACTGGCTTAAAAAAAATAATCATACTGCACCAAGATTTAATATTTGGAACCAGGTAACAACAATGACAGGGTGACTTCTTGAGGAGAAGTACCCAAAGACCACTTACCCAGAGAAGTGTTGGGCTTTATTTGATTTAGTGTCTTTAGTGTCTACTAATACTGTGAAAGAAGGGAGAAAAAACCCATGATTCAAATCTTCAAGCATTTGCAAGCACCAGAAAAGACAGTAAAAGGGCACAGTGGGACCCTGAAAGACTCAACACTTGGTCTGGAAAAAGCAAAAGGAGATAAAACCTTGAAAATGTTCACTGATAACTTTGAGGACTTCCAATTCAAAGAAAAAGATACTTAGAGAGCAGTAAGGTAAAAAAAAAAAAATCAAACCTAAGGGTAAGAGAAAATTAGTTTACAAAACTCCCAAACAGGTTAGAGAAGGTTAAGAAGAAACTGGTTTTTCACCTTGTCTTTACAAAGGCAGGACTCCAGTGGAATCCTTGTCAGAAACAACAAGGTAATGGAAGTTCAGAAAAAAGTAAAATGGGGGAGGGGATGAAAGGATTTAACTCTTTGGCACACGAGAAGAAGTAGCTGGAAGACAACAATTTCATTTTGCAGTGCTTTTGAGGAGAAATTACGGTTTTCACAATGCCAATACATCAAATTTTTATAAGTTTTCAACTAGAAGTTTTGTCACAGCCAGAGCAGATCTCCTGTCACTTCATGTGCTAGAGGCACCAAGGTTGAAAACCCAGCACTTCCAATTTAAGGACGGACACTACAGCACATTCACCCAGATAATGGAGGGGTGGGATGTTTTTTTTTGTTTTTTCTTTCAGCATGAAAACAAAAGTGCTTTTCTACATGTCTTGTGCTCAACCACATGAAAACACTGGAATCAGGAAAACACTTCCCTATAAACAGAGATGAACTGAACGAGTCTGTTTCATCACAAGCACTTGATCCGGACATGAACATTTGGGTATGATTATAGAATCTCTCAGCATGGAATCAATTTGAACTGGGGCACACCTTCATACTCTGCTGCCAAAGGGCTAAAGAAGAGCAGCCAGACCTCTCAGACTAAGTACCTTCCTGTCCCAAGCAATAACACCTGAACCATGTTGGTAATTATCTTTTAGCCTTTTGGGGCACATTAAAATTCCGTAAGTGGCTCCTATGGCAACAAGGAGTAAGTTTTACAGCGTTTTCTTCTGAACACTGGAGCCACCCTTCACTACTGTAGACACCATACAGGAATCCCAAAGCCAGACCATGGTTTTAAGAACTTAGTATTTCCCAAACTCAGGTTTATGAAACAGGTATCCAGCTGTGCTCAAGAAAACCAGGACAGCATCAGAACGGGTTAGTCTAATTAATGATTTTGTCCAAACTTCCTGCTTTGCCAGAAGCAATCCTAACCGAGTTATCCCCTCTGAGTTAACTCAGGTCTTATGAGTTCCCTGTGGTGCTTCCTCATGAGCACACAAGAGACACACAAATCATATTTTTGTTTTAGTGTTCTTCTATTTCACTGCATTTGAACTGCTGAAAGGGAAATCTTGGGTATGTCTCTTGTGTAGAAATCTGGGGTGACAAGTCTCATAAAGCACAAGAACAAACTTCAACCCAGAAAAATAAAAACAAACCATCAAGAATAGTGAGTATCCTGTGAAAGTTACTTCCAAGAGCTCCTAAGGCATCTTTCTTGCACAAACAAAACTCCAGGAGCTGTCAATCAGAACTTGTTTGAAAAGAGACTGCCAGGCTAGGCTCTACACAGAAACAAAAATAGCAGCACCAGAGAAAGACTACAGAAAGTTCAGAGTAGTCACCAACAAAACGAAACATTTCAGCTCGGCTTTTGCTGAATTTGCATTTTTGCAAACACAACCACCTTTTCGACATTTAGGCAAAATTTGCTTATTTTTATCATCTTGCTGGGAATAGCATTCTCCATACCTGCTGGTGCTGTATGATCCCTAAAGAATAACAAGACACACATGAAAAATATGCCCCAAGATGCACAAAATGTTTCCTTTTTGAATATTTTTATACCTAAATCAGAGCTGTATAAAACCAGCAAAAAATAACCACCCCTTCCAGTCATTTGCCATGGTATTTCAGCACCAGTACTACAATGCTCAGAAGTATTTCTTACCCTATTTTTTATTTAATACAGGCAAATACATAATTTTAGAAATCATTTCATGATGCCCCCTGCAATGCTTCCAAAAGCTGAACACAGCACCAGCAGTTGGAGTTCTACTTGCCATTGTATGGATCACTTGCTCACAAAGGCTGTTGCTGCAGTATGGGCTAAATCTCACTGAAGAAGCCGAAACTACAAGGCAGGAAACTCGTGCGATGCAGCTGTCTCAGGAATAAACCAACAGGGAAATGAGAAATTCAGTGTTTGTCACAAACGTTGCAATTCCCAATAGATTTTCTCATCCATCTGTCAACCAACATTTGGCTTAGTTACAATGGACCTGTGTAAGTGCAGAAATGAGCTTTCTTTATACATCAGCTCTTTCAGGTCAAATAGCTGACATAAAACATGGGTTATTACAGGTGGGAAAAAACCCCCCACAGCTGAATATCAGTAGCCCCTTGAATATCAGCCCCAGCACTCAGGAGGGCATAGGGAGCAGATCTCACACACTTTCTTCTGTGAGGATGACAGCAAGTGAATGGTTAGCTGAGGAAGGACCTGCTCTGCCAGGAAATATCTGTATAAACATCTTATAAATGTAAGCCAGCTCTCCTTGGAAGAAGCAAGACAGTGTGGCATTCTCTGTGTCACTGAATGGACGTGGATATTCCCTCAGCTAAACCATCTAAACCCTGGAGTAACTGATGCTCACTTCATCAAGACCTCACTCTGCATGTTAATTCACAGTTACACAGGTTTATTGGCAAGTGGTGCCCTCTGCTGATTCATGGCACTGGTACATCACACACATTCTTTTCTCTCAAAATCCCAGGAACATCATTTGTACAAAGCACAGGAACAGCAAGACACAAAGCTGTGGGGAGGAAAAGGAGAACCAGCAAAGCATCACTTCAGGGTGGAACTCAGTACATGTATCAGATACTGTTTCTCATCTGCTGCCTTGTGGAAAAGTCTTGTTTTGGTTTGGTTTGTGGGGGTTGTTGTTTGTTTTTGTTGTTGTTGGGGGGGGGATGTTTCTTTAGTTCTGTTGTTTTTTTTTAAACCATAGCATCTAACAATATGTTTCTTTGGGACTGACCCTCTTTTATAATCATAATTCTCCGTAAAACATGGCAAGTAGCTGGACCAAACTGAGAGAGGTACACAGGCCTATTAGAAACTGCAACAGCATCGAGCTACCCTGAAGTTCCCTTCACTGCAGAACTGTTCAGGAGCTCACATGCTCAGCTGGTTACTACACTGACAGAGATCCTAAATGCAAAAAGATACATAGGTTAGAAAATATAAACACAGCACAGGACAATCTGTATAACTGATAAAACTGTACAAAGCTAAAAGATTTAGACACGCCAAAATGTACTCCAAATATATTTCAATATTTAATTTGAGATCATCAGCTGTGGATGCCAGTGTGGCTTATGAATTTGATCAAGTAAGGTGATTCCAGATTAAGTGTTGCATAGGCAGACACAGTGGCTTGAAACGTGAATTCTGAAAAGGCATAGAGCTAAACAGGAACAACTTGTTTCTGCCATGTTATAGAAATCAAGTCTACCTTCACTCTGACACATCAGTCATGAAATCTGTTAAGTACTTATCTTACCTAAAAAATAGACAGAATGAGAGAAACAACACTGAAGTGGTTTAGAAAGGAAAATTGAGGATCTGCTCTGAATTTAGGTGCTGTATATAACTACATATATATTTCTTCCAATCAGCTGTGAAAATAATTAACTAAATCTCCTTCCTACTAGAATGGGATTTTTTGTTTTCAGGCACTAAAAACCACCTTTACAAAAAGCATTAAGGTGTCTTATGAATCAAAGATTTATAGGGACTTTGTTTGCAAATACTCTTTGAAACTGGGCCTGCCTGTGGCTTTCAAAACCTGAATTAAACCAGTCAACAAAGTAGATAAAAATCAAACTGAAAATTTTACAATATTTCTAAGATTAGGCTTAAGAAAAATCCTCTTTCCCCTCCCAAAAACAGAAAAATGGGCATAAATATATGGGGGGAAAAAATGAGTAGTTTCATTTGGAAGTAGGCTTTCAAAAGAGCCCATTAAATAACTAAGCAGAAGGGCACACATACTTTCACAACTAGAACACTGGTTTTAACCAGAAGATGACTCTGGGGTCAGTAGTTTTGTTTCTGAGATACTTCAGGTTATTACATTCCTTACCTAAAAAAATTCAATCTTACATAAAATTTTACGGACACATGAAATCCAGTATGTTCACCCAGTTGTTCTTGTACTAAATACACACTTCTCTAATTCTTCTCCTAATCCCCTCGGGAACAGACCATGTGCTCTGGGAAAGCTAGGACTGAGGAAGATCTTTTTCAACTCAAATTTAATTAGGAAATTCATACTCTATTTACAGTTCACTTTTCTTACTACTTTCATCCTCATGCTATCGTTAGGTCACATGTTCCAGTAATGACACATGAAACTATCAAGGCCATGTAGCAATTTAAGTGTCTCTGAATTTACTTGGCTTCAGACGTCAGATGCCCCGCTTCTTACAGATTCAGATGTATTCTTCCCAGTTCCCCGAGTTCTAGTTTACAAATTGCCAGCAGAAAGGGGAAAGAAATCAAAAGACATGAGGCTGTGTCACCTCACTTAAATTGATGGCAACTGCGAGTCTCACAGACTTCATTCTCTGACTGCACTCTAATTAAGATATAGAAAGAATAATGAAAGTACATTTATCCAGTCATTCAAAAATCCATTTAAGCTGTTACACTCTATACTACAGACTATGCCAGGGGATACTGCCCTTAGATTCACAGAGAAGCAGGTCAAAAGCCTAAATAAATCATATTGCTTAGCTTCAGTGCATATATCACGGATATCACAGAAGAAACACCATTAAATTTTATAACTTCAGATACAGCAGTCACTTATCCAGCTGCTAATTAAATCCCAATACAACATGACCATCATATTTTTTATTCATGAACAAGACCACAGCAAACTGCATTTTAATAAGCACAATAGTGCTGAAAATGAATGACACCCAAGAGGGCTGTAAATTTTTTTCTGCAAATCTACTGCAGGTTAGTATGTAACCTGGTAAAATTAATGTAGATTTGGGGTCCTAGTTAGAAGTACTGAGTGTCTAAGACTAAATATTCACTTTCATCATGTGCTGCAGACAGGGTTCACATTAGCATTCTCCCCAGAGATGCCAATGGTTTATATTTGTATAAAAGTGGTGCCAAACTTCAAGTGGGCATGGCATGCATTCAGACACCTCTGGCCAGTGCTGCTGGCAGATGAATTATGACAAAGAAACTCCAGCCTCTTAAAGAGAACATAACTGATGTAATTAAGTATTGGCCAGTCAGTGTCAAGAACCTGTCTAGTGATTAAGAATGAGATGCTTCATGTTACATCCAGCATCTGATCCTGAAGGACCTCCCCAGGATGTGCAAAATGTCAGACGTGCCTTCTGGTGCTAAAGAAACAACTTGCAGGACTTAATTATAACCATATGAGGACCGTTTCAGGTGCAACACCCTGTCAAAGTAGTCAAAATAGCCAGTTACCTCAGCCAGCTGTTGGCACTATCCACAGCCTGCACAACAGAAACAACACAGAGATTAGAAAGAACAAGTGTTAGCACCACTTTTCATAATCTGGGGGAATTCCAGGAAGGATAATAACATTATCCCATGAAAAGTTCTGGTGGCAAAAAGCATCTTGAAAAAGAATTACAAGAAGCATCAACAGCTGTGGGGGATCTACCAGACTAAAGACTATGTTTTGAGAAACAAGCTTTGGTGGTCTGATGTAGCCGAGAAGGAACCTTTTTGTCATCAGTGAAAATGGGATCAGGGGATGTTCAGTTGGCACCACATCTGGACAAAGAGTAGGTCACCCTTCTGTATGTACATGAAGGAGTCAAGTTCTAAAAAGATTCACTGGGCAAACTGGTCATATAAATAAATGTTTCTTTACACAGATTTAGGGGAGCAAAGCAAACCAGTTCCACAGTTACCTTAGACAAGGAACCAGTGTTGCAATTGATAATTTGGCAAACTTGTGTTTTAAAATGCAGGAAGTTTGCATGGCTATTGAGACCCCACAGAGGTGAAGTACAATTTGGATTAACAGGGAAAATGTGATAATTAAACTCTCAAAACAACTGGCATGTTTTCAAATTTCAACATTTCTTTACAGGGACTGTTACATGATAAAGGTAAAAATTATAATATTATATATTATATAAATATATAATATATTATATAAATTATATATAATTATATGTGCTTTGGTTTGCTTTTTGAAAGACAAAAGCTGTCATTCATTTTGGTGAGGGGAAAAAAACACCACCAGTCAAAAAGCTGCAAATCTGCATATCCAAGGTAGGATCCTGAATTCTCTCTTTGGCAGCTAAGGAAACGTTATTTCATTTTAAGAAGCATTTTTACAGATTTCACATCTGCCTACCAGGCCAGTGGGAGGACTGTTAAGAGATGATGACTTCTCAGACAGTTCTGCTTTTGCTTCTTAAATCTGGATTTATGAACCTAATTTCAGTTTGCTATTGAAAAATCAATGGTGTTCAGGCAGCAATTTGCCTACCAAATACTACTTGCAGAGCTATACTAATTTTCTCACTAAGGCTGATGAACCACTATTTACACAAATGAAAAGAACATACTAATCTCTTTTCAAAGACCATGAAAAAGGCTGCTTAATAAGTGGAGGGAAAAGAAAAAAAATGTAGGGCAAGAAATATAATTTTGAGTTTCTGTGAAGATATCACAGGCAATATAAGCGAGACCAAAAATAATCTCACAATAGAACCTGACATTTAAAAAGATTAAAGGAGGTAAAAACCACACAACCCAATCAAGTTGGTAAAGCCTAATTAGCAGAGACCCACCCAGAGATCAACAAAATGCATTCTTTTCATTTTGCAGTACAAAGAAGCTGCTTATATTACTTGTATTAAAAAGCCTCTAAAATGAATTTAATTAACCATGAAAGGCTTGATTTTGCCTTTGGGTATATGTAAAAAACAGCATCTGATTTTACAAGATGCACTGTGAAGCCCGATTGTGTAGCAAAAGAAGAATTAAAACCTTTAGGTTTCATTGCCTCTCTGGGTTCAGATAATTCTGTGTCCCAGAATTTAATTACATTTGGCCACAGTGAACTCAAATTCACACAGGGGCGACAGCCCTTTGCCTATTTTGGAATCTGGTTTGCAAGCTGACTTGGGAGTACTGCTCAGATCTCAGGGAACACACAAGAGCATTGTCCACTCACAGGGGGAGCATGGACAAGCCACATGGCTGAGAGACCTGTGAGGAATGTATTACACACACATGAAATGCACAAGGTTGAAGATTTGGCCACATAACAATGCATATGTCTACCATGCAGTGCTCACGTGCCAATTATTTAACTGTGACTAATTCTTCAGCTACGCAAATACTTTTCCACAATTGCACAGACAGAATCAAAATGGAAATAAAGGATTTAAAATTAATTAAATCAGGAGATTCAAAGGAAGTGCTACTGACTGTGGAGTATTTCCTCTCTTTACCTCCTGCTTGGCTACCACGGAGTTCTGGCACACACTTCAGGAGCTCCTACAGGCAACTGAGCCTACAAACTCTGAATCCAACCTGCTGGTTCCTAGCATGCCTTGGGAGCACCTCAGCCAGCAGCTGGTATCTCTCTCCTTGGAAGACTTTCAACACTCGACTGGGAATGGCCACAAGGGGTGAGACCTCCAGGCTTGGACAACTTGAATGCCTCCAGAAGCAGAGTGGCTTTTCCCATGTCTGGATTTCTGGATACAAGTCATACTGTTGTATAGATTCCCCGGGCTTGTGTCTTAATGACTTAGCATCCCAACTGAAGGCCCTTTCTAACTCCAACATACAGAGGAGCCAAGGAATGCCCTTCTCTGCCAGCCTGGGATGTGTTACTGGGTGCCAGCAACTCCTATCAGTGTTGGACAGGGAGGAAAGCTGATCCTTGATTCATACCAGCACTCCATCCTGGGCTAAAAGGATCATCCAAGGATGATGGTAAAAGGCTATGCACAATCTCTAGCAATTCATATAGTGAGATACTTGTGGTCAAGGAAAAGACAGATTGCCCTTGTCAAGAGCTTGAACTTCTCCTCTTGTGCCATTCTCCCTTTTCCTCTCTCTATACGAGGTTATTGGAAATCAAAAGGTTATTCCAACGAGCAACGTAATACAAATAGTCCTCTACAATCTGATTCCTAGAGATCCTAAAAGGAAAAGGGGTCTGGCTTACCAAACAAGAAGCCTTGCTTGCCTGGCTGCTGACAACAAATCAGCTTTATCTTTGGCTTCAGTGACTTCTGGCAGCACTTTGGAATGTCACCATGCTAGGACTGCAAGGTTGTCCTGAAAGCTTATCATCCTGACTGGCCACGTCAATTGTACCATTAAGGTTTCCCCTCATGGCATGACCTCCTATTTGTGTTGGGCTGATTTAAAGGCTAAATACTGTGAATAAACAGAAAATCTGGCTTTGAGGACAGTGCCAGAGGCACACAAAACAGATCAGTGTGGATGTGCCCATCAGTTCTACTACAAAAATGGTAATTGTGGACCATCACAACAAAGCAAATCACTTGGAGAACACAATTCCTTTTTACAACAATTGAGTGGAAAAAATAATGGAAAACTGACAGAACATCTTTTCTCTATTGCTATCTTTAGGTCTGTCAATGTTTTCTTTAACCTTTGATCAAACACCAACTACTGACAAGTAGTTTGCCAGCCATTGCACAATGGCTTTTCCTAAGCATATAATGAAATTCAATGTTAATTTTCTCAGGAACTAACATAGAAAGTTTCCTTTCTGTGGGAGTGCAACACTGGTCTATATCAGGAGAGGAGAAAGGATGCTCTTTTTGAGAAAGCATAATGACTACTGAGAATATGTGGGCTTTTTAACAGCTTTGCCATAGCTGTTCTTTTTCTGATCATGAACAGATCATTTAGATCTGCCTCCACAAGACTGTTTGACTCCCAGAGCCTTTTGCTACTCTACATGTTAAGTCTCCCCATCAGCCAAACCAGACACAACCTCTTCATGCTTCTGTCAGTCCGGATAATCAACGCCACAGGTTTAGGAAGCCCAACCTGAGAAACTTTCAGCCTGCTTTAAGATACACCTAAGACTTCTGAAAGGTATTTTCAGACACCTTGGGCAGAGTATATCAGACCTGACCCATATAGAAGAGTCACAGTTGCACTGTTCAAAAAACAACAAAGTTTTTGAGAGCTTTTAACTAAGAGGTCAGACCTGAACCAAGGCATCAGCTGACAGGATCCATCTACAGGGTACACACATAAATGTGTGTGTGTACAGTAATTTGTACGAGTTCCTTATTACCAACATGATTATTTTTTTCACCAACAAACTCAGATGCTGCACATTTAAACAGGTCTACTCCACTGTAGCACGAGTGGGAAACAGTGAGAAAGGAGATGACTACAACTTGCCTGCCTACAGCAGCATGTTTGAGAGCCTCTTACCTTGACATGGTGTATCAGGTGCTCAACTTCATTCACTTTATAGGTCTCTATTCCCAACTCTTTGGATAACCGCAGCAGACGATTCTGTGTTGGCCCCACGTAAGCTCCTCCAAGGTCCACATATTTGACTTGCTTATTCTAGTTTATCACACACAAAAGGGAAAAAAAAAACAAAAACCAAACAAGCCAGTAAGTCCTTTGTAAATAGCACACAAGCAATCCAGAGGAATGAAATTAAATTAAACACTCCCAGAGTATTTTGGCTAAGATTCCTTTCCCCTTGGAAAAACATAAATTCTTCGGTGGAGTTCTGGTGTGGTGATTACTGAGAATCTCAGATTATGAGTTCACAAATAGCTTAGCAGGTCCATTGCTACAGGCCTTAAACAAACATGAGAGGAAAGAGCCTGACAGGCAGAGAGAGGACAGAGAGAGACATGTGTGCAGCTCTTGCTCGGTCTGGCACCTCAATGGTGACTAGTTTAAAACAGACTGTCCCAGGAAGCAGCGCAGGCAAGAGTCCCTGATGAGCAGGGTGGGAGGGGGGTCTCCCAAGTCCAGATAGAACAGAAGGTCACGTAAAGGGAAACATGTTGGTTCTAGTTCCCAGCCACTCCCGCAGCCCACACCACTCCTTGTGGGGCTTGTTAAGGTTCAGCTCAAGGCTCTTCACAGCATGGTTGACCTTATGGATGTTTTTTCATAGAGATTTCAATAGTGTCTCTCCCTAGGAAATGACTTGGAAACTTAACTCATCACATTCTCCTTACCAGATGGATGACTCCACACCCTGCAGATCACACAGAAATATTCTGTCTCCACCACCATGCCAGTCTTTCCCTTCTCCTGCTATTAAAATATCAAGAAATTTCCCACCTTCTATTACTCTAGAAATCTTCTCCTTATATGTATGGTATCTATTCTAAGTATGTGTGTGTAGAATAAACGGGTTTGGAGATAATTACCCTTACAGTGAAAGTTCTTCCACCAACCCTGTCATTGGCTTCCAGCAACACCACATTCAAGCCTGACTCAGTCAGCAGTTTGGCTGCTGAGAGACCTAAAAGACAAAAAGAAAAGCAATTAAAGAATACTTCTATATATCCACCCTGTGGCTTCTGTGACATGACTTGTAGAAAAACCTCATAGCTGTCCATCCAAATCATTCATCAAACACCACGAGAGGGGGGTGAGGTGAAATTAGAAAACTAAAAAATCAATAATCATTAAAGGAAGCAAAGCCATATATTAAATAGTTTGTGGTCAAAATTTGCATGTGCTGAGCAAGTTTTGCACCACATGCTCAGCAATTCGGATGCCTAAGCCAGCACTTGTTATGACAGTCATCCAACCATGCAGAGAACTTGTTGTTTGTAAACAGAAAGCTGTCTTCCTCAACATGTCATCTTTTATAGCCCAAACAAACAAACAAAAAACTAAATCAAACAAAACAAACAAAAAACCAAGGGAATAAAAAAAACAACCAAAAAAAAAACAAGGAGAAAAAAAAAAGAAAAAAGAAAAAAGAAGTTTTATTAGGACTGTCCTAAATTTCAGAAGTTTTTTTGACACTTGTTTTACATCTCTGCTTTCCAGTTCTGAATATTTTAAAGTGCAATAGTAAAGCTCCCACACAGTTGCGTCACAGGTTTCACCTGCAGAAGAACACATGGTCTGATTTAGAAGAAACAGAATGTGCACTTGTGCATGACAAGAAGAAGAAAAGAATATAGGTTAGTCTTCCCCATAAAATTGTTTGATTCCTCATCCATTTTCTTCATACACTTTTATTTCCACCTTGCAATTTTTGGAGCTGAGACACCCAAGTGAGGGAACAATAAGAACAGAATAATAATAGGGAACATCTCACTTTAGTTCTGGTGCCATAAATCCTCATAAATGCAGAGGAAAATATTAGCTCCAAGCCCTGCAGCAAGTGTGGCAAGCTGCTGTGGGAATCAAGGAAATTAGAAAGGGTGCACGTGGAGGGATTACAGCCTGAAACCTCTCAACTTCTTAAGATCATCTCTTGCCTTTTCCTTCAGCACACAAACTGAGATTTGAATAAGCTGCGGTGCTTACTTTGGTCATATGTGAGTGAATTTCTAGGGGGACAACACGATATTCTAGTGGGTTACATCATCCTCTAGAGCCAACAGGATGGGTTGAATAAAGTTCAGCAAGAGGCCAGGCTGGAAGCCTCACTCATACATCATAATTTATCCTTTCTGGCTCTCTGCCTTGTTACCATGAGAATGCAGTCGGTTCCCTCTGTGTGTCCTAGTACATATAGTTTTTGAGGAGCCGTGCAAGCAGATTGTTCCAAGCATAAGGCAGCCACGGAACACATGGCAACAGCACGGGCAGGAAAAACAGATGGCCAGAGCCAACATGGCAGGATTGAATGAATTATAATGAAGAAACTACAGCTGTCCTGGATAGAGGCTACAGAACACTCTGGTCATCAGCTAGTGGACTGGGAGTAGGAGAACCAGGTCCTGTTCTCAACCCTGTATTGAAACTGCTGCACTGTGCTGGGTAAACCACTTACGGTCTTCATTTGCCCATCTGAAAGAAAAAAAAAGAAAAGAGAGAGAGACAATGGTGTAGATCTATCTACAGGATTTCACCTTTTCTAAAGAAAAGCTGCACATGTTTCCATTAAAATATCATACTGTCCCTGCTTCTATTTCTAGCTTCATGGGCTTATTTATCTTGGGTTTTCACATAAGTGTTAGTGAGAAAACCAGTAATGAAACTGATAAAGGTCTTTCCATACTTCCTACTGAGGAAATTATATTGCGAAAACATCTGCCTGGATCAGTGGCCTTGACTACACTCACAAATATTTTAAGATACCAAGGAAGAACATAATACAGAAAAAAGTCATGGTATGTAAACATGGACCACCCCTTCAAAGAATGTGCAAAGAGAGATCGGCTCCTGGGGGTAAAACAGCCAACAAAGCTCCTAATTAAATCTAGCTTATCAGCTAAAGAAAAAGGAAAAAAAATTCTTTTCAAAAAAGAAACATTTCATCAGTTGAGAGAGGATCAATAGTAGTTATTAATAATTTACAGAACGAATACACAAAGTGAAGGCTGCTGTCACCTGTGGGTTTCTGCTGTCTTATCATGCTAACAGGTATTGACTAATCAATTAATAGCATTCAGTTACCAACAATGATTAAGGGATATGAGATTTGACCTTCTTTATTAAAACCTAATGAATAAACATTTCAGTACAGCTGGGAACAAAGGCAGTTTATTCCCAGGAGCTCAACAAACAGAGAAGTTTATGAAATGATAACTCTCCAGACTCAACTGAAATGCAGCTGATTTGTAGCCCAGATACCACTCCTTGTTTCCCCCCTGCAACTTTCCTCCACTCTATTGCATCTACTGTTTACTCCCTGCTGTTTATTTTGGGGCACATGCCACCTTTTCTTCATACCCACACATTCACAGATGGACCTGTAGAGGTGGATAAGAGTTTGCAAGAGTTTCCTGATGCAAAAACAAAAACAAAACAGTGTTGAGGGTAGGATCAGGCTTATTGATATCTCACTGCCCCATCCATGCCCATCCTCCAGCAGATCTGACCTCTGCAGGGGGAGGGATGTGTCCTTGGGGCTTGGCTCTGTAGGAGAAGATGAAGCCCACAGGGTTACCACACTAAGCACCACCTGGCCACTTTAGTTCAAGGGTTGGTCGTCCACTTGCTCCTCTCACCCACGTCACAGCTCTGGTTTTGCTCCTAAGTTTGCTGGAGAAATTAAGCAGATAACTGCTGACAAAGTCAGGGCCCACAGCCAACCTCTAGCTTCTCCTAGCCCTCACCACAAACATGCAACAACAAAAAGATGGAAGAAGCACAGGCAGAGGCTCAGGAGGGTCAGATGGCCCAGCAAAGGACCAGAGCACACACAGTGCAGGATAAGGCGAGGCTGCTGTGACAAATACCACACTGCAGTGCAATGTTGTCAGGTAGGAATATAGCTATTTTGGTATCTCACACATTTGGAATCACAGTACTGCCACGTCACCCCATACCTGTTCCCTGGAGCTGGACTCAAGACCCCAAATGGGCTCTTGGGCTGGAGCCAAATAACAGTGAGAGGACTGGATGCTGCTGAGGGAGAGCTCTGAGTCAAAGTGATACGAGGACAGATAAGGCCCAGAACAGCAACAAAAGCATATTAAAATGGAAATGAATACTAGGACATGAATAGTGTGGCACGAGTTTCAGGTTTGCTTTTACAAACTGACAATTGCTGCAGGAAACCCCTACAAATCACAGCCTCTTTTCTGAGCAAAAGTCAGAGTGGCCTCTCTGTGCCTGATACCCCAATTGCCAGAAACAGAGCAGGCACAATGCCTGTGAAGCAAAGCCTGGAAAAATCTGTCATACATGATGTCAGATCTCCTCTTGAGTTTAACCCTTCACAAGTTTCCCATTTCAGCACTGCCTCTGTCTTGCCTCTCACCCTCTTGCACATCACTAACAAAAGACAGACCTTTGATATTGCCCCCATTCCTCACAAATGAGGCAAACAGCCACATTCAAGTGAAGCAAACAGACACATTGAAATGTAAAGGTCATCCAAAAAACGTGACTGATGCTGTTATTACTCCTATTTCATGCACTGTTTTGTCATCCAGTGGCATCTTTCCCTCCTCACCAGAAGCAGTTCAATAGAATAACATCTGAATTGCAATATAAGGGCTCAACCACTTTTGTTCACCACAGAGGAAAGGAGCTGGATCCAGTTTCCACTGCAGGTCAGCTTTCTTCAAGGGGCAACAGAGAGCCCCATATATACATATATGACAGAAAACATAAGCCTCACCTGCAGTTCTGCTCAAAGAATCGATAAGCAGTTAATTAATCCAAAGAGAAGCAAAGATGATTATTTGGATCCTGAAAATACCATTGTACTTAGAGATGCTTAACCAGGCAAGCCTTCACCTGTTCCCATAGCAACCCAGTACCCAACTGCAGCCACCCAGAGATACTGGCAAGAGATTGCCTCCTCCAGAATCTTGTAACACAAGTTCAAACCATGAAAATAATTTCTTCATCATACAGAACTCTGCATTCACACAGATATGACTCAAACATCCCAACGTCAAGTCATCACAGTAATTATTTCACCTTCAGTTCCAACTTTTTTTCTTGTTTGATAGCTCTGTACCTGCTGAACACCTTAAGTTGCACCACTTCAATAAACAGCTTCATTACAACCTCACTTTCTAACAGTTTCCTTATCCTGAGAGAACAGCTAATTCAGATTTTTTTTAAACAGAAAATCTTAAATTTCTGTGCTAGGGCAAAATCCAAACTGATATTTTGTAGAATCATAGAATCATTAAGGTTGGAAAATACCTCCAAGATTGAGCCCAACCTGTATTATATATCTATATTTATGTTTGGGTCATATATATTTGGATTACATATATAATATATATAATAAAAGATATTTAGTATATATATATTTGCACTGATAAATGTGACAAGAGTCAAATTTTTCATCTGACCCCCATGTGGACTACAACAAAGTCCTACAATCAAACACATTAGATTATCTAAAAAATACTTTGAAGTATATTTTAAAAAAAATTACTGAAATTTAATAACTGATTCCAGTCTGATTCTGCCTGGACTCAGCAATTTTACTGAAATACCCTTTTAATCTTAGCACTTCCACAATAAAATCGCTAGAAAGGACATGATTGGAAATTGCATCTATGAAAACCTGTACATTTCTGAAGGCATTCCTTCAGTTCCTATTGCATTTTCTCTGTATTACTCAGTACTTT
The DNA here is from genome assembly GCA_035583135.1 of Lophotriccus pileatus. Taxonomy (NCBI): domain Eukaryota; kingdom Metazoa; phylum Chordata; class Aves; order Passeriformes; family Tyrannidae; genus Lophotriccus; species Lophotriccus pileatus. The sequence continues at coordinate 109,747,414 of JAWWES010000001.1, forward strand.
ATCATGTTCCTCTATATTTATTATCTCCACTCTAAGAACAAAAAAAATCATTTCTCTCATTTATATAATTATTAAAATAATCTACAAATTCTAAATTTTAACTCACATAAGGGGGAAAGAAAGAGTCTCTAAGACACAGGCATTCAATTAGTAGCTTCTAAAATGGCTGGCAAAAAAAATAAAAGTTTACTCTGTAACCTTAAAAATTCCTCTCTTCGACTAAAATTGTGCCTTGAGCAGGAAGAAATGCTGTCATCCTCCTTGCACTGCACTAACCTGCAGGTCTTACTGCAGAACTTATATGTCTCACATCTGAGCTTCCTTCAGTTCACGAAATTCGCCCACATTTTTCTCTCCTCTGTATTTATTTTGACACAAAAGATATGTTTACAAAGCACTGCCCTGGGGACGTTTAACATTTGCAATCGACGCCAGACTTGGACTGGGCATACAAACATCGGCTGTAGGAGGAGATTAAAAACATTCAGCACTTCAAAGAGGCAAGGAGCTGGTTTTTGTGCCTCCACAGCTTGGATATCCAACTCTGCACTGGTCTGGGTAACTGCTGACAGCACCCCCCCTTGACATAACTTTTTTGAGCATGGGTTTACACCTGGGTTTTTTTGAGTATGTGCAGCTGCAGCAGCCACACTGCAAGCTGTCCTCCAGGCAGCCAGCTGGAAGCTCAGGCACGTCTGCATGAGAAGTGTCTGCCGTGGCATACCTGGTAAATAAAGCCAAAACTGACGAGTTCCCTGAGGATTGTTTTTTTTTCCTTGTTCTCAACCTGTTCAGCCTCATCTAAATCACTGTCTGCAGAGATGTCAGGTAACAGATGCTCTTCTTACACAGAGCCAGTGGGCAGAGCAGCCACAACACCTTGATGGGGTCCAGAGCAACAAGCAAACATAGCACAAGGCTTGACAAGAAGATCTGTCACAAAATGCACCTTGGAAATGGCATAATAACACTCAGCCTGCAGAACAAGCACAGTCCTCTGCCCCGGGGTTAATGGAGAAATTGTGGGATGTAAAAATGTTTCACAAGACTGACAGCAAGAAAAGGAAATATAACTCATTACATATAAACGAGTAAGAGTTGAGTTCAGGGTCACTAAGGCAGATGAAATCAAGTATTTCTTAGCATGAGTATTCAAAAATACTAATCAGAACACGTTTGTATCAGGGTTTTGTATTCTTCTACTTGATCTTGAGTCCACGTCTCATTTTGATGACAGGCGCCAGGAATTTAATTTTTTCTCTAAATGAAAGTGATTAGTCTAACAAAAAAAAAGAAAAAAAAAGGCAAACAACCAAAAACCAAACCAACAAACAAAAAACCAAAACAATAACAAAACACCAAACAAACAACACCACCACCACCCCCCCACACACAGGGATATATCTGAAATATTAAGGGAAAAACCCATTAAATCTGTCAAAACCTACACAAACTTAGAGAACCTGGTATTGCTGTGGGATCACATGGGAAATACAACTTCCCTCACTGTTAGATGTCTTCATACAGTAACCCTTACCTACCATCTCTGGTGCTCAGAAATACATGCAAAATACATAAGGAAATTAAGGAGTTTGGCCAAAACTGTTGCACTGTACCAAATGAAACAAAATCCATCTGTCTTAACACTGCAGAAGAACACTTGAGGGGAAACACCTTTGTTAGTGGTCAAACACAGTTGTAGTGTTTAAACCAGGGCAATAAGAAAAAAACAAAGCGGAATATGTCCCAAGAAGTGAAGGTCCTTTTTGGGGAGGGAAAGAGAAAATATTCCCTCAATCAAGAACTAAGTTTCTAGTACATAAAAAATAGATCAGTTAACAGTAGAACCTGGTTTGCTGTTGCTTAGACCTGATTACTCTAAAATTCAAATGAAAATAGAATAAAAATAGAAATGTCCCCACAACATCCTGTCAGTTCAACGCCACAGCACTGCACGTTTCACTGGGACACGGAAGGGATGGAGGGCAGGACCAGACGAAAGGCACATTCTCATCCACAGCTAAGCAGCCATTTTGCCCAAGTGGGCTTTCTCCCTCCTTGTCCTCCGCCTCCTTATTGCATTGCGGTGCTAGAAACTGCAATTTAATTGCACTGGTTTTGTTTGTGCTCTAATGAACACAATCCAATTACTGCTCCACCGCTGAGAGATTGAACCTGGCGCTGGTCACCTCTACCTCTGTCACTCATCATTAGCCAGCTAAAACGTTTTAATTGAAATAATGGCTTGGGGCAATAATGCCTGTAAAACATTATAGAATAAGGATTGTAAGTAAAATTAAAAAAAAAAAAAACAAACAAACAAAGCAATAACAACAAAAAGAACAAAACCAGCACTGGCCCAGGGCCTGGGGGAGTTAAGGTGGTACCAACTTGTTTTGTAACACTCCTCACCTTATGGGAAGGTCAAGAGTTTTGCCCTTGTGAAGAACATCATGCTTTCAGGGTGAAGGTAACCTTTTAACTTCTCTAATTTGGGCCAGCTTTACAATAGTACTTTTCATATCTGACCCAATCTTATGGGAGAAAGATACAAAAATTACAGTTCAGAACCCCAAACCATGGTAGAGCTGGGCCTCTGTACTCTGTCACTATTGGTAATGCCTTACCTTCACACTCCAAACAGTACAGTGAATGCTATCAAAGTAACTCTTTTGATCTAAGTATTTTGATCTCATGGGGGGAGATACAGTTTAGGAAGAGAAAGTATCATTGTGCTGCAGTTAATGCCACTAAAATGAATATAATTCACCTAAAACATTACAGAACTTAAGAAAATAACAAAATTGAAGTTTCAGAAACCCCAAGGAGCAAAAAAAGACATTATCAATCTGACTACCTGCTTAAAATGTACATTTACTTAAAATATTTGTACAAAGGACATAACATTTCTGCCTCGGATACAGCACTCTATGAGCAAATATAATTTATTTCAGTTGCTATTTCATTGTCTAGCCAAGGCAATGAGCTTTTCTGCCTGAGCTCTAATTCTGTAACCTTGTTACCAAGGTCAGTATGAGCATGCCCATGAATTAACGGGACTTCATGCAAGCATAAACTCTAGTCCCAACTTTCCGTGATCTGCTCTCCCTGGAAGTGCTCACAGATGATTCATCCATGGTGCAGGGAGCAGTACTTATCAAGCAGAGTTCTTAAAACCAACATGAAAAACGTTCAGTCTCCTTTTGTCCCAGGCACTGCAGCTGGTTAAAGGATACAGAGCCTGGACAGATACGAATGAGATGAGTGATCTTAAGCCCAAGCCCTGCCAGGCATGGGATGAGACAAATTTTTGTGTTTGGGTGGAAACCCAGCAGCTTTGGTACAGTGGTGCCCAGGCTCAAGCACTGAAGCCACAGCTGTTTTGCCCAGGGCTTCCCTCTTGTTTCCACTGCACTTTTACATTTGAAGTATCCAATGAAACTTCAGATTGGCAAAACTGGGCACTCCAACTTTTCGAAGGTTGAGTATTTCTAGTGTCAATCATTTATTCAGTGATCTGCTTATATTATGGACTTGTCATGTCCTACACATGAAGCAGAATGCCCATTCGATGCCCACCTCACACTTCAAAAGGAACAGTCAGAAGTCTGCTTCTAGGCCCCAGTCAGGTAAAAAAAAAAAAACCCAAACCCAAGCGCATTCTGCATGTCCTTTGTTATGACTCCAGGATATACTGAACAGCTAATTTCATTATTATTATTATTATCATCATCATCTGTACTCCAGTATTACCTCATGCCTTCATTCTCAGGGCCCCCTCTCTGCTAGTTTACAACTCAGGCTGCCTCAAAGCACAATAGACAGAGGGAAGAAACAAAGGAGATAAAGAGAACTGAAAGCACTACAACAAACAGATCATAGCGCTGGAACAAATAAAGCTGAGCACAATGAACTGCCCGAGGCACTATACAGGCAGTTTACTAAAAGCATCCTTTCAGGCATTACTATTATGAGGAGATACACAAGCAAACAAAATGCCAGCCAGATTTACTCTGAAGAAGAGTTTTGCCTTCCATACACAGCAACGTGGGGAAAAAAAATACTAAGCCACATCTGGAAAATTTTGCACAATTACGCAACAGTTTCCTCAGAAGAGAAATGCTTATCTGTTTTGCCAGGTCTTGCATGTTCTCAAGCAAAGAATTCATTTTTTAATCCCCTGAGAAAAGCAAGTGCTCAAAAATATATGATCGAATAGAAGATGTGAACTTACAAAAGACTATCAATTTAATTTCTTGACAATAAAGAATAACCTGTCATTTCCCAGATTTCTGAGTATCAGATGACATTCACAGGCATCCACCTAGAGGTCACTTTTCTACGACAGCAAAGCCCAGCAGAACCACCATGCCCGCATTCCATGGCCAACCATTTTGTTCCATGTTACTTGATCTTTCCCTAACGATTTTCACCCATTTGCTCTTAATTATTAAAGATTATATCGACCATCTCTAAGTGCAGGCAGGAGGAAGTTTAAGTCAAACAGCTCATGAAAATATCAATGCTATGAAAGAAAAATGCTACCATTAGAATTGTATCATTCTGATAGAACGTATGGGGGAAAAAAAAGGTGAAGGAAGCATAGAGGGAAAGATAAGTATCTAAGATGTAAAATAAAAGCATTTACACTCTTTCCCTTCCTCATTTGCCCTCATAAGTCCACGTAGTTGAGTACTGTGGGGCTGTGGGTGGCACAGGGATGGCAGCCCTGTGTTTTTTGGGGAGGTGGGAACATCGTCTGGCAATGAGGCAGCACAAGGGAGGACAGGGGAGAGAAGAAGAAATGGCGAGGAAAAGAGATGGGGAGAAGAAGCAGATGGATTGAATTCCCTTGGACAACTTTGTCCCCGAAAATACTTCACTCTCTTTCTCCTTGGAAGCCTGCTCTTCCCATAAATACTGTCACTGTTTCTTGACTGAGTCAATGCAACTCCTCTCTGGCTTGAGAGACACTTCCTCCTTTATTACTAACTTGTCCAGGGCTCAGGGTCTCCCCAAACAAGACACTTATGGCCATTCTTCTTTCTGTTCTCTTACAGCACTCCAGCCACAAATACTGGGGGTCATAATAATGGTTTGTGGAGCAAATACAATTTTCCAAGTGACTTCATACTGATGTTTCTTTTAAGCAAGAAGTTTAAACAGAAAACTGACAGGACAGAGAAGGCTGTGCAAAATACAAATGCATAGGTTACTTAAAAGAAGGCTACACATTCATGGTTTAAATACCAATGCCCAGTAGTGCACCCTTACTGACCACTGAAATCACCAAAAAACCCTTTAAACAATAATTATGCAACATCAAAAATTATAAACCTTAGACACGAATCAGCCCCTAAAGAAAAAAGACTAGTGAATTAGACAAATGATCACATTTTGACAAACCATCTTACAAGGCATCAAGAACATAAATATCTGACGCGATTTTACAAGAATGAAATAGTTTATCAGCCCAGAAGGAAAATCATGTTATGTTCAAAAATGGCTATATAAAAATTAAATGGCTGAAACTGTAATGAAATTAATGGAATTTCCTCAAGAAACTGAAGAAGGATGAAGCTCTGGAGTACTCAACAGGAAAGACATTGACCTGTTGTAGCAGGTCCAGAGGAGGGCCACAGAAATGATCAGAGTGATGGAACAGCTCTCCTATGAGGAAAGGCTGAGAGAATTGGGGCTGTTTAGCCTGGAGAAAAGGCGGCTCTGGGAATACCTTATAGTACCTTCCAGTTCCTAGAGGGACCTTGTATGAAAGATGGGGATTAAATTTTTAGTAGGGCCTGTCATGATAAGACAAGGGGTAATGATGTTAAACTAAAAGAGGGTAGATTCAGATTACATAGAAAGGAAGAGATTTTTTTCAATGAGGGAAACATCCAAGGTCAGCTTGGATGGGGCTCTGAGAAACCTGATCTAGTTGAAGATGTCCCTGCTCATTGCAGGAGGGTTGGACCTTTAAAGGTCCTGTCCAACCCAAACTAGTCTGTGACTGTGATTCATCAGGAATGATGACTGATTCCAGAAGCATAACGGAGTGCTTCGAGAGTACCTCAAGACACGTTCTCTGTAAAGCAAAACCAAGGGAAGGTCTTCAATCCACCAGGGCACTGCTCAGCAACTTTTTAGAACCAGAATAAACTTCACTATCATATCAGTGCACTCTGTGAAATAACTGCTACAGAGCTGAGACAACAGAAAGGGAGGCGACTCCTGTTCTGCGAAGGGGCAGTGAGACAATATGGCTTTTTAATCTTTAAATAACAGAACTACTTAACTGCAGTTGTCAGTTGTGCTACAGAGAAGGAAACCGCGCCGGTGAGAAATATGCCCAAATCACCCAGATTGTTTACATACAGAATAATAACTTCTGAAGAAAAAAAGCTCTCTCAATTAATTAAATTAATCATGAGACCTAATTCATTGTCATTAGCTGCTGTGCAAGATACATAAATATAGAGCAAACTCTGCTCTATATTTATCGTACCACAAGGAAGCTTACCTCTGGGACTATCAAAGCTGTGTAAGCCCACATTTCTCAGGCTGCCTGCTTAGGCAGTGCAAACATGAGTACTTAGCTTTTTGGCACAGTTCTCCACCTTTTGGTAAGACTACCTCCACTCACCAGCTGTCAGCATACTCCTAAGATCATCTCAGACAACCTGAACACTCCCAGGACAGAGCCAGAGCAATGGGCTGCTCATCACAGCCCAGCATTGACCCAGCCTCATGTCACTGAGGTGAACAAAATGTTATTTTTTGCCAGAGACTGACACTATGGTCACTCACTGCAGCAAGTGTTTCTTCAAAATTACTCCTGTACCTGATGATGCCAAGGAGTAAAATGAGCAAATCAAAATTCACAATTACACAGAAAATGATCTTTCATCAATCACTTGATGCTACAAGAAAAAAAAATGTAGGCAAGGAGAAAACAGAGGATGGAAACAGAGGATGCAGGTCCACATCTGTGGTCAAGATAATCAAGTAAATTATTTTTAACTGTGTCTTCATGGAAAAAGAGCACAAAATCAAAATGCTTCCTCTTTCCATGACACTACCTTTGACCAGCTGAACTAAAAGTTTACAAAGACAGCGAGTTTGAAGTGTCTATGTCAGCAAATAGTGCAGAACATCAGATGTGCAGAGTAAAATAGTGGTATCCTGAATGCCCAGTATCCATCCTATATGCATGAAAGGGGCTTTAATATTTAGATTTGCTCTTGTATGGCCCTACAGGGGGCCAGTCCCATTAGGGCTGGGAGCTCTAAAGGTGAGCTCCTACAATCTTCCTCTTCGGTCTCATGCAAAAAGGAATGTTCCAAGCCTTCTATCTGTTGATGCACATGGCAGAACAGTAAGTAGGGTCAACCAGAAGATGTGCCCCAGGTACACACTTGGTCTGAACCAAGACACTAATGCAGATGAACACCAACCACCACCTGCAGTGTGATTAGATTAGATTAGACTGACAAATTCATCAACTAAAAGCACCCCTGCAAGTGGTTGTCCAAGCAAGCAATGCACTGAACTTTCTTACAAGGAGCTTTCAGCCTCTCCTGTTTCTAATCTTATTTATCAAAAAAAAAAAAAAAAAAAAAATCAATTCAGCAGTACAGATAAGAAAATCCTGTGGACCTTTCAGTCTGTAACCCTAACATCTACTGCTACACCTACCCTTTGATTCTCTACCAGTTATTTCCAATATTAGCTACCCAGCAATTCTTTGCCCAAAATTTTACCAGCCTAACTTACCCTTTTTGGCCCTTCCATAGTAGTTTTTCCATTTTGTTGAACAGACTAAATGAACTTTCCCTAATAACACTCTTTCATAATGGTTAAATAAGCTAATGGAAAAGCCTTCCTTAATGATCCATCACTCTGAGCCTTGCAAGATGAGATGGTTCCTGCAGGTAGACTGGAAAGCTTCTTATCAAATCAACTTTCAGACCAATTAGGAGGTATCAGACAGTGAATTACAAGTGCTGTCCCTGCTGCCTAGGCTACCAAACTGTTTCACAAGATTATGCAGCTGCTTTCTGTTCTGTTTACTGTGCACTGCCAAGTTTTTCCTGTGAAATATCTAGAAGTCAAATGCAGGCTCCACCAAACTGCCTCATACTCCTTCACTGTAGCCATGAGAGTAGTTGAATGCAAAAAGAATAATTCCCTGATGGCAGATACAGAGAAGGGGACTGAAAATGTGAACAAAGAGCTTCATCAAGTAAACTGACAGGGAAATGTCCTGGATTTCCTTTGCCACAGTGCATCCCAGAGAGGGTGATATCCCATGGAGAGGGTCAGAATCCTCCCACAGATGTATCCACTCTGGTTCATCATGCACAGCTATTCCACCCATGCCCATTACCTGTTTTGGTCTGGGTTTTTTTTCTTCTCCAAATGGGCATCTAGCATAGGACTCCCAGACTAGAAATGCTCTCCAAAAACATAGTGCCGCACTTGGCAAAGTACCTTTTCAAATGAAGACTATTGAGACACTATAAATTACTACCAGAGAGCAAAAATAAACAAGTATCTACTGAAGATTATGCATCTTGTCTATAGTTTACTTACAGCATGTCCTGGTTTTGTTTTAAATTTTTTTTAATTGCTTTTAAAAAAATTGTTTTTAAAAATTTTACCCTCTGCATTTACTTTAAAACAGATAGAAAACCTTCAAATAACAGCCCCCAAAACACCTGGTCTGGGTTTGGGTGGTTCTGGTTTGTTTTTTACTTTTAAAGCAACTTGAAACTGGTTCACAGGTGCAGAGAAAGCTGCTGTAATTATACGGAATATTAGATCATCACACAAATAAAAAGCGAGGCTTAAGAAGAGTAGAGAGCACGGTGGTACCTCAATAATGAAAGAATAGGTATGTAAATATTTTTAAAACCTAACATAACAATAGAAATACTTTACAGTATGTTTTGGTTCTAAATTTACAGGAACATGGCAAGATTGCTTGTGAACAGCCAAACACTAAGCATACTTCAAATAACATTCACTATAATTAAGAGAAGGCTTCACCTTTCAGGGGAAAAAAAAAGAATCAATTAACCTCACTTTGACTGTACAATCTGTGCACCAGAGATTTAAGAGAAGCACTTTCTTTAGTAGGACTGGCGTAACATGACGATAAAATCTGATAACTTACTAGAAAACAAAAGAAGGAAAGAGGTTCCCATGGCAAAAGCAGGGATAGGAAGGCACTTTTGAAAACATATGGAGAAAATCTTCAAACAAAATCTCTGAACAGATTCCAAGATTTTATTTGAAGAAAATTTCTGTCATCAGTGTCTCAATTAAGAAGATAAACAAGTTTGATGACATAACTTCATAGTTTTCTAATACTTGTTTTCATCCTCATGCTTGAGGAGCCCCTTCAAAGAAAAAGAGACAACTAAGCAAAGAAAAGAACCTGTTATGATGTAAGTTCCAGCTCTATGAGGGCCTGTTATGCTTTTGATCTAAATATTCTTTAGTACAAGGCATACTGTACATGGTGTGTAGATAAGCATTTTCATATATGCTTTTAAACACTGAGAAGTTTTCCTTTAAAATATTTCTTTTTAAACTCCGCCATTCACAAAATATTTCAAGGACTTCTGCTGAAGTTTTACCCATAAAACAGAATCTCCTCCTTAGTAAATCCTCCTGTTCATCAAAGGTCTTCGTTATCGTAAACTCCACTGAGATTGTCTGACATCTTCAGAAAAAAAACAGACCATTTTTTTTAGATTTGAAAGAAATTAAGAGCAACTTTGAGTAGATTTTCATTACGTAAAATTAAAATTAGTCAGTTCTTTAGTTTTACTGTTTCCTTTTATCAAACCTCCATTAAAGGACACTAAAAATGATTCAGCAAAGGAAGTGGCATCTTCAGACAAAAGAGGAAAACAGTGACTGGCAGGGTCGTGAAGGCCTCTGCACTGCTATTCCATTATCTGGTTCTTTCACTCTTTAAATTTTAGACCTGCTGATTACATCTGGATAAAAAGATAGACAGAACCGTTGCCAAGGAGGGTCTGAGTTCGCGAATGGACAGCTTGCACTAACCTAAAGGAACAAACAGAGCACAGATAGCCAGGTGGCAGCTCTGAGACACGTTTGTTTACATCCTGCTGCTGGCACAGCACCTCTTTGTTTGCTCTGCAATTACCTGCTTTGCTGACAGCTACAGCCACCCGCTCAAGCACACCTGAATGTCACAAGAGCTTTCTGCTGTTCCACAGCTGTGCACCAACCCATGCCTTCCTCACCTAAAGGCAGCAACCGTGGAGTCTCAGTCGGCTGCAACTCAGGCAGCTCAAGATCTGTGACTTTTTGAAGGAACACATCAAATGTGGAGCAATAACAAACCTGGTTCCTAAGGAGTCCCTCATTTTAAAAATCCCGCACTTCACTCTCCGCTGGACGGGAGAAGAGATTTCTACAGAGGCTGTGAATGTTAACAGGAGCTTCCAACCAGTGTAAGGCGATATAAAACCACAGTTTCATCACCTGGCTGCAAGGCCAATGATTTACAGAGAAGTGTGAATCAGAAGTGAAGCAGGAGTGGTAAACAGCAGCTGAAGGGGAGTGACTGAAGAGGGGTACTTAGTCAATAGCAATTTCTGTGCCTATATATTTTCTCAGCCTTTGTGTGAAGACAGGAGAAAAGTTGCTACGGCGTGAAACCAGAGATCTTTGGTGATGATTTGGTGCAAAAAGAAGTCAACAGAAAACTGGTTCCCTACATCCCCACTGCCACTTGCTGCTGTCTGCAGGTAGCAAGGAGTGAAGCACAATTTAACATGGCAGAGCATATGCTTCTCTGTTCTGACTGCTCTTACAGAAAAACATATGTGGGCTGTGCAGACTTGCCATGAAAATATTCCCATGGCAACCATAAAAAACCAAGGTATATTAAAAGCTGTTACACTAACTCTTTCACTCCAACTCATTCAACAGAGGGAATGTAGCACTACTGCTGTACAAAACCACGCCACTGGAAATGTTTTTGTTTACAAGGCATGAACAAATAATTACCACTGGCTAGTTTCTGCAATTGAGCTTCGCTGTGAAACATGGTGTAAATTAAACATTAGCCATAATGCTGTGTCCAGAATTAACTGTGCTTTACAGAAAAGCAATGGTTAATATTTGCTAATTCTATAAACATATTTGAAACATTCAATCATTATTCAGCAGTTTGTTATCAGAGAATCATTCCAAGGAAATACTGCCAATGATTTTGTCGCTGCATTTTGTATACCAGTCAAATTGCATGCTGCACACCTTAACATAATGGTTAAACAGACATCTAGAATGATAAATAAATAAACAATGGAAATTAAAAGCCATGTGAAAAAAATGGATTAACAGAATCACATTTTGTAACACATCTCAAGTAATTTGTTTGTGGTTTTGGCCAGAGATACTACTTATATCTGTGGATGTATGCACTGAGGAGATTACCATAGAGGACAGGAGCTCTCACACTTCATACCTCCCAGTGCTAAGAAGCAAAAAAGCAATTGTTTGACATTTCAAAGGCACAGAAGGAAAAAAATTATCTACTGCACATACATAATTTATTTGGCACGGGCATTTTGGAACAAAACACACACGAAAGAGATTCACTGTGGGCAAGCACAGGGGTCTTCCAGCCTGGATTAGGCTAAAAACAGCAGATTGCCACTCAAGTGCAAGAAGGCTCCAGGGCCCCTGATACCTCCTCCATCGTTTCTGCCAGGCTGTTCATGCTCTCAGGCCCATAACTGCACTGAAAGGGGAACTAGAAACTTCCTAAACCATCCAGCTGGTTTCAGGCATTTTTCCTTTATGCTTCTACCTGCGCTGAACAAAAGGCAGCCCAAGATTTAAATTAATCACATGTGACTGAGAGCCTCTGCATGACACCCCTGGACTGGGTGTAGAGGATGCAGAGCACATATAGGCACACCTGTCCAAAGCATCCAGGGACTCCTGGAAGAATTATAGAGGTTCAGGGCATGCTGGGACTGGACATTGGAAGAGCCAGAAAAAATAAAATGTAAATTATTAAGATAAAATCGAATAAAAATAGTAAAAAGTAAAATTAAAACATACTAAAAATAAAAGGAATAAAAATAATAAAATAAAAATCAACAGTAATAGATTATTGAATAAAAATAGCAAAAATACTAAAAATAAAAATAAAAAATGAAATAAAAATTAAACAATCATAATAAATTATGAAATAATAATACTAAATTATTAAACTGAAATAAGATAAAACTAAAGGAACAATACAATTAAAATTATTAATAATAGTTTAATAATAATAAAATACTGCCTGCATCGTATGGCATTCCACCCGAATTACGAGGACCGCGCTCAGCCGGCTTTACCGAGCCGGTGGGGATGCGTTCGCACCTCGGGCTGCCCGGAGGAGCCCCGCTCAGCCCGGCAGCATCTCCCCCGCCGCGATGCTCCGTCCCCGCCCCCCCGGCACCGCCGCCCACCAGGGGCCCCAGACCCCGCCGAACCCACCTGAGATGCCGCCCCCGACCACAACCACGTCGTATCTCTGGGCCATGGCTCTGCCCCGGCCGCTCGGTGCCTCCCGCGGCGGCTCCGGCCGGGCTGTGCCGCTCCCCGGGCGGACCCGCCTGTCGCCGCCCCGCCGCTGGCACCGCCTCCCGGAGCGGGGCCGGTCCCTGGGAGCCGGCCCTGGATGGGGGGGATGAACAACGCTCAGGTGCGGGGCCGCTGATCACAGCGCGTGTTGCTGTTTTCTCTCCTGCCCGCCGGAGGGTCTGGGGAGGGAACGTGGCCCTGGGTGAGGAGCCGTGGGCGCTCTGCCCCCCGCTCTCCCGAGGCCTTAGGAGTGTTGGGATCTACTTGTGCATCCTCTGCCGCCACCCTGGCTGGGGGTCCTGGGCCATGGCAGGTTGAATATGAGTCAGCAGTGCCCGGGAAGCCAGGAGAGGCAACCGTGTCCTGCGGGGTATCAGGCACAGCATCGCCAGCCGGGCGAGGGAGGGGATCGCCCCACTCTGGGCTGCACTGGGGCGGCCTCACCTTGAGTATTGTGCAGTTTTGGTCACTGCAGTGTGAGAAAGATATGAAGCCATTAGTGTGTCCAAAGGAGGGCAGTGAGAACGCTGAAGGGCCTTGAGGGGAAGCCGTGTGAGGAGCAGCTGAGGTGACTTCATCTATTCAGCCTGGAGGAGACTGAGGTCTCCCCTCAGTTACAGTTACAGTTCCTTGAGAGGGGAACTGTAATACAGCTCATAATCATCTGTGGATTCATCCTCTCTTTCAGTATTGGGAGCAGTTCTTGCTGTGTGCCATTCCCTGTGTCCTGCCCAGGCACTGTGTGGCACTGCCTGAGCATGTGTGTTGGACATGGTTAGCTTACTAGGAGACTTCTGTCCTGGATCTCATGCATAGTGGATCACACTTTTGTTTGTGGGCACCAAGTTTAATGTCCGGGACTAAGGCTGTAACATATTCACGACACCCCAGGATGAAATACCCTTCATCTTACAAGTACACTGCCTAACAAGCATTCTCTGGTTCCTTGTATTTTTCATAGCATTACAGAATGGTTTAGGTTGGAAGGGACCTTTAAAGTTAATCTAGTCCAGTCTTACTTCGATGAGTATGAACAATTTTCACTGGACCAGGTTGCTTAAAGACACATCCAGCCTGGCCTTGAACAGTTCCAGGGACGGAGCATTCACAACTTCTCTGGACAACCCCTTCCAGTGCCTCATCATCCTCATCACAAAAAATGTCTTCCATAAAAAAAGTATTTTCCGTATGCTTCCACATTACTTTCAGGTTTTCTGAGTGATTCTTGCCCTGACTGAAACAATGATACACGATTAATCACTTTCAGAGGGAATTCCTCATCTTAGATGGAAGTGGTTAGTGGGTTGAAAGAGGTCTTACCAAACAGCCTGAAAAAAAACATTACTGAGAGACTGATGAGGCTGAATTAATGGAAGATGCCATCTTTCAGTTTCTGCTTAGAAATAAGTAACTTATTCTGACTAAAAGAATCTGTCTGCTTCAAGGATAGCTAAATCAAACTCCAAGACCTCTTCACCCTGAGAGACACACAATTATGAAATGGCTGTCAGAAATAATAGTGATAGAGATATTTCAAACCCCATATGAAACACTGAGAGGTAGAGAAGGCTATTCCAAAATGAGAAGTTTTTTGTCTGGAACTCTCATATCTAATCATATTAGGATTCAGTTTCTGGTTTTTTTATGGTCCCATTAGTTCTCTCATCCCATGTTTTTCTAAGTAATTAAATATATAAAGTGTCTTCTGCCTGGATTTTGATACATTATCCTTTGAATGCATGAAGTTACAAGCAAAGCAAACTTTCTGTGAAATCACAGCAAGTGAGAGCCTCCACATGTTCTTACCTCAGAACAGGACTTGTCTGAGACAAAATACATTGTTTTCATGGATTGTTTAGGCACTTCAACACTGTGGCAATGAAATGGCATAAATAGCTATAATGTCTGGTGGAAAATGTACTGGCAGCTCTGGACTAAATTTGGAGGAATTAGTGGAACGTTGATGGAATAGGGGTCAAAGACAAAGATCTCCACATTTACAAAAACTAAGTGGTAGAATTTAGGCACCTCATTCATGACTCTCTGGTCAGTGGCTGGTAAAAACACAGTGAAGCATTTTAAATTACACATCCTCTCAGCTTCTACTGAGAATAGCAGTTCATTCAATATTCCAGCTTTTCAGTGTTTGTTATGTGTTATAGTCACCCCTCATCATATTTAACAGGAAAGTCTCTTCTTCAGGACAAACCACTTCCCACAGCTGAAATTTCCTGCTGTCAGGTAATGTCTGTTGACATCACCTTTAATGTGTGACATCACCTTTAATCAAAGCATCAGGAGGGATTCCTCTGTTACCTACAAATTATATTAGCGCCTGCATCACTTGGGTGCTTCAGTGACAGCAATTTGATTGAAGCCAGGAATTTTTCTGAATTCCTGGATCTGGATGCAAACTCCCACCGTGCCAGGTCCATGTCAGTGAGCTTTGGATGTTCATGCTCCTCCCACCCTTTTCCACCCTTGCCACTGTCCCACTGCACGGGGAAGCAGCCAGGGTGCACAGGCAAGGTGGGCACCGTGGCACACCACAGAGAGTCACAGACCTTCCTAACTTGGGTCAGAGCAGGATGTGACAAGTTTGATGGTCAGAGGTTCAGGTTCAGGAGCCCAGATAAGTCTAGATGCAACCCTAGAACGTTGCTGTCATATACAGAGAAACTGTGAAGAGAAAGATAACAAAGAGATTGGTTGTGTAAAAACCAAGATTGCATCTTCCAGCAGCTGTGAGTGTACCCTGAGACTTGGTGCTTTCAGGCACCTCATGAAGCTGGTGCTTGAACTTCTGTACTGGTTTGTGATGGAGAATCCCTTTCAGGTTGTGCTGTTCTTCTGTTTAGTACCTCTGTGTTTGCTAAATACTGATGTTACAGAAGATGTGAAGGGTTAAGTACATTTTTAAACATGCATTTTACATCGTTACAAATTTCTTTAATACAATCAGTGCAGAAATTGTGAAAGCACATGTCAGTGCTTTTGAAATACTGTACCATTAAATAAGCATAAGCAGCATGCCAGACTTTCCACTAAAGGGAAACTGCTGCAAGGTGTCTCAGGAGATTGTCTAGTCTGTGCCTCCACCCTGCCTTGACATCAGTCATGACCAAAATGTATCTTGATTATCAGTGAATGTTAACTGGAGAGACTAAATGTTAATAACCAAGATTTCTAATCCAACATACACAGTCTGACATTAATCTAGAGCTAATAGGCACAAATTGAATATTTTATCAATCAGATTGCATTCAGAGTAGGACTGATCATTAAATGTAAAACCTACAAGGTTAAGCCTATTAGTAGAAGTGATGAGTGAATGTAAACATTCACATTCTGAGCACACAGAACCACAGCACAAGAACACAAGGGTCTGAGTGCCATGGGGTAGCCAGGCCAGAAGCTGCCTGGGGTTGGGGGCCAGGGTCCTGGGGGAGCCCCAGGGGAGGGTGGCAGCCTGGGCCTGTCCCACCCCCAGGCTGGAGCAGCACCAAATTTAGGTTCCTACTGACACTATAATCATTAGATACAAGTGCACAAGTTTCTAGAATACAGCATTAGAACACCACATTTTGGCTTTCTTCTTATTATCTGTCCCTTTAAACTGGTCAGATGGGTATAGCAGCAGCCACCCATTCAGTGGAAGGAGGCTATGTAGGCTCTGACAAAAGGAAGAGTCAGTCACATGTCCTCTCAGTAGAGCTCACAGAGAACATATTCATCAAGACTGCCTCTGTCATGAAACCCCAAGAAGCAGTGAAAGAAAATTGATGTGATGTCTCAAGCCATTCCAGCTAGTTCTACTTCATAGTCTCTAGCGTCCTTTCTTTCTATTTGTCCTAATGAAGCCAGTTTTATACATCTGTGACTGATGTAACCACCATTCTGATACAAGGTTTAAAAACAATCATGGTAATCATGCAAATATATGCATATTTACTAATATAACCAACAAACAAAGCAGGGAAACCCCCTTAAACTAGCATAAATTACTTTTTCAGTGTCAAGTTCATCCTTGCACGATGCTAATCTCTTCTTGACAATTAGCTACAATTCAGGCTGGTTCAATTTCTTATTGCTCCTCTTTGCAAAATTTTTCTCCAAAAGAAATCCACCTTCAGGTTTGTGGTGGTGTCCACTATTGTTACATTAACGTATTGTTAGTGTAACATATATAAGTATGTTGTAAATATAGTGCAACATACGCAAATACCGAACACATTGTTATATGGGTATCTGCAGAGGTGCCTCCTACTTCCATGGCATCTGTGATGTGAACTTGTGCCAGTTTCTAAAGACACTTTGCATTCATTCACAGGCAGTGCCAGTTCCTGCCATGCAGAAGTCCTGGTGGACTGGTCCACAGATCAGACAGGGAAGGGTAACGACAGAATGGAAAGCAACGTTTTATGCAGATGCAAAGGGGTGAGAAAAATGTAAGTACCTTACAAGGTAACAAACATGGAAAAGAAAAAAATAAATTGCAGCAGCAGCTAAATTGAACTCCATGTGTGCAGCATGGCAAGGTGGAGCACTGGTTCCCATGTAGGAAAACTAGTCTGAGTAAGGTGCTCCCAAGCCTTCCTGTTCACCTATAGCCCAAATACCACAAAAGAGATCACCAGATCCTGGTGGAATGGCAGAGAGAGTCCAAATTGCTATATTCCTGCTTCAGGCAGGGACAGACTTAAGTTAAGGATAGACTTAATCAAAGGGTATTCCTCCAAAATAATCAGTGTTTTGTAAGCAGTGACCAGAAGACACATTCTGAACTGAGAACCAATGGCTTTTGCTATGTGATGCCTGTCTATTTTCTGACCCTTGTTTAGTCTGTTCGAGCTCAGGTGTTTATGTTTGCTTTTTTTCTTGAAGCAGATGAGCAAAGGCTAAAAAGATGTAAAGCAAATGAAAGCAGTGAATTCCCTTCTCCTACCTCTAAACAGACAGTGTCCTGTGTAATATGCATTGCCTTACCTCAGAACATATGAGGAAATAAAACGCATTCATCCTTTTAACAAAAAAGTCCACCATGTCCTCCACCAATTACCTCATCTGAAGAGTTCCTGAAGAGACAAGTTATGTGTCTCACTTATGTCAAATATTCTCTTGTGAGTAATGGCTGGTGACCTTTTATTTTTTTCTTGATCATGATGGTCCTGCTGCTTTGCAGCTATCGAAGTCACAGCACACTGTTTCCATCTGTCCCTTGAAAAATAGCTCCCTTCCAGTCTGGCCACTGCCAGCCTTCATTATTCATTCACTGCTGACTTATTTCACCTGTACTGGAGTCAAAAGCAGTTCCTAGGTTTGCATTCCTCTGGTTCCTCATTCTGCAGGAAAAAGCATACAGGAAGATACTCCAGAAGGTCCTACAGTGCAAACCTGGGAAAGAATTGAAGTAGTGAACAACAGGGCACAGGTTATCATGTATTGATATGGAGGTTATTATGAATGTATTAGGTATTATTTTGTGTGTATATGGCAATGCTGCTGTGACTACAGGGGGGATGTTGTTTACATTTCCACTCACACTTCCATAATCTGAGGTGGCCCTGTGTAAATCGAAGGGGCTTCAGTGAAGAGCACTGAAAATAATGAATAGACTGAGAAATATGCTTGCGAGTGAAAAAAAAATCTAAATTTAAAGAGGAAAAGGTTAAGAGGTTATTGTTTATACAGGTGGGATTAATTTCATCTCATGTTGACCATCTTCACTGGCCCACAAGGTTCCTTCTCTGGGTCGTGGAACAGATAAGTAGTTCTAGAACCTGATTTATACTATGCTAGGATAGTTAATCAGAGCAGTGGGACAAGATTTCTCCTGAGACGCCTGGATCTCTCCAAGGACACTTAACTAATTGACTTAGACTAGATAAACCTTCAGATGTTTAGAACTAGTGAACTAAATCCCACTGCAGGTATGTGCTTAGGGAGCAAAGAGCTACTCACACAGTTCTTCAGCGAAGAACTGATACTTCTAAGTGAGAAGAAAAGGAAAAAAAATCAACATAAACCTTCCCTGGAAACTTACCACTCTATTCATTTTGTACAGACAACACGATCTTGTCTTCATTGCTGAGAAGCAGCAGGAGGTGGTGAGTTTGGGATGACCTGGCTCCTTGCTCTTCCATGAAGGCTGGGACTAACTCTGCAAAGACCTGTGTTGTCCTGCTCATCCTCTGTGCCTTCTGTCAGAGCCCCTCAGTGCCCTGAAACAAAGCTGATGCAGCTTTCTGAATGAGCACAGAGAACCCCCTTTACATGGGAACGCCTTGCTGGTTTAGACATCATAGCACAGATTTTAAGCACCCACAGACACAAACAGCATTAGCTGTATGCTGGACCAGAATCAAGGTTTTATCTTATTAATTGCCCTTTGCACTCTGTTTTCTAAACATTCAAAATCCCAGCACTGCCAAGTGCTGAGCTTAATCCAAATCTTTCTCTGCTAAATCTTCTAAGGTCAGGGCTAGATCCTGAGGCTTAGGTTAGATTTTCTATACTGTATTTTTTTATTAATTATTATTTTTTAAATTTTATTTTTTAATTATTTTTCCTTTCTATGCTATATACAGTTTTTATTCTTTTCAGACCTAAACTTTCTTCAGAATCTTTTATTACCCTATAAATTCTCAAGACCAGCTTCTCATCAACTTTTTCTCTTATGCTTCCTTTAACTCATTTGCATAAAAGACAAATCTCCTCTAGACAATTAAGAAATGCATATGTGTCTACTTACTTGATGTACAATAGTTTAAAATCCATAGAATCTGGATCTGACAGTAAGCAGGGCTTTTCATATTCATGCCATTTTTGCCTCTTTAAGTATTTAGGTCTATCTTTGCTTACTGTCTTCCACTTTATGGGTGGCTCCTTTTGACGAGCTTGGTTATTTTAATAACCCTAACTTGCAAACGTGTTTTGGTTATATTAGCCCTTCTCTACAGGGCTGATAGAATCAGACATAAGTCTCTTTGTTTTCTGCAAAATGAGGCTGCTGTACTCACTTTATGTTTACAGATCTCCCATGGAAGCCAATCTCCTATTTTCAATTAAATAAAAATATCTTGAGTTTAAATATGTCAGAATTTTCACTACTGTCACACACAGACACTGAGCAATAGTTTTCCGATAAAATGTTATTTGATCTTCTCTTACATTTCTCACGATCGGTATTTTGGCTTCATGAAGTAGCCAGCATGTAGTTAATGTTACTGCAGCTTGTATTTTACAAAGAGTAGATTTTAGAGGTTAAAATCTACTATAGAGATTCTAAAGTGCTATTACTTCACAGAGATGACCAAGCAGCCAGACAGCGTCATTGTTTCTGCCCCATTCCTCAGCTCAAGGAGATCTAGTTTCTCGTTGCTGGTGACCTCACTGAATGGAATTATCAGAGCCAAGGGCAAATTTGACTGTTTTACCTAAAGACCTCACCTGGGCCTGGCTCTATCTTCATGAATAGGATCCTTAAATCAGAATATCATCTAGAATATCAAACATATAGACTGCAGTGTGAAAACAGAAGCGTGTCATGTTCAAATACCTGACCCTACTGTCTGCATGTCTGGGAGAAGGACTGCAGTGATCCTTCATCTTCTGGCAATTTTCATTTCATAGCAGATGGCAGAAAAAAAATCAAGGTGAGCCCTCTGCATTATCTGTGTTGGGATTAAGACCTTAGTCCTGAGCCATTGTGTGCATTTGACTGATTGACTCCTTTCTGCGTGCAGTGGCCATTGCATTTTCTCATGCTTGTCTAAGAAATGGTTGATATCTGATGGTGATGTGTCAGATGTTTGTAACTCATTGTATGCGGGCACTTGGTGGTAGAGTACCCTGCAAGGCTATTTCCATCCCCTTTCCTTGTTCACACATCCTTGTATTTTAAAACATAGAATCATAGAATATCATGAGCTGGAAGGGACCCACGAGGATCATCAAAGTCCAACTCCTTGCCCTGCACAGGACAGCCCCAAGAATCCCACCACGTGCCTGAGAGAGTTGTCTGCTGTATTAAATCTCCAAATGATGCCCTGGGATCAGACCATGCACTGATTTGAGACTGACTCATTCTGAACTCTTGCCTGCTTCCCTGACATCCTTTTGGTCTGCTTATTTTGCATTATTTTCTTCTGATTCCCCATTGCTGACATTCTCTGCTGTTGTTGAGTGAGCCTGAACTTCCTCAGCCTTTATTCCTGTTCCCTGCATGTATCCGCAATATAAGCTTAGTGGTCTATGAAACTGCTGTTGTGTCTTTCTGGGAAGAGCAGCACTCTTTACTGTCCTTACTCCTTACTTGTTTATGTTGTGTATGTGGCTAGTTCACCTTGGGGTGGCTCATCTGCTGTGTCTCTTCACCAGTTTGGAGATCAGTCATGAAATAAATTTCATTCTTTGGACGTTTTCAGTATTGTGGAGAGATTCACAGTGGTATCAGGAACAGTTTTCTGAAAGCCAGTGTTATAGTGTTTATTGCTATTCTAAAACAACTGTGTTTGAAAAACCTGGTTTGCTTTTCTTGCATGATTTTAAAGGGAAAGCACATTAACATGTGCAAGCAGTCAGATATTGTCTAAGTCACACAGGTTTCTGGAAGTGGTACCTGTCAAAAGACACCTGGACAAAGCTACAAGAAATACTTCACCTGGTAGTTCTTCTGGCAACTAAATGTGACTTTTAAGTTATGTCAGTCAAGTGAAGCACTCGAGGCAATTCTGTCATTCAGGCCTTATGAATTCACAGTCATAAATGCCTTAGCACTGATGTAAGATTTTAATAAACCAACTATATTTTCATAGTTTCATACTTGGAGAATATGCATAGGCAACACCAGAAAGAGCTGGCCTTTGGAATATTGGTTAGTGATTTCAAATACCCTGAGTTCATTAGGAAAGTCAGCGTTTCAACTGGGATTGACTGACCAATGAAAATAGTGGAGATAAGCAAAGTAAGCACACTATTATTAATTAACAAATATATGTGGTATTTCGTATTTCTGGAAAAAAATCCTGACATTTTCATAGGAGACTCTGGGACTGTACATTATATAACCACGAGGTTTGCTTAATGAAGGAATGTATTCTGAAATTAGATTCTTTGATGTACCTGTATCTTTTAAATTGACACTCAGTAGCCATATTCCCGTGAACACTGGCTTTTACTGCATTATAAAATATTCTGCCCTTTAGAAACAGGTATAGTTTTCCCTCTGAAAAAGGTGTTGCACAGCGTGGATAAGCCCTCCATTGCACTGGTGCTAGGGGCTGAGCTCTGTAGTCTTGGTCCCATAGTGAGTGGTGAGAGATCTTGCAGAAGGTAGGCAGTAGCCACTGAATTAAATACCTGGGAGTTGAACTCTTTAATCCCTCTATTCTGTCCTTGAGCTGCCTCCTGGGAAGAACCAGCACCATTTTTGCATCCCTGAGAGATCACTATGCATAAAACTGTCATTTAGGTTCAGTGCTACTGCAAACTGTCTTGCAGAGCTGGGCTGGCCAGTAGTGCCTGTGTTTACTCAGGTGGATCAAAGGGTCAGAGATAAACTTGCAGGTTTCACGTTGGCTCTGTGCCCATGGAGGGCCAGAGAGACCTCCTGGAGCCAGCATGGCAGCTGCATTCACACTGTTCCACACAGTGCTGATACTCAAGCATTGCAAATTCATGAGAGGAAACAGTGAAAGTGGCATGAGAAGGTGTAGAGGATCCCAGCAAAATAAGCAGTGCTGTCCACTTGAACAGTCTTTCCAGCCACTCGGAATGGGAAGGATGGCAGTCCTGACTTAAATCACAACAGATTCTTTCCAGGCAGTTCTGCTCTATCTAAAAGTTTGATTTCTCACTCCCAAAATCACATCTGGAATTTTCCATCTCTCATTTCACTCTGTGCAATTCTTTGTAAACAGTGACCAGGCTTTCTAAACTGTGCTGTGGAATTTTGCTGTTCAGTTCCCATCTAGCTGTGACATGTTGCTATACCTGCTTCCACAGGGGTTTGCCACACCTGAGAAAGAGGCTGCAGATGTACAAGACTTTAGCAGTGAACAGCCCACAGAGTGATGTGGGTAAAGCTCCTTTATTGTGACAGGAGCACAAACATTGGCACGGGTACTGTAGAGGAGTGAATGTAGTGACATTTAATTGGTCCAGACATGGAATGTTGTCATGACAGCTGCTTAATGTTGACTGATTTCTTCATTACAACAAGCTATAATTTGTTTTCACTCCCCTTTGAAAAGTAGTCGTGAAAAGAGCCTCTGCAGGGTGTCCTGAGCTCCAGATCAGTGTTGACCAATGACTGCAGAAACAGGAATGGCACCTGTGAATAGGACATGCTTTAATAAAGGTAGAGCACAGGCAGATAGATCTTTAAGGTACCTTCTGACTGAAACCATTCCATGATTCCACAGTCCCAGAGAACATTGCAGGCAAACTCTAAGACTCGTATGGCCAGGGCACTCACTGTTGCATTTGAGGACTTTTATAAACTTGGGGACATTGTAACCTGTCCCTGAGGGTTATATTTAAAGATACATTCATATAAGCCTTCCCCCAAATGACCAATGTTAGATAATCATAGAATCATTTAGGTTGAAGAAGACTTCTCAACATCAAGTCCAACTGTTGATATGCTGTCATGGGCAGGAACTGTGTAATTTCTAATAAACAGTTTTCAACATTCACAGCCTGCTGGCCTTCATCATTCCACGAGCTGTAAAGGGCACCCTGAACAAGGACCTGTTCCAGAGATAATAGTGTTGCTCATTATCAACCTAATCATGTAATTCTGAAATTTAAAGGCTCCAGTTCTGGCTAAGGGAAATCTCTACTCCTGCCCTCAGCACAGGGGGCGCTGCCCACAGGTCAGGGAAGGTGATCACCAGGAGAGGTGCCTGAGGACTGGAGGAAAGTCAACATCAGTCTTCAAAAAAGGGCAGCGAGGAGGACTCAGGAAACTATAGGTCCATCAGCCTCACCTCCATCCTTGGAAAGATTGTGGAACAGCTCATCCTGGGTGTCATCTCTAAGCCTGTGGAACAACCAGGGGTCAGTAAAAGGTGATGCTGCAGTAACAGAAGTCAGTGAAGCTGCCCAGGAGCCTCCTGAACTGCAGTCTCTGAGCTGTAGTGCTTTAGCAAAGGCACACACAGCAAAGTTCACTAAAGGAAAGACTGAGGTTCCTCACAAGTCTTCACTTAATATTTGCTGTTTGTCATTAGGAGGCACTCCAGTCATTCCCAGACGACTGCCATGACAATGTAGCTCCATGGAGAGATCGCATCGTAATCACAAGAGATTTGCATCGTAATTACAAGTTTTATCCTTATGCCTCACCACTACCCTCTCCCCTAAAATATTTCCTCTTGGACTTTTTTCCTGCCTTTTGTCCATCCCCTTTTCTATATAGGTTCACAGCTATAAAGCCTAAGCCTCTTGTGGTCTTGACACTGTTCTTCAGACCAGTGGCATATCAGTTTCGAATCAGGTCACTCTTGAAAAGAAAGACTGGGGGGGAAAGGGTAAAATCAGATACACAAAGGCATGTTCAAGGCTCTGGGTTGAATCTTCCTCAGCTCTACTGGCATCTGCAGCAGGCACTGAGAGCTCATGCTCACCGCTGCAAGCTAAAGCTACATTTCCTCTCGCCAAAGAACAGTCAGGACAGACAGGGTACCTTAGCCTCCACTTCAACATGCCAGGTGTTCCCAGGCCTCTACAGGCCACCCTGTTATGTGAAACAAATTCACAGTATATTTACTCTTCTAAATGTTGCAGCTCTGCTGTGTTTTTAGCTCAGTTTCGGTGTGAGCTCACAAGTCACTCTCATTTTCTGCTTCCTGATCAGAAATTCACTATTTTTCTGCAGTGGCCCCTGCACTGAGGACTCATGGCTTGACCTTCTCTGCTTAGTTTAGTGCTAAAATTTTTTTAACCCTCTCCTCAGGGGTCATGCATCACAAACTTACCCAAGAGAAAAACATTGAGACAAAATGGTCATGACTCACTCTCACACCCCAGGGCACAGAAAGCAACTTGAGATCACCTAATTCACTGCACCATCTGGAGGTAGGATTGTCTATACCTAAACATTTACCTAAACTGTTCTTGAAGGCATCTGAGAATATCTCCTAACATCCACCTTCTGCAACTATTTCCATGTCTTCTGTGTAAGAATGTGTTTTTCATTACGGATAATAGGAATTTAATACCTGCAGCTCCTTTTTGCATATGTTAATATTTCCAGCATATTTTCCCTCATCCTTCTCTTCTTCCTTCAATTCTTTCTTACAGGCTATGTTTTCATGCCCTCTGAGTATTTGAATTTCTCTCCTCTACACTCCCTCCAGTCAGTGAACATCTTTCTTGAGCTCAAACCTCATCCCACTGTTTTAGTCGAAGCCTCACAAACAGTGAATGAAGCGGAAACATTGCTTTGGGTACCTCATGATGCTGCCTGGTATCGCATTTAGCTTTCTCAGAACAATATCATGTTGTTGACTTATGTTCTGCTGTGACCCACCATAATCCCCATATCTCCTCCTGGAGAAGGCTTATATTTGTACAGCTGATTATTCTTTCCTGTCTGCTGCATCTTTCAGGTCTCCCTTCTGTTTGCTTTAGGCAGTACCTTCAATTTGTCTGGATTGCTTTGAATACCACACAGGACAATATGCTGTATTCAGTATGTTCCACTCATGTTTTGTTACGTTTTTTTAGAGTACAGAATTAAAACAGAGAGAAAGATAATATTTATGGTGCAAGTAGAAGTAATGCTGCAACAGTGGACTTTGTTATTGCTGATCTTAGTAACTCCTTACAGTAGTGGGTAGTGATCATTTGAAAGGGGTAGTAAGTCTTCCTAACTGACCTATGAGATTATCTTTAATGATTTAGTCTTTTCGTGTTTTGCAGGTTTATGGACCATTCCTGTCCCCTTCTGCTGTCCAGAGCTGTACCCTGGTGCTATCAAGGATACCCTCAATCTTCATCCTCCTAAGCTGACACAGGTCCTGCTTGTGATGCCTGGTGTCATTTTTACACTGTGAAATTAAACAGGGCTTTTACAAGCCTGGCTTTGTTAGACAAAATTGCAAGCCCTCACATGTGACTTAATTACAGTTCACTGATTTGTGGTTTGCTGCAATCATAGAGCTTTCTTCCACTCATTTCTGCCTACTCTCCAGCCTGCCAGATCTCAGAGAAGGGATGGTAAGAACTGGGAAACACACACTTTGTGGCCAATTTCCCATGCTGAGCACAAATCTTGCCAAGAAGCCTTCTCCTTTGTGCTTTCCATGGCATGCCACTTGTGCGAGGCCCTCGTGTCCCAGTCACACAGCCCCCCTGTCCCACAGCCCAGTGCAGCCTTCTGCATCCACCCAGTAAAATGTGCCAGATGCATCCACTGTGCTCCCAGGCCATGCTGCGTCTCATTCTGGAGCTGAAAGTCTGTGGGAACCTTTTAGAGGGAGGCAGACCTGAAGGGAGTTTCTCTGGCTGTGTGGACTTACATGAAGAGTCTCCAATACCTCACTCACCCTGCAAAATTCCACCGTCCTATCTCTCTCCTTGCTGGGCTGACCCAGGCCAGCAGTGTCCAACAGCAAAAGCAGCGGTAAGTGAGCTCCACCTAAAGGCTCAGCCCCACTCCCAGCGCTCTCACAGAAAGGGAGGAGGAATTTACACGGATTTCATCACGCCTGAGCTCACGCTGTGCTCCACCTCCGGGGAAAGGTGCAGGTTACTCAGCAAAATATCGGAGCAGCCAGTAATGCTCTTTGCCTCCACTGCAGCCAGGTGTGCTGCTGACCTAGCATTATTTTGTATTTAACACCTTTTATTTTATGATTTTCAAGGTCATTTGTGCAGTTATTTTGTCTGACAACAACTACTGAGGTTTAAATGCGTAACCATGTATTTATGAATATATGAAAGTAGAGTTGTGTGTGTTTCTCTAAGTCATTGAAAGACTGCAATATAAATCATTTCCCACGAAGCAGTGACTATCCAAAGTCAAGGCTTGAAACTACAGCTTTTCACATCCTAGAATAAACATGGTACCATCTTCCCTGTGTGTGTGTGCACATCATATCCTTATACCTAACATCACAGTTAAAGGGAAAAAATATCCCAAAGTAGTCAGTAGTGAGTTTCCAATACCAGGTCACAAAATAGCCCCAGTGTTCTGAAGTTCATGGTGCATGCAGACAAAAAGCCAAAATTAGCACATGTATTTCCCCCCTGAGGCCGTTTCCAAATGGGAGAGTACAGACCAAGAGCACTGGACTACCTGCTTCTCATTGTTCAAGGCCCTAAAGGCAGCACCAAATATAAACAAAGAAACAGCATGGGAGAAATTAGGAAGCACTGAAATGGGTTCTCCCAGTGCAGGGACTGTCTTGTGCATCAAAGGGAATGAAATTTGTGAGGCAGTAGTAACTGTAGTCCCTGGAGTGGTAATATTTGAACATATCTAGCTCATATAAAATTAGAATCACTTTAAAGTTTGCACAGTCTTGCTGCAGCAGGTCGTGTTTCCAGTAACTGGGAATGTTTGGACAATGTAGAGGTGTGTCTGACATTAGCAGTGGGATCCCAGCAGCTGGTTTCCACATGTTAAGAGGTGCAGGGTGGGTGAGGAGGAGCAAGGCAGGCAAAAAGGATGAAGAAAACGAATATAACTGTGTTTTCCTCAGTTAAGGGCAGCTGACTCAGGAACATCTCATGCTGAGGACTGCCAATATCCTGAGCAGGTTCTTTGCAGGAATGGATCCTTCCCTCCTTGCCTCCCCCATCACCCTCAGGCAGGAGGCTCTGTGGTACTGGCCAGGCTTTGTTCTCACTGAACTTGCTGATTTCTCTCCTTCTGTGTGAATGAAACTGGAGTCACATCAATATTAAGCACCTTTGAAAAATCCCTCTCAGAATTCACTTAGTGTTTACTCAATTAAGTATTAATTATGGGATTTTTTTGGCTAAAGAAAATCCCTTACTGTCATTTCATCAAAGTGTAGAATGCGGTGTCTTACTTCCCCCAAGTGTCCTCTGCTGTGTTTCATCTTCTGATGTATTTTTCCCCCAGTTACAGTCTGCAGAAGAGAACTGCCTTTTTCAATATTATTCCAGAGATGAGAAATGGCATAATTTCTAAACACCACACAACAAGTTTGTTAAAGTGCCGACAATCTCTTTGTCAATGCTCTAAAGGGATCAAAACGAGAGTTGGGAAGATCTGCAATTTAAGAAATGAGACCCGTACAAAGCACAGATGAAAAGAACAAACAGCTATGTATGGGATCACCCTGATCCCTTTTCTACAAGGAGCAACAGGACTTTATGTCTGGAATATTTATTTAGCTCCAACAAGTGATCCCTGATGTGACCAGAGAGAGCTGTGTTTGTGCAGTCAGATGTGGGACTCAGGAGGATTTGGGCACCTACTGGGATGTCTCCCTTCAGGAGAATGATGAGTGATTCAGGCCAGCTGCTTGCTAAATTTTGTCCACCTTGCAAACAGTGGTGGAAAATAGCTGCTTTCTAAGAGTGGTGGAGAGGGTCTAGGAGAGGTCTCTGCTCCTCTCCAGGCTTTTGGAAATGGTAGAAGGACATGAGGCTGAAGAGGGATGCCTGTGAAATGGAGCCTTGTTTTGTGCATACACACAGGAATATGACACAGGGATCAAGAGTTATTACTTCTTATAGCACCAAACTGCACCCTAGTGAAGCTGTGGAGCTGAATGTTGCCCTTGTGAGTGTTTGAGTTCTGCAAAAGCATTTTTGTGTCATTTTCAAAGAACAAAGCAGACTGTAAGGACATCATCTCAACACCTGAAGTACTTTAAATGTGTATTCAATATTATTTGTGTGAATTCTTCAAATTTAATTTCTAATACACTCAGACACCCACCTGGTACATTTCCAGCCTCACAGTTTCAGACAGAGGTCTCTCTGGCCTGTTAGCTATAATGCAAACTATCTGAGAAGGCTGTTAGCCCCTTGTCTTTTAAATACTTCCAGAGTCAAAGAAAGTAAGACACACCATCACCCCGCTTCCCTTACACTGACTTTTTTTAATGGCATTCAGATTTTTCAAAAATACTTAGGGCCCAGGTCAGAGGAAAAATCTTTACCAAGCAGAACTGCAGTTCATAGAGGGTTTAATTCCATTTTAGGCAATTTCAGTACTACTGTCTTTAAACATGTAGGACTAGTTACTGAAAAAACACTTACCCACAGGAGGGAGCTCAGGGGCCTCTCTTTTCTCACATGAGGCACTAAGAACTGAAGTTAGATTCACAGAGCAGCAGAGCAGCAAACTATTCCTACAGGATAATAACCTCTTTTATTTCTCTCTTCTTTCACAAAAATATTCTGGCTGCAACTTACACAGTGCTGCCTGAGCTTCAGGACTTTGTGGTAAATCCTCAAGGGCTTGGTGGACAGGTCTCAACTAAGGCTCATATGAAAGCCCAGCACAGGCTGTGTTGTTCTGTGGGTGTCAGCAAATTTGGCCTCTACTGCCTTGAGCCCTGTGAGAGTAGCTTACAAAAGCCCTGAGAAAGGCCACTGGGAGACATCCAGGCTCAGGAACTCTTGCCTTGCAGCAGTTCTTCAGGCTCAGCAGACAGGGTGAGGTGGTGTGAGGAAAGTCAGGGGCCACATCTCCGAGAACACAGTCAGTTCTTCAGCTTAGTGATCAATATAAAGGTTGAACCAGCAAACTGGGTTTGTGTCTGTGCAGCTTTAAGTGCTTAACAGACCCACTGAAGCTGGGAGCAGAATAAATAAAATCTGATAGGCCATGGGCTCTTTTGTTCAGGCAAATCACAGATTATTTCTGAATGGCACAAACTGCAGTGGCATTATAAGGCTTTTCTTACAAGCAAAGGGTACCACCAAAGCTCTGGTGTTTCCCTCTGGTCAGGGGAATGCAGTGCCTGAAGGGTGAGGTGCAGTGACGGGGGAAAAAAGGACAAAGCCTTCTCATTCGAGTCCCAGCAAGAAGATGCTTTAGCAAAGAAAAAGCCCCACAGCATTATCTAAAAAAACTGGACATTGCCCTCCCTGCTGTTCAATTTAATAAGCTCTTACACGGTACTCTGACTTGAAAAACAGAGCCTAAGTATCCAGAGTGGTGTCAGACTAATAAATCAGGAAACCAGTTCATCTCCAAGCATTATTTAGACTCTTTCTCAGTATGAGCCAGATTCTGTTGTTTTTACCTGAAGCCTCGTTTGCTTTGTTTTTCATTTGCTTCAATACACTGCCTGAATTTTACCACAGGTAGAACCTGTGTGCTTCAGTCAGCACCTAATTGCTTAAAATGCTGACAAAAAAAAGGGTATCAAAATATAGATTTACAACTGACTTTGGGGCACTTGGTTTTGAAGAATAGCTCCTCCTTCTTAAATGTTAATACGAAGATTGCCTGACAAAGCCAAAAGGAGAATTTGAAAGTTTGATTCATGGTTTAATATCGAGGTCTAGCTATTTACAAGTATGTTTTGTCTTGTCATCCATAATTTCTGTTATATTCTTTCCACACATTTATTCAACTCAGCAGTTCAATTAGATAATGTTGAATTCACCTCAACGTTTATGCCTGGCAACAGCCTTTGAGGTCACAAGGCAATGATTTCATTAGAGGAGCCAAGCAGAAGTGGAAGGAATGTGGGGGGCGAGAGGGGGAAAAAAACCTTTTGTTGAAACACAAATATCTTCTGTTGTACCTCTTCGAGCAAATACAGTTCTGGCAATGTGTTAGTGAGGGGGATATGGGCATAAATACTGGCCAAGCTCTTCTTTCACTGTAAATATTCTCTTTTTTGCTAAATCTCTCAGGCATGGTCTCTGCTCAACCCCCTCCTCTCTCCTCACCAGAGGACCACGGTCAGAACCACGCTGTCTTGCCACGTCCCATCCAGCCAGCCTAGCCATTTGCAGCCATGCAGGAGTGCTGCAAACTGCACCCAAATTTCATGTCGCAGCCCCCTCATTTTGCACTGGCAGAGGAGACCAGTGGCAGCCCAACCCAGGGGGAGGTGATGCTGGATATAGCAGTGACCCTCCAAACATTCCCAATTCCTTAGGCAACTGCATAGCTCTGCTAGTGTGCAGCAGCCTCTATACCCGTGCTTAGAGGTCAGGCATGCTTTGCAGTACAGTTATTTGGTTATCAAAGGTATTGCTGATGTTTCAGATAAGGACTGGAATTTTCTATATATAATTAACAGTAGGGGGTGGCGCTTTTTTGGATAATGGGATCTTTAGATGCTGGAGGTTGAAAGAGAGTGGAAAAGGGACGCACATATGATCTTTCATGTAAAGTAGTCTGGTGATAATGCCCAGCTCACGCTCCCTTCGCTCGCCCTTTGATGTTCAGACCATGCATCAGATGAGAGAAGAATGACTGACAGTCCTGAAACAGTGCATGGTGTCTAATGAGCTCACTGGGGCTCATCACTCCTGGGTTTGACATTTTAATCTGAGCCCCTCGGCTTCCAGCACTTCGATTCACCCTTTTGTTTGCCCACAGCTCTGTGGTGTTGAAAACTGGCCATCTCCAGGCCATCTCCAGAAGACAGAGACAGTCCTTCCCACGAACCACAAACCTCTTTAGCTGGTGTCTGCAATCAAACCTGTCCCTCATCACTTTCCACTACTGACTGCCATCCTACTCCAGGATTTGGCTTGCAAGGCCAGTGTCTGTCACCTCTGCATTCACACCCTGTGCATATTCACCCTCAGGTGGCAGAGGCAAAGGAATTTGGCTTTGCCTGAGCAGCCACAGTAACTCCAATGTAGACCACAGGGCAGTAACTCCAGTGTAGAGCACAGGAGGACTGTAACTGCAATGTAACCACAGGAGGATGGCCTTGGGGGTTCCCTGCAATAGCAGTGTGCATCCTGAGCTCCTGCCTATGGCATTTGCTGCAGACAAACTGGATGCTGTTGAGCAGATGGACCGAACCCTAAAGACGTTGCTGTGCATGTGAGCCAATCCAGCCTATCCCAGGGAATACCTGTGGGACTATGCACACGGGGGCTGCAGACCATGGATCCTTACACAGCAGAGGTGCTCTCAACACCTTCATGATTTCTATCAAAATGATGGCTCTACTAGTTTTGTGTGAGCATCACAGACATACTGCTGGCTCACTGGATATGCAGCACCCCACAGCTCTGATGTCTGTGCTGTAGGACAGCTTCACCTACAGATTGTGGGCTTGTGCTAACCCCACCTCAGCCTCCTACATCCTTGTGTGAGCACAAAGGACACGTGGGCATAGGGACCAGCGGCCAAGCCTAATGGCGAGTCAGACAGGACATCAAGTAGTGGCAGATAATTAGGTAAATTGAAACACAGCCCTTGTGGTTGAATGGATAACACTGGGACACAGACTCTGCCTTAAACTTCCTACAGGGACATCAGTGTGATTCCCCTGTGTTTGGGATTGTCTGCCTTTAAAAGGCAAAATGGTATTTGCTCAGTGGCCAAAGAGCTATAGATGTAAATAAGTCCTAGGTTTAGTCATCATTTTGGTGGCTCCAGTTCTGTACATTACTATGTCTAAGTTAAGAAATGTCTCCATTTAGTATGTGGTATTTTAATATTTGATTAGTTTTTGGAGGTTGAATAATGGTTTTTGTGACAGATGTGATGTGTCACCTTTCTAGGCTTTTAGAGGCTAATAGTGAGTTTCATGACCTTTCACTTCTCAAGTCACTCAGACACTGAACTCTGATGACATATGGTGCAAATAATCATTTCAGCTGACTAGGGTTGAGTATTCCCAGCATGGCATTTCAGATGCAGTTTACTTTTCAATGGTTTATTTGTAATTTCTGCTAAACCACAGTTAAAGTCATCCAGCACTTGGCTGCTAGATCAGTAATAGATGACCCTTGCCAATGGCACAGTTTGTTTTGAAGGCCAGTATAAGTAGGAAACCGAGAATAAATTGATAGGTTAAGAGGTTGTATGGGGGAACTGATGCCCATCCTCTGTCCAAACGTTAATTTCCAGAGCTCAGTGCTGGCATGCAGCTGACCTTCCTCTCTGTTCCCCTGCTGCCCATGGCCAGCACTAAAAGCTCTGTAGTCAGAGCTGAGCCTGAAAAAGAAACTCTCAAAAATATCCTTTCAGAAAAAAAGAAAGGCTTCAGTCCTCACTTTCGCCTTGGTACGCCGTGGTACCGGCATCCACCATCCAGCACCCCAGGGCATTTTACACTTCAGCTCTCAAATTCAATCCAGCCTGGTTAGTCCTGTCCTTGCTGCAATCGTGTGCTGGGGAGCATCGGCTTGACTCTGGATTGTTTCTTGGGAGTCTTTCCCATCGGCAGCACGCCAGTCCCCTCCCTTGCTGTGGCACAGCTCCCCTAGGAGTTGCACTCCTCGCAGTGGCAGGAGAGGATGTAGCGGTAGGTGGCCGTGAGCCGCATGCCCCCCGAGCACCGCAGCCTCATGGCCTTCAGCTTGGAGGTCTGGGGGCGGCAGCAGTGGCAGGTGGAGCGGAAAGGTTGCTTCAGCACCGTGCTGAAAGAGACCATCGGCTCCGAGCGCGACGTCTGGCTGCAGCGCCCCTCGCAGCGAGCCAGCAGCACCATCTGCAAAGGAGAAGAATCACGGGTTAGGAAACGCGCCCCCTCTCGGCTGCTGCAGCACAGGGAACACCAGCAGATGGCTACCTCCTTCCAGCCTGGCTGGTTTTTTATCACTGCATCCCACCACCCTGGTGAGGTCACCCAGCCCCACGCAGTGATCTGCCTCTGAGCTGTGCAGGAGGGAGAGCAAGGACTCCTCCTGGAGTCCCTGGCACTGACACCAATAAGGACAATAGGACTTGGAATCATCAGCCAGACTGATGCTTCAGTTTTCCAGTGTTTTGAGTGTGTATGCTAGTGAAAATATCTCAAATTCTTAGATATATGAACACATTAAATAGAAATATAAAGCAGATGCTCAGTTTGTTGCTTTAAAGAAGTTTCTAGCTCTTTCCTTTTACAAAGATCACCTTGAATATGTATTTGCAATTATATGTGTGTATATGTATTTATATCACTGCATCAGTTGTATCTGTGTAAAATGCATTGCATGGCATAAGGGAAGGCAAATGTAAAAAAAAAAAGATGAACTTGTTGCCAAATATGAGGCTTCCCTAGTGAGATGTTCCAAAAGCAGTGCAGGCTCCGTGTTTCTTGTCCTTCTGAGTTCACCATCTGAGCTCTGACCGTAACAAGGGAACTTGCACAACAGGAGGCACTAAGGAAGGAAAGTCCATGCTCAAACCCTTGCTGAGCAGAGGAGATGGATAGAGCATTAAGCACTATATAAATCTTGGAAAGGATCCTCTAAAGTTCAGGAAGTTATGTGTTAGAAACAGCTGTTACCACCCTGATAATGGGTAAATGTTGTACAAGTTTGAACAAATTCTTACACTTTCATGGGGACAGAAATATTATGTCCATATCAGCTAATTCTGCTTAACCAACATAAACCTCAAAATCAGCTTATTATATCATCCAAAGTGAGCAGTGAAACAGTTGTAAGTCTTTCCTGTAATTAAGGAAGAACATTACATTTTGACGATGTTGCGCATATCTTGTGGTTTTTTTCCAGGCAATCCAAAAGGGTAACTACAGAGGTGGCAGCAAATATTTTACAGTGTTAAACCCTTTGTGGTTTCTTTCACTACACATGTTCAGCTGACTGGAAATCTCCAAGTCATGCAAACAGGTATGTCAAGTGTTGGATTATCTCTTTAGTCAGAATCATAAGGAAAGACAGGGTAGAAAGAGAGAGAGAATATTCCTGATATCAAGTAGAAAGTGCCAGCACTGTCTGTGTCCACGGGAAAGGCACTGATCATCCATTATACAGTGCTTAAAAATTACTCCTCCAAGGGTTCTTGCATGCTAAATGGTTTGCTTAGGAATGTATTCATATATTAACAACTACAATTCCAGTCAACACAGACAGATCATGAGGAAGATGTCTTCACAAGCTGATGATCTGTGATTGGTACCATCTTGTTTCTTGGTTAAATTAAGAGATGGGTTCTTATTGCTCCCTGACAAATTTGCCATCCTTTATGATTTGTAGCATAAATTTATGATCTCTTTCCTGTGATACTGCATATTCATAAATAAATTAACTGCAGCTGTTAGTAGTAATATTGTGGAAAGCAAATATCAGTGTACTGTTGAGTCACACCCAAGCTTTAGCTATGTCAAGCTCCTTAATGCCACTGTCTTTAAAGTATAGAGAACACAGAAACAGACAATCCTTATAGTGCTAGCACCCCATTAATGTCAGATAAAGATCCATTTGTTTCCCCTTGGTAAACAAAACTCACTTCCCAGGCAGAAGGCTGCTGATGGTATTTAATTAGATACCAGCTACACGGGTATCTAATCCTGCCTGCCTTGCAAAGGAAAGGCAGCAGATTGGGATGTTTAAACCAGTTGGTTTCCTTTTCAGCATCTTGACAGCTCTTGTTAGGTCCCCTGCTTTGACCCATTCACCAGACCTCTATTTCACAGTCTATTTCCAAACATTTGGCTGAAGAGGAGGGTGAAGAGCATTCCAAAGGCAACTGAGAAATGCTTGAAGGTTGCAAAGGCAATAGAGCAAAACTCTCCTCAGGAGTGGCAAAGGGGGATGTGCATCAGCCAGAAGTTGCTTTTTCAGAGGCTCAGAAGAACTCCAGAGTCCCTTCAAACCAATCATTCCCGTGATTCTATGATTTCAGCCCAAATACGACAGTGTGGTCAAGGTGATTTCTAACGGCCAATGCTTCTGGAGCTGGAACAGCCGGTCCCTTCTGGTACTGCTGCCCTGAGGACGCATCTGCGTGGCACACATCTGCTCCTGTACCCACAGCTATTTTCAGAAAGGCCAGGGGAAAAAAAAAAAAAAAAAATCCCCAAGAAACAGAATTAAGGGCTACAGAAGAGTTGTAGCAATGTAATTATAGGGTAGAATTACCTGATGTGTCCATACTTTTGTCTCAATACATTTCTCATAAACAGCTGCTTTCCTAATGCAAACTCGACCAATATTTATTCAGTGCTACTGCATTTACAGTTTCTTAGCAAGTCTTGTCTTTAAAAGCTTGTCTTAGTCTGTGGAGGCTCTAATTTTAATCTCAAATTTTGCTGACTATTTAGTTTTTAGTAGGATGGTGGTCAGTATTTATATAATGTAACATTACAGAGTTGGGTTTATGCCCTGTTTTTGGGTGGCAGTGTAAACTCTTACAAATGGCACAGCACCAGTGATATCAAGTCAAACTTGCAGGAGAAAAAAAATACAAAATTCCCATTTTTATAGCTTTTTAACCTTCTGGGCTAACCCGAAGTCCTCAGCAAAATTCAACCTCCTCCTCCTCATAAATCCAGAACAGCACCAGTGGATTCTGGCAGGTGTGCAAATGAGCTGGAAATAGCATGTACTTTAAAAGCTTTGCTTTGCCATTTAATCAATGGCACCAGCTGCTTATTGCATGGTGTACTACAGTGCAATAGAGATTATCACCTAAATAATTAGTAATGCTGTGATGGCATAGCACAGTATTACAGGGGGTGTATATATAGTAAAAACTTGTGGGTATTTGTATTTTATAACCTGATACATGTGCCTCTTGGCTCCCCTCATCCCCTGCACATGTGAACTCGTGTGTGTCACCTTGTGATGCTGGATCCAGAAGAACAGAG
This sequence comes from Lophotriccus pileatus, assembly GCA_035583135.1. Taxonomy (NCBI): domain Eukaryota; kingdom Metazoa; phylum Chordata; class Aves; order Passeriformes; family Tyrannidae; genus Lophotriccus; species Lophotriccus pileatus. The sequence goes on from JAWWES010000001.1 coordinate 109,783,767, forward strand.
TCCTACAACAAGGAGACCACGTGCATCTATGAGCATGGAAGAATAGGTTTTCTTACTTAAAGTCAACTCATAGGTACAAAGAAAGCAACCTGAGGCAATATTTGATTCTGATCATTTGAACTGTATTCTGGAAATCCAGAAACTGTGAACTGGTTTGTTACTAATCGTGTTTGTAGTCCTCTTTTCTGCGCTCTTCAGGAACAGCAGATGGGCTGAGGTGCATGAGAACAGATTTTCATGCAGTATCCATGGCCTGGCTGCAAGCAGGCATTACTGAAAATCTCCTGAGCCACCTCATGAGTCCTCAAACATCTGCTAAATCTCTCTTCATCTGGTCTGTGTCTCTCTGGGCTGGATTCTTTAGTGCGAGGCTGTCAGTGGTAGCACACTTCTGGCACATCTGGACAAAGCACTTGTGACAGCCAAAACTGTAATTTAGGAGGCTCTGGTTGCAGCAGAGAGGCAATCCAGCACATGGATGAAGACCAGTGGGTCTCTGTGGCAGAGGTCAGGCAGAATCCAATATGGTCAGGAAAGAAAATACCTCACGAACTGATACAAACATTTCCTTGAAGTCAAAGGAAACACTGTTTTTCAGGAAAAAATGGCCTTCTTCCGTCCCTCTTTTGTGTCCCTTTCATACTGTAATGGACCATGTTTCTGAAGGCTTTGGAACACTGTTTTCATCACCTGCCTGAGGCCACAAGCAAAAGGGATTTTAATGATTAAATTGTGTTGGCTGGATGTTTAACAGAACTGCTTCCCATGTGGATACTATTGGCAGCCTCCACAGAGAAGCACAGTGGACATAATCCTTTTTTAATCGGGATGGACAGCAAACATAATATATCTCGCAATTTCTGAGGTAATTTTTGTCTTCTGTAATTCTATGCTGCATTAGGAGGGAAAACAAAAGGAGTATAAAAGGATGTCTCAGTGAAATTAGTATATCACCCCAAAAAAGGGCAAAGTCTCTGCTTGACATTGTCAGCCCAAGCTTCATAATAGAAACTTGGTGAAAACAAGAGGTACCACAATTCCCACAGCTAATCCCAAAGAACCTTCGATTTTTTTTTTACTTGTTTATATTTTATATATATATATATATATATGAACAGACATTGCATCTAGTTTTCATTAACAAGTCTAATATTCATCTGTGTTTATATGCTAGATCCAGAACAGAAGCCATATGTCTACCAGGATGATTCAGATCCCTGAGACCTTAAAAAAAAAAAGAAAGAGAAGCTTCATTTAATCGAGTTTTCTAGGAATGTCAAAATTAGTTCACTTTTTATGGAAACTGTTTTCATTTTCTACTTCATGAGAAAGTCCACACAACTTGCAGTATTGTTTAAAAAATGTTCTTGAAACCATCGTGGAATTTAGGAAGCCAAAAGATGTAATAATATTTTCAAACACAATTTCCATTAAAGTCTTGATTTTAAAAAATCACTGACTTCTTCAGCCAGAATCACAAATGTTTATGTCAACAGCTTTTTTTCTCAAAGTTCAGTTTTGAAATAATATGGTTTTCATTACAGTGCATTCTGTGTTCTCATTTCCATCAGTTCCTCTCCTAAAGGCTTGATTGCTTTTCTCTATCATTAGGGATGCTAAGAAACAGAATTGTTGATGGGTTCCTTTCCTTCCTTCCGTCCATCCTTCCGTCCATCCTTCCTACTGTTCTTTCAGAAAAATAACCCTCAGTCTGTCATCTGTGGCAGTCAGTTTTAAGAAAAGCCCAGAAGGTGGTGGTGGCAATGTTGGAGCAGAGAAGGCAGGTACTCAGTGACCCGGTGGCACATCCCAGCCATCAGGCAGCACACTGACAGAGTCCTGAACAGATGCAATCACAGCTCCTGAACTGCACTAAGGAGCAGACCTCACCTACACAATTATCCTAAAAGCCTCCACCAGGACAGCCAGCTGAGGAGCAAAAGCCTTTGGCCTCTGGCAGAGCAGGGAGTGGAAGGTGAAGGCAGCTGGATGGAGCATTGTACTATGGGCCAAACCATCAGGATAGCTCAGGGTCCTCAGGTCTAACTGGTGATCTGAAGTGCCCAGAGAAGGGAGGGCTGGGAGCATCCACATACCAGTAAGTAACACCCACCCACACACCTACACTTATCAGCTTTGGCTCTCACTGGAGTCAACTGCAATAAAATCAATATTGCACAAACAGATGCACCTCTGCAGTTCTGTGTGTTAACACCAGATGTTTCCCAGATGGGAAGAAGGTCTAGTCTAGGCTAAAAGCAAATCAAAAGACCTCTCCTGAATCACAAGTAGTGCATGATTTTACTGTTTGGATTCAGAAGCAGTAGGGCAAAAGTCTGTGGGTTCCTACTGCCATGAATCAGGCAAAGTGAGGCAGACAACACTGCTGAGAGCGCACTGTAAGGCAGCCCAGAGCAGGGCTTTTCCCTCTGCCCAATTTTGAGGCTATTAACCCCTCTCTGGTGAGCAGACAAAGGAAAAGCCTGGCTGAAGGGGCATGGCAAGGGCAGCAGCTGTCCTGTTGCCCAGGGCGGGCACAGAGCACTGAGCAGGTTGTACTTTCTGTGCTTCATTTTAAGTTTTATGATCTGCTGCTACCTGTGGAATTGCCTCGCCCCTGCACTGACCACGGGAAACAATGTGCCTCTTTCTGCACACAAAGCATCTGGGGGTGTCTGCAGTCAGCACTGCATCCATCTCAACTGTTTGGATCCTCTCTCCTTGTTAATGCTCCCAGGATCCCTGCTGCTGCTGGGGTTTTCCATCAGGACACATGGCAGGCCCCCTCTGTCACATCTCTGCCTCCCACCACTCTCTTGCCCAACGCAGGGCTGGTGGAAACATTGGCTCTGGCAGTGGTTCCCTGAATGTACAGACTGTATTAACCCAGATGGAACAAATTAGGACAGGGCAGAAGGGACCAGCAATGATTTTCCCATTGTTTCCCCCCATTCTTCTTCTCCGTGCAATGAAATAAATGGCTGTAGGCTACATGTGCAGGCTTCTAAACCGTTTTGACACAAAACTTTTCAGGCTTGAAATCCCAAATGAAAGGCAACCTTGTACTTCTGTCTGCTCCTAAGCCCTACAGTAAGCACCCAAGTGTCATTCTGCATGACAATAAAGTCCTGAAGCTAAGTAGGGGGCAGGGAAGGAATAAGCAATGTTCTTCACAATCTTTGTTAACCACCATTTTACAGCTTGGTTCTTTATCTCAGTGCTTCACCTCTAAACCTACAAATGTACATGCTCCAGATTAAAGACTCATTTGAAGGAGGCAGTGATTGGGATGATCTAAACTTCCAAACTAGCCTGTCTCCTTGGCACCCTCAGCTGAGACCCCAAATGAATCCTTAGCATTCACCCTTAGATCCCTTTGAATCTTAGCATTTACTGCATGTGTGGTGCGTTTCTCCTTTTGAAAAGGTGAAAAGAGAGTCCCAGTTCTTATGCACATACAAGATGTCTCCCATATCCCTAAGTCTCTGCGAGGTAGATTTTGGTAGATAGGAATTTATGCAGTGAAAATCACCCAGAATGGTTCATTTTAACCACTCCTCTGATGCAGCTGCTGCGAGGAGGTGAGGGAAGGCCTTACCTTGGAGCTACACTTGTAGAGGGGGTGGGTGATGGAGTCGACGTAGTGGTGCCTCATGCAGCGGCTGGGGTCGGAGTCGATCATGAAGGAACCGTCTGTTTTACTGTCCGTGTCTCCCATCATGGCCAGGAGCGACAGCATGGAAATCGAAGCCGCGAGTACATGATTTCCCATTGTCGAGGAACTTCTCGCTGGTAACAGCAGAGGGAGGTAGAGCATTAAAAAACCTCCAAATTCTGGAAGCCAGTTCCTTTCCAGGATGGTGAAAAGTCTGGTTTAAGTGTCTTAGCTGTCATTCTTCTTCTCGAGTTGGAGTTTGCTGAGATTGTAATCCATCGAAGGATCTCTCTGTGCAGCTGGGGTAAAAGCAACATAAATCACAACCCTGACCAAAAAGACCGTCGGAGAAAAGTAGACATAAATAATATTAAGGCACACAGGACCTTTGCTACCCAAAATATACCCTCTGAGTGATCATTGTTTCCACAGTAGGTAGAGAATATGGCATTAGGAAGGAGATGTCAGGGCCTGGTTAGATTTAGCGTTGCTCTATCCTTTCACTGGGGAGAACCTTTTGACTTTTAACATCACAAGTGCTGCAATGCCAATCTTTTTCGCTTGGTGATGTCCCTGGTGTGTTCCCCTCAAAATTGCTGAATAGTAACACATCAGAGATTTCTGCAGGTTGAAAGGACTGTGGAACCACTAAAAGTGTTAAAGAGAGGCAAAGCTAGGCTGCCTCCTGCATTACAGATGGGAATTTCTGGCCTAGGTAACACATAGAAAGGCAGGAGGCAGGTTGAGCTGTGGCTCTAGGGGCTGCCTGTCAGTATCCTGCAGCTTCTGTGCTGCAGGGACAAGGAACATACCCAGGATGAAGGGGTGCTGAAGGTCCAAGCCCAGGCATGACCAAAGTGGTCCCCCAGGAAACTTGCTGAGCATGGACCTGCACTGCATGAAGAACTAGGTCTCTGGCTGTCCTGCCTTCCCAAGTTCCTAACTCACATGCACATGGGTGGACATGCTCTACTTGCTTACTTGTCAGGCAGTGCTTGCTCAGTGTCGGTCTCTTCCACGTGACTTAAAGCGCAGCATCTGAAAAATACATGTATTATTCCATAATATCCAAGTACATCCCAGCTCTCAGTTGGGGAAAAAAAAATATTTAGGTGGGTTCCTGTGGCTATCAACCCAGGAATCTGGACTTCTGGTGCACTTTAGAGACCAGGAGATTCTCCAGGAAATAAGCACAGGACAGCCCCTGAAATGCTGCCCAGAGCTTTGTGCCAGCAGGGGAAGGAGGGCATCTCCCTCAGCTGCTTCTTCACAATCCCTTGATCCTTCTCACAAAGCCATTAGTCTCATCTTGGTGATTTAATTTCACTTTTACTACAAAGACGTATAGCTTGAAAGAGTTGTGAATTATCCATCTATGGATAATATGATGAAGGATAGTCAGAAGATACTCACAAGCACAGTTAAAAGTGCAAGGACTTTCTGAAGAAACTTAACATAAAACAGTTCCCTGCTCCTGAAGAAATGCTCCTGCAGAGCCCCTTGAGTATTTAAAGCCTTTATTGCCTTATACAAGCCTCTTTCAAAACTGTTTGCTGGCAATCCTCTAAACCGACTGATACTCATCTCCCAAACCTCCTGAATTGAGGAGGCCTCCCCACTGGAGTGCTTGATGATTTGTGTTGCTTTATAGCTTGCTCAAACACTTCTGTGAGAGGAGTGCATAGCAGTGACAGGCACTTCCAGAGTTCATCCAAGTTGGGATGGCGCTGACGTGACACACAAAGTCTCATGCTGGGAAGAAAAGTTATTAGGGATGCTCTGTGTATTAGAGAGACAAAGATGCTCTGTGTATTGGGCACTCTTGTTGTTGTTGTTTCAAACTATTATCCATGTGCCTAAGCAGGAAAGGAAAAATTATTTGACCGTGGATTTAAATGACAGTATACTTTTTTTCCCCAGAGTTTGACATATGACCTGGTGTATTTTCCTCAGCAAATGTGACATTAAACAAAAATACTACAACTTTCCCGTATAAAAAAACTTAAACAAACAAGACCAAACACTTAGGATCTCAGAAACATTTATGCACAGTCTCATTCTTGTCAATAAATATCCCTCTAAACATTTTTAAAGAGCAAGAGAGAAATCTCTCGGTCATGGGAGCTGGGACAGAATCCCTCCCAGAAGTGAGCTGTTCTACTCTAGTTCATGCAGATGATGCCCAAGGATTATCTAACAGGAGGAGTGATGCAATTTCTTTTTTTCCTCTATGTTTAACCTTTTACCTACATTCCCATTCTTTTTTATAAAGAGGCTGACCAAAACATGCTGCTTGGCAAGGTCTCTCTCCAACATAGTTAATCAGTGTTACACACCCAGTAATTCCCTCTCTGTCCAAATAAATTTACTTGATATTAGGTGCTCTCATGTCATGTGCTGTTACATCCAGGGATCCTCATTTCCCATTCTTTCTGTCCCACTGTTAATTCTGTGCTTCTATATCTTTCCTTTTTTTTTTTGATCAGTATGATTTAATACAGTGAGAGAAATCTGGAGTCCTGGCTCAGTTTTCAAAGGCTTATCACTCCAGTTTTCTTCAGGAAATAATTGGATGACACAGAGTTTGCCTCATGAAAACACTGTGAGAAAGCTGGAAAGACACAGGGAAAACTGTGAGAAAAGGAAGATGGCTGTACCTTCTTCAGGATAGGCACAGGACAAAAAGTATTAACACTTTCACAATCTTTTAAAATTGCCCTAATACTTGCCTAGCAAAGAAATGTAGCAGGCTTTGACAACAACAGTTTGAAAGAGGAAAAAACCTACTGCTATCACATATTTATAAAAATATAAGAAAAAAAAAAAAGAGAGAAAACAGATGTAAATGGTATCCATCTTCTGTGAAAAAGTTGTGTACAGTTGTGGATAGACATACTGGCAAAACGAGTGTGTAGGTGTATCTCCTGACATACCTATGGGAAGTATGGACATACATTTCTCAAGTACATAGGCCATGTTTAATACATATGGTAGAAAAAGTCTTAGAGGGATATCTAAAAATACAGAAGTTAGACTGTTTCAGATTTTTGATTATGTAAAAAAAAAGTATAAATGTTTTCACACAGGAACATCACCATGATGAGATATGTTGGCATGACATTTTCCATTTCCAGCTGATATTGTGCAATGGCATTTCACTTTCACTTGAACTTAGCTTTTGTTTTTTTTTTTCTTTTTTAAGTTAAAGATTGTATTCCTTTTGAAATGCTGAAATTACAAAATCCTAGACAGCACACAATATCAGGATTGACATATGAGGTTTCCAGCCTACTCCTTTGTCCAAAACCAGAAGCAAGTACACCTGTAATCATTAATCATTACAATCAATGACATAATGTTTCATTTGGAAAATGCACCTTTTTATTAAAATGCACAATTTCACATAGAAGTTTTTTTTTCTTGTGTTTCTGCTGTGTTTTCCTCAGTTTCTGTTCATGTAAAAACTGTGGTAGACAGCCCATCTGCCAAGCTAACAAAAAGGAAGGTAAAATGCTTCCTCTTTACAGCATTCTGTAAAGAAAAAGATTAAAAGGTGACTTCATATTCTCAGGCTGAAAATTGGCTCCAACAATATTTGGCCTAACAGTGGATGAAAATCACTACTTCACATTTTTTTCAGAATTCACTGATATGGGCAGTACATTTTGTTAGTAACAGGCTTATAGTTCCCCTTCCACACAACTAGTTTGCAGGAATTCACAGAGACATAACACACTAAAAGCTGTCACAGCTGCTACCTTAAACTGCTACAACTGTTACCTAAAAACTTCAGGGGAAAATAGAAGACATCCCAAAGGAAGACCACAGTAACATACAATTCAAGACTGTATTGCACATGGATATAGGGGCAGAGTTAGGATTATTTTTCCAACTCTCTGCTCTTATTAACTGCTTTCTGTATGCTGAAATAAAGGTTTCTTATCATAGTCTTAATATCATTTAGAGAGTGATGAAGGTTAAGGTTTTGTTTTGCTTTAAGGACAGAAGAAAATTCCCTCATCTGGAATTATTTAGCCAGTCGCTTTGTGAGAACGTAAACAGAAATCCCCTTTTTGCTATGTGTCTTGGAAAAAATAAAGAGCTGAGCAATTCTCCAAAGGTCTATTGGATCTGTACAGCTTTTACCCCGGAAGGTAGGAAGGGAGCAATGGAAAAGCTCATTTCTACTTGGTATATTTCTACTTGGCTGTTCCCTGCTCCTGAGCCCCCTGAATTAGGCATGAATGTATGTTCAGCACATTTGCTGTGCATTTTCTGTGTTTGAGATTTCTGCCTGGCCATGAGGGTACAGTTCAAGTCACTCGATGCTTTTTATGTTTTGGAGGCTGCCAAAATCCCGTTGAAGCAGCGGTGTGTATATATAACTTAAGCCTGGCCTAGCATGCTGTGCATATTTAGTAAACACAATTACTTGGATCCTACCATGTGGTTCCCTCATTCTGAATTTGTTATGTAAACAGAAGAGTTACAAGACTACTCGGTTTCTCCAAACTCCAGCCCTAAAAAAGTGTCACTTACCATATATGTGTATATATGTGTGCGTGTGTGTGTGCAATTCACTGCTGCTGTCCTGACAAAAATAAGCCACAATGTTCTTCATGAGACCAGAAGGGATTTCTCAAGAGCTTTATCTATTCTAGAAACGTTTAGACCAGAAAGATGAGGGTTTGGGGGCTTCATGGTTGAAGTCTGAACTCTGGGGTGGAAACGACTGTGTTGGGCAAACTACAGTCAGGCTACACCAGGTTTGTTCTCTAGGGTTAAATTCTCCACTGCCATGACAAGGGTGGCTTGGTCTATTCCCAGAGCACCCACAGCACTCAGATGGCTTCCAGCCCACGCAACCACCGGCACCATGCCTGGGAACTGCCTGGGAAGCACTGTGTGCCATGGGACTAAATGGTACAAGTGACAACCTGAGCCATTTAAGAGAACAGTTTATGCAGCACGAGAGACAACCCCAGATGAGATGCTGTGTCTGATCCTGCTTTCTGCTGAACCAACTCAGAGTCTTTGTCAGCTCCAGTGTACCTTTTAGCTCAGTAAATAAATGCAATAATCTTCCTATCTAGTTATTTCACTGTGGTCATTTCTGTGGTCCCTTCAGCAGGGAAGGTCTCCTATATATGCCATCAAAATCCTCTCCCCACTCTGTAAGCTGCCCTCCAAAACACCTGACAAAGTCACTGAGTGGCCATGTGGCAGCTGGGCAGCAGCAGGTGAACACAGGGAACTCCAGTTGTTTGGAAAATGCCTCCACATGCAGCGTTTGAACAGGTTTCCTCCAGTGCTGAGGCAGGGCAAATACCAAACAGAATATTTTGAGTGAGATCCTTACAGGTCTAAATAAGCCCCAAGCCTTACTATGCCAAAGAGGGTTTGCTCAACTGACATCCTGCTGTGCTAGTCCCTTTGACACCAAGTGGAATGTCTTCACCCATTGTAGAGGAGCTCCATCCCCCCCTTTCACAGCAGGTTGCAGGGCAGTGTGTGCCTTCAAGGAGAGAACACCAACAACGTGCGCTCCTGGACAGAGCTGGCAGCAGCTGGTGGGCAAGAGGAGATGGGAAGGGAAAAGGGAGCAGGAAGGAAAACAGGTTCAAAAAAAAAGGACTTAAATGTCTTCTTCTGGACATCCACAAGGGAAAAGCCTGTCTTCTGGTTCTACTGAGGTTGTTCTGTCCTACCATCTGACTGCTGACAGTGCTTGATGCTAAAAATGCCAAGGTCATGGGTTTGATCACTATAGAGTCCCTTCCAACTCAGAATACTCTGTGACTTTGTGACATTGTCCTGCAAATCCCAAGAACATAAAAGGGACGCTACCTCTGAGCAGTCAGAATGTCAAACACACCGATCTGCTAGACGAGAGAAACTTCTGCAAATCATTTTCCATTGTGAGGCTTCCTTAAGTATTTTAATATTTCTGGAGATTAAGACCTGTGTCCGCAAGCAGATTGGGGGAAAAAAAAAAAAAAAGAAGACCATGGCATTTGAAGCATAAGAAACAACACAGCAATTGCAGCAAATATAATGGAAGCACCCTGGGAGAATCAGCACACACGGGACAAGCACACACGGGACTGGTTCCTTGGGCTTCGGCGGGGCAGCTCGTGAAAGACCCCTGTAAGTGTTCACGTCGTGGGGACCTGGTTCATGAGATGGAACGAATTCATCTGAACACCACTTGAGCTGGGCTGAGCTTCCCTCTGCTTTTGAAGCTTCCAAGAATATTTCCAGCCCTTCAGGTAGCTGGGAGAGGTGGGGAGCTAACTGTGCCTTCCTGCTAGGCGGTTGAAATAACAAACTCTAGTGGGTACTGCGAGCTGGCACCTGGCCAGCAGACAGGCACAGGCCAACACAGAGAAAAGGATTTAATGCACTCACAAAGAATAACTACTGGGGGACAAAAGAGTGCTTGTATTTTTATTCTTTCCTTTTCCTGCTTCCAGGAAACTTTAAATAGATTGATTAGGGGCATGCATGGGATATCTCTCTAATGAGCCAGTAGAGCCATTTAATGGTGAGGTGAGGTGATGCCAGCCTTGGATTCTTTCTTTCTTCTTGCATCTTTCTGAACATCAGAGTAGTCATGGTCTTGAGTCTGGGACAGAAGAGGAATACACTTTTCCACTGGGTCATCCAGAGGGTTCTGGATGGGATCACTCCTTGGTGAAGCACCAGGCACAGTGCCAAGGTGTCTAAGGCTGCCCATCACTCCTAGGAGGCAAACCAGCAAGGGTGGCTGCTGGCTGCAGTGCAAATGTTCCCAGCCAAGCATTAGCTATAGGATTTGCTTCAGTAGTTACCTCTGCTTTAGTCTTATGACCCAACATGAGGCAAAATGACTCTTGGCCAAATTACAAGTTGCTGAGAGAGGTCTAGGGCATTCAGGCATGTGTCCTCTACCTGTTGGAGTGTGTTGAAAGCAGGTGGGCAGGTTTTGTTCCCTGGTTTTTGCACATCTCCCAGAGAACTCAGGGGCTGTAATTATCAGTAGTTGCAGGAGTAGGAACGAGTTTCTTACTCTTTAATATTAAGCAAAGAACCCCTGTCACTGGGACCAGCACAGAATGCTATGCATGCTGGAGACAGCACATGATGGAAGGGGATGTTCCCTCTTTTCTGATGTTAGGGGCAAAATCCTTTCTTCTTTTATACAGAGGCAAAATTCAGACCACCATCCATATACCTCTGATAATTAAGGAACCTAAATATTTGGCTCATGGTAACAATTTTATGTCTTCTAACAAGGGGAGCAGTGTTCCCCTAGGTCTCACTCCCTTTGAGCCATGCTGCTATGACAGTAATGTGATTGTCACTGCCATGGTATGCTTAACCTTTGCCAAACCAGAGCTGAGGCATTAACTCAGATCCTCCACTCACATGTCTTAAAGGGCAATATAACCTGCGCTGCCTCCACGCCGCTGGGCTCACACAGTCTGCAGCTCAGTAACAACGAGCACGTGAATGTGACAAGTGTGAGCCATAACAATGATTGATGCAAAAAGCAAACTAACAAAGGGAAGCTGGAAAATAGCAATGAGGAGGAATTCCTAGGACCGGTGTCTCCATGGCATCAGCAGCCCCCTGCCCTGACACCAGAAGAGAGGCTACACTTGCCTGTGGTAGAAAAGATCTCCATGCCACACAATGGAATTCCAACAAACAGGACAAGGACTGATGGTGTCTGGAAGTGGTAGTGCCACTGCTACCCGGATAATAGTCTGAATTAGATGATGTGAAAAAAGAAAGAATATATAGACAGCCAGCTGCTCAAAGGCTTACTACAACCTTGCTTTTATTGTTCTGCTAAGTTAGAGGTGGGGCATCAGAGGGATTCCTTACATACCACTACTGAGAAATTTTAATATGTTCCACACTGACACAGATAAAAAGGAAATAACAGCTGATGATAGTCAGAGGAGCCTGCAGCATCTCTTCATATGCATGTGCAGAATACGGGCAAAGTGCTCTTGGCTCAGACACCCACACTAACCTGACCCAGCTGAACCTTTCTCCTGACACTGAGCTGAGTTTCAGCACAAGGACTGTCAAGTGGGAAGTCAGGCAGCTGAAAAAAGAGGAGATCTGGGCATGGGTATTCACCCCATCCCGAGATACCAGGACATGGAAAAGGACAGGGGAGCTGAGAGGCAGAACACTTACACTGATGAAAAGAAACACATGTTTACACAACCGACAATGATCCGGTGCAACAAGATATCACAGAGGGCAAAAGTTGAGCTGGGCTCAGCAAAAGGACCTGTTATGCATGGGAGGGTTACAGTCACAGGAGTTTTACTTTTAAAGAGTTTCTGGAAGGGTTATAAACTCTTAGGATGCTGAAGGTTCTGTTGATGGGGTTAGGGGAAAACCCTTTGCCACAGCAAGTCACCTTGTAGCTGCCTGCCACGGGGTCTCTATATCTTCCTTTGATGTGGCCACTTCCCAGCCATGCTCAAGAGGTGGATTGCTCAAATAACAGACTACACCTCATGTAGTAGAACTTTTTTAAAACTCAAGACTCTCCTCATGCTCAGGAGGACATTAGAGACAGAGGAATTTGTAATACTTGCAACACAACTATCAAATATTTACAATTGGAGCTACAATCATGATATTTGGCTGTGGGGAGAGATGTGGGTTTTTTTACTTTCAGTTAAACAAGTAATTCACTAGATTTGTTGCAAAAACAAATGTCTCAGTGGCTTCATTCAAGCTTTGCACCATAGATAGTCAACTCCCTTCAAGGTCCAAGAACAACCTTGAGTACCTCCTAGTGCATCTGAGAGCAGACAAACCAGGAAGGGAACAAAGTCAGCCTCAGGGGAAATGGGGAACGAAGCCAAACCCAGGAGGACTGCCTGTCAAATGAGTCAAGGCAGGCATCAATGTGAGCTCCCACCTGGGCAAAAGAGACTGCAATCCTGGCTACACAGGCAGGAAAGAACACACAGATGCTATCACAAGCCCCAACAGCACGTGAGAGAGTGTTCCAGTGGGACAGGGAGCTTTTGTGGAAATCAGCCATGCATAAGCAGCTACCTGGAGCACTGCTACTGCAAACTGTACACAAGACTACACACGGCCAGTATCCTGCTCTACCAGGGGCAGTCATCAGCATACAGGCATCTGATCAAAACCAGGTGCTGCACAATCCCAGGAAACCTACGTGGGACACCTTCAGGTAGAGAAATGAGCTTGTAACTAATCAGCAGCAGCTCCTGATTATACCCTGTCCCTAAATCAAATTGCATTTTACTGTGTAAGCTTGAAACATCTACTCCTAACACACTTGCTTTTAACTGGAAGATCTTTAAGCATTGTTTTATAATACCAGTTTTGCAAGTAAGATTTAATTTATCCAGCAAAATCATGTCCATGTATGTATAAGTCACAGTGGGGACCCCTGATTCAAGCTGGTGAGTAATTACTTACCAAATAGTTCTATTTAGGTATTTAGGTCCAGGGAATTATTCATATGTATAACTACTCACAGATATGAGTAAGATCACACAGTCTGCACAAAAGTGAGCATCATTAGGAATTTAAAAGAATGGAGGAGGGGAAAAAAAAAAAAAAAGGTTTCTGAAATGTAGATATTCTTACATTCTTTTGAGAAGAGACAAATAACAGCATTGTGATTATTACATCTACATCTATTGACCAAACCAGGCAGCTGGGTTACTTCTATTAGAGAGCAACTATGCAAAAAGGAACTGATTTGAAGTTAATTTGCCCCCATTGTTGGTTTCAAATAATCATTTGTTTTCAAGGGAATTGCCCCCACTACTGGCTTTAAATAATCATTTGCCTGTCCTTTTTCAACATGCAGACTTCCTACCTCTCAGCCACTGGGACAGTTACAAAGCTTTAGAAACCTTAAGTAACACTTATCATACAGGAAACATTTTTTTAATCTTTTAAGAACTGCAGAAACCTTAAAAGGTTACTTGCCATGCCATCTGTCTCAAGGAGAAACAAATAAGATGTGTTATGAGGGGCTATGAGAGCACTTCAAAAGAACTTGAGGGGTAGGATAAGAAATCTGCCTGACAGTCCCAAGAGAGTCAGTCCACACATACACCATCTTGTAAATTCAGATTTACCACAAGAAAATTGCCCCCCTCCCCCCCTCCCCCGAGCACACCGCAGCAGTTATCTAACCCAGGACTGAGATTGGTTTTCACAGCGTTTATCTTTGTTACTCTGTTATTTGCCACTGGACCCATTCACTTGACATTTTATAGGGTGAATTCACTCACCTGAATCCCAGCGGGGACAGGGGGCTCTCTTCCTCAGCCGGGCTCACCCGGGGCAGCGCCCGTTCCCGAGCCTCGCAGTGCCACTACACTGACACTTTGTCACTGGGCTCATAACAGTGAAACTCTTCTTTCGTCCCAAAGAAACAGAGAACAGTTATGCTCGTGTATCTGGCGCTGACACCCAGGGAAACGATCTGCCGGGAGCGGAGGAGAGTCTCCCTCTCTCCTTCAGCGGGCGGTCCGGGGTCCTGCAGCATCCTCCGTGTCAGCTCCTGGCTGCACAGCCACGCCGCATTACGTGTCACGCTGACGGGGTCGGCTACCTACTAAATATACCCCTCGGCACTACAGCAAAGGCAAACACAGTGGCTTCCCTCGCAGGTTGCAGCCAATCAAGAGTGTATGTTAAATCTGTCCTAACCCGCAACCAGCCCAGCCCACAGGGAAAGCCTCACAGAAGTTTGGGCAAATAATAATGGGCAAATTAAGAGTGCTCCCGCGAAGCGTGACACACAAAGCTAGAAATAAATGTTGCCTGTTGTTTCAAATTATTCCAAGCCCTCCGGCAGATGACTGGCAAGACCACAGCATGCGTAAGGAGTGATAAAAGTAAACAGTCCAGCTTTAAACTAGCTGGCTTGCCTGAGCTCATAGAGCCCTGTTGTGGTGGGACAAAGAGGGTGCTGGCGATACCAGCGCTCTCTCCGTGAATTCAGGGCAGAGTCCAGTCTGTCCATTCACTCCAGAGACGTACAGCCAGGAGCAGCACAGAGCTGCAGGCAGGAGCCCCGCATGCTCCCAAGAATTGATGTTTAACCAGGTTGCTCAGAAGCACACTGGGCTACCTGTTTGACTGCTTGCAGGCATCCTTTGGACAGGAGATAAAGGTACAAGGATAAGAAGGAGACACAGGTACTAGAGCCGTGCTGATACTGTTTAAACACACTTTAGTTTAAAAAATGGTACAAGGACAACATGTATGTCAGAGAAAGACAGTAAGCACCCAGTGTAAGTCCATGTAATACACAAAATCTGTAGGAATCTCTAATTTGTGTGCTTACCTTTGGTAAATGCACCACTCCTTCCTCCCCTTGAACTCTTCAGAGAGCTAAAAAGAGGTCCTGTTACTTCCAAATGCTTTTGTTCTTCTGTCCCTCTGTCACATGGCTTGCCTTTTATATTTGCAACACACAAAAGTTAGGGCTGTTGTTTAAGAGAGAGAGGGGGAGAGAGAGGGAGAGAGAGGGAATGTCAAATGGAAAAGTGCCATTGCAGTCATATATCAATCAGGGCAGCAGCAGCAGCAGCTCACTGGCAAATGGGAATTCCACAGAAATGTGAAGCTCTTGTTATCTGAGAAATCACAAAACACCACCAGCCAAGCTCCCCTCTGCAGGGACTTATTATTGGCAAGCCAGGAAATAGAAGGAAATGTAGGCGCTTTTTTAATTGTTGTTATTGTTTCGGATCTGGAGATACTTACACTGTGGTAGACACAAGCCAGTGGAATATAAATCTTGAATCAAATTCCTTCCTAAACAAATGCACGGAGTGCAGTATAAAGCAAACCACTGAGAAGAAAGGTAACAGAGCTAATTGAAGAATCTGACAGTAATGATTTAAAGAATTTGATAACTGTTTGCAGTGGGAAATTATCCACAGAAAAACTACTATTTTTCCTGGATTACTCATTAATCTCCTTTTTTTTAATGACAAGTTTTTCTTAGATTTTTTTTTAAACTGTGATTGATCTCTGATATTCTGAATTCAAGCTGTGCTGTTTCACTACAATTGGTCACCTAAATCATCTAACATTCCCTGGTGGTCCAGTTGGGTAAACAGACAAGCATTTTCTATATAAAATTCTGCTGCTTCAGACAGCCTGCCCTGAAATTCTGAAGTTTCTCTCAAACAAACTCAGAATTTTGCTCACGGAAGAAAACATTTCTTTCTGTTTTGCTTACCTTCCTCAGAAGAATTCCAATTTAGGGAAAAAAATCCATCAAATCTTTTATTAAAATATTGTGGTTTATGCAAAAAAAAAAAAAAATTCCTCGAGGCACTGAAGGCAGAAACCATCCACTGGACAACCCCATTTACCACAAACACCTCACAGCTCTGGATGCATCAAACCCTCTTCTCTACTTCCACAGGGGAGGGCATTTCACTTCCCTGTGGAGTTGCCCCTAGTCATCCTGCAGTGTTACAGGAAGCACAGACCTAAGCTGGTTAATTAAAAAATAGGCA
>JAWWES010000001.1:109800057-109814550 GCA_035583135.1 Lophotriccus pileatus
CCCTGTGGAGTTGCCCCTAGTCATCCTGCAGTGTTACAGGAAGCACAGACCTAAGCTGGTTAATTAAAAAATAGGCATTCACAAGCTGAATCTGTTCAGAGACACTGGCCAGCAGATGGACGGGGTCCTGTGCTGATTGTGTTTGAACTCTAAAGCAAAGTCGGTGTTTGATGGATGGCGTTATCAGCTAAATGTCTTATGTGGTATAAGATCAAAGAACAGATGGAAATTATGCCTTAAAAATAGAATAATCTAAAAGGGGAATGGTTTGTAGTTGAGTAAGCATTATGGAAACAATAAAAGAGACTTTCTTTGGCTTGTTTTGCTGTGGAGTCAGGTTTGACTGGTGGAATAAACAAGTGACCCACTTAGGACTGAGATATTTGGGATGTGAGTTTCGCTGCACATTTTTTCCCTCATATTCAGTGTTTACATTGTTTTTTCTCTTAAGTCAACCCTGGGTTTCTCTGATCAAACATGTGTGTCCCAACTCTCTCTTTCCTCTCAGGTGCCACCGCAGTCACCCAGGGTGGGTGATGGCAGAGCTCACCAGCGTCTTTGCCTTGCAGAATGAAACATCACTGATACCCTGGCACTAAACTTGCCTTAAACTGACAGACTACACACAGCATCCTTTTTAATTTAGCCAACACCCCCCTTTGAAATGAAGGCTATTGGCTCTTTGGTCATTGTGCTGCCAGTTTGTCTCTTTTTTTCCATAGGCAAGAAAGTGATTTACACATTTCAGTTATTTACACTAAGGACCTGCCAATGTGCAAGGCCTTGCTAAGTAGCTCCTGAATGAAATCCTGCAACAGATAGTAGATATCCTACTCATGGGCCTTACTGAAAATGTTGCTATAGATTTTTTTACTGGTACAGCTTCAGTTTCTTATCATTGTGTCACCTACACAAAGTTAACAATATCTGTATTAATTTTTGTTAGGTGCTAAGCATGCTTTACACACACAACAATTATCAATAATACCTCAAACAGTGGTATTTTTGAATGTTCAGCATTTTGCTACCACGACATAAATTCCTAATACAGGAAAATAAGCAAAATTTTTCAAAAAATTTAAAGTGACTTTGAATTTTTTTATCTCCAACTTCCAGACCCTGTTTGGCAGCCAGTGGAAGTTAATCAGCAATTAATTGACTGCACAGGCTGGTGACTTATAAACTGACACTCTCATTTGTGGCCTTCTGAATGAACTTGCACAGGATCACAGGCACAAAAGTAGAAACATCGAATGTAACCTCTCCCCACCTCAAGAACATTATGGCCCATAACTTTTTCATAGCTGTTCATAAATCTTCAGCCTCTCTCAACTTCTGTGACTTAATCCCACCCATAAAACCAGTCATTTTGAAGAAACAAATAAAAGTGGAAAGCACAGGAGCTCAGAGCTCAGTTTTCAAAGACGATTAGACATCTGAGATGACCCCAGATATTAGATAATATTTCCAGAAGATTTAAGGTGTCTGCTCCTATCAGTTCTGATCTGAGTTCCCTTCAGAGGGAGTCTATCTCACTTTAAAGTAGTTGCCTGAAAACAAAGTTTAGGCTCTTCCAGCAGCAAATGTAGAGTTTCTATCCCAAATTACTTTCAGCATAAGCCTATTTCAGATTGGCATTAATTGCAACTTTTCTTTCTGTGAACAACTACAAATATTCTGGTGACTCAGTTGAGCTAACTATCATTTTTTCTAAATAGAGAAAACCATGTGAGATAAATCTCTCCCTCAAGGACTCATGCTGTAATTTTGAAGAGATGGAGATCCAGCTCTGCATGGAGTTCTACCAATCTCACTGGTTCAAGCCCCATAAATTACATTGGAGACCTGCAACCCTAATTTGCAGAGTTCCTTATTCCACCACAGTATGACCTACAAGACTCATGTTTGTCCTTGGAAAAGCATTGTACTACCACTACCTGCAATTCAGTGGGGTCCAATTGTTTGCCCTGTTGGCATCACTGAGCTCAGTGTTGCTTCCTCAAAGGAGAAGGATTTCATCTCTCCATCATTCGTGTGTTGTGAAATGCATTCAGACTTGTGCAGCAAAATCAAGATGTCATTTTAGTCTGAAGGACTTTACAGTGCTGCCCCTTTGTAGTCTTCCCCAGGCAATTTTTACATCCTGAGACATTGGATAACAGACCTCCATGTCATCAAATGTCCTGTCAGAACAGGCACTAGTTGGTATTTGTGCTGGTTGTGCCTGCAAAGATCATGAAAGGAGTACACATGCAAGGGCAGTTTTTAAATGTAGATACATACTCATGCACAGACTATTGCTGCAAGCAGTTAGAGGGAGTAGGATGCATTGGAATGCAGTTCAGGGAAGGACAATGCTTTGTTCCATTACTGAATTGGTGAAGGGTGTTTTATATTTGGGGCTTGGCCATCAGTATTCTTTTCATAGTTTGGAATGTAGGAGGAACTGAAAGTATTGCATTGATGGTCTACAGCAATAAGCAACATAATACTTATATAACAAATATATACCTCATGCAGATAAGAGGCACCCAGAATTCTAAGAGGAAGTATTTTCTATCATTTTAGTAATAATAACAAAATATTAGCCAAATAGTATTCCTAATAAATAAAATTACACACCCACGTACAGCAATGCAGGACCAGGTGACACAAAAGTCTGTTTAGTCACTCGATGTTTTCCATCTCTTCTTTCTCCCCATTCTGCTTTATTCAGATTCGTTATGCAAAGATATCTAAATACCAAAACACACATATTCTTCAGTAACCTTAATGTGCCACTTCTTTCAATGTTTATATGTATCAGTGAATGTGAGTTGTTAAGAAACAGTATCTGGAAATGTTTCTTTGGTTATTTGTACATACACAGTTATTACAGCAAGGCTCCATTCATCTAGGGAATGAGGCTGCTACGGAAAAGACAGTGGCAACTGGTGAAAGATTGAACTATTTGCCTATTCATTTTATGACAGAAGTCCAAAAGACATATTGCCTGTGCACAATAGCCTGTCGGATGACTTGAAAGTGTTACTCTCCCATAAATTTTTCAGTTCTTTTTAAAGCCCCTACAAGATCACTGTCTGAGCAAGGGGCAGCACACCCTCACTGGACAGCAAGAACATGCTGTGCCTTCTTAGACCGCCAAAGTGCGGGTCCTTTGGTTTCCCTCTCAAGAACAACAATAAGATGCAATAGTTCTGCCTAAACACCACAGTTTCTTGCATGTCCAATGAATTGTCCGAAAATTTAATTTTCCCTGAGACCTCAGCCTTGCTGTTAAAATTGGCTGAATTTGGGCATCTGGTTGAAAAAGTAAAAGGAGACACTAACAGCAGGGCAGAGAGAAAAAAGAGCAATTCAATCCCATGAGAAAAGCATAAATAAGAGAGCAAAGATGTCTCTTTTCTACCTTCAGGCTGCTGGCAGGCAGAGTGTCTTTCTTCTAGAAGTGACTGGGGCCACCACGATCCCTATTCCCATCAGCTTTGGAGTGACTGGCTGCCCCTCTCTGTTGTCCTTTGCCACTACTTTATACCTAACGAAGACAGAGGAAAGTTACTGTGTTTCCCTGAATTTCAGCAACGTGGATGAGACTCTTTGGAGATTTATCTACCCTCCCTGAAGGCAGCTATCTCAGCCGCAACTAAGCTCCTCTTATTGTTGATGGAAACCACAAATAGGTACTGCCTGAAGGGCTGTTCACTTGTTCATGAGGTGGAACTGCCCTTTGACAGTATCTATTTATCTCTATTAATAACAAAGGGAGCCAAGAGTGACTGGTTCAGATTTAGTCATCCAGCTGTTGAATGCCTTCGTTAGGGCAGATGAATTCCACCTTTAAGGTTGTTTCAAATTATCTTATAAGCATATGTGGTAGATACTTAACATACCAGGTAACTATAGTTGCACATGGGTCAATGTCAAATATCTCACTTTGTTTGCCAAGGCTGCAGTGAAAGTTTTGCATCAAACAGTGTGGGATAATCACACTTGATGTTCAGTGTGCAGTTTGCAGCATATGTCTTCCATCTGATAGGGGTAGAAAGAGTTTCTCTTTGAAAACATGTAATATGTCAAATGCTTAGCTGAGTATCAAAGAAGTTAGGATGTGTCCTAGAGGATGCCCAAGCCAAAAAAGCAGGCTCTATTAACCCCAGTCTCTTGTAGGAGGGGGTTGCAGTCATGCCCCACAGGTTTGCAATGTGGAATTGCAGGAATTTCTCCTATTCTTCTCCAATATTTGCATCTGTACCTCCCCACGTGGGTGATATACAGTTCATCTTGGGCATCAACATCAGTCTCTCTACCCCACCATCCCCACCCACAAGCAAGAACATTTCTGCTGTTTCCTGCAGCACGGAAAATGTTCCTCAAGAGGTCAGAGTTTGCCAGAAAGTCCTAAACAGTGTCCAGTGGCACAACTGGCAGTTTTGCCCGAATACAAACTGTGGGTTAATGATTCTAAATGCGGTTTGAAGTATTTGATCTCAGAAAGGGTCAGATCCTGCGGGCTTCCTTGTAGCTTGCATGTCACTGAGCATCAAATCGTAGCTTCATTTCTAGGATGGCTTGCACTAGAGAGAAAAAACACTAATTAAGGTGGCAGGAGTATCTCCACTTAATTGAAAAAAAAAAAATCATTGCCTTCCTCAGGTTAGGATTATGATTTGAACAATATTTCCATAATGAAAAAATTCCCATAAATTCGCTTAGAGCTATAAAAATGACCTGGCAAAGTAGAGCCAACTACTAATAAAGGTAACCTTATTTTATTGTAGGTACCTGCCAGTACCCACACAATATGATTTACTTGCAGTCAAAATGCAGTAAGCAAAGTGGAGGAGACATTTTTCTATGCTATTTACTACAAAAAATTAGAACCAAATAATTTGTTTATGGCACAGGTTTGTGAGGCCACTCCCTGTGCAACACCCTGTGTTTTAAAAGGAAGCGTTAAGTGGAAGTCAATCTCAACTAACCAGTTTGGGTTAAAACTGCAGGGCAGACTGGCATATGGGAAGTTGCTGAGAAGAAATGCCATTTAGAGCAGGAAATCAGTGATTCATAATTGACATTAACTCCAGTTTCCCTCCAATGTGCATGCTGTACTTCATGCGAAATTATTATAAGCAACGGAAGGCCATTCCCTTGAGCAAGTTCAAGTTAATGTTTAGGAAACCATTTAAGTTTTTATTAGGACAAAAGTCATTACAGTGCAGTGGTCAGATGCTCAGACTGCGCCCTCAGCTGCAAAACCTGCGCATTTTAATACCTCTTTGCAGGGAGCTCTTTAGACATGCGGTCATTTTGGCCAGTTCACTGAAATCCCAGCTTTCACCAGCGTCCCGGACAAATCTCCCACCCACTAGGCAGAGCCAGAAGCAAGTGCTTTCTTAGCACTCCCTGTGGGCAGCTGTCTAACTGCACTGAAATCCATGCTGGGCTCTCGCTCTGTGCACGCAAGTCCCTTGGAACTCAGAGGAACTCCTGGAGCCCCGGCAGTAGGTGGGAGCAGAGCCACAAGGACATGCCCACACACAGCTGCGTTTGGACCTCGGCTTCAGTGCAGTGCTCTGCCTGCCCTGGCAGATGCCAAAATTGCAGAGGGCAGCTGGCTGCAGTTCAGACTACAGAATGAGAGAGCCCAGGGGCTGGGTCCTCACCTGATGAGAGCCAGCAGCACTCTGGGGCTTTTGCTGTAACCTGTGACCTTGCACCAGGGGCAAATTTGGTGCCACCACTGCCTGGTGGAAGCTTTGCAGTTTGGTCACTGCAGCAGAGGTGAAGCACACTGAATTTCCTCAGAGTACTGCCCTTTATTCAGTCCAAATGGACATATGAAGTTAATTATTCTACACTACTATAGGCCTAGAATAAGGAATTAAATAGCTCTTGTTACGGATTTTGATGTGAATAAAGTTTTGGCATCTCATACAATTTTTTTATGACTTTTTTTTCAAATAGAAGCAGAAACATCTTTCTAATATAGAGTATGCCTTAAGATGCAAGTGTAAATCAGACACAGACTTCATGTACAGTATTCCTGAGCTTGAGAAAAGCATTTTAAACCACTGCCTCATTACCACCTTGACAGAAGAGGGATTTGGATTCCTCTCTACGAGGAGAGACACTCTGCAGCCCCAGTGCTGTGCATGACTAAGGACCCCATAAGAAAAACCAGTCACTCCCAACGACTGGTCAAGTTCTTGGGGCCCTGCTGACTCCGGAGGGATGCCCAGGGCACAGGGGTGACAGGTCATGGAAAGCCAAGACATTCACTGTCCTTGGCCTTCGCTTGCCCTGCGATAAACAAAACAACAGCAGGATTTTTGGATAGTAAGGACAGCAGCTCACAGACTCAGGAGCCACACAAACTAAGAAAACATTCTTGGTGTAAAACCAGAGGTAGAAAAAATTCTGACAGAACTGAAATACCCTGAAGTTGAAGAGGACACTGGAAGAAGGTATAAGTGGTGGTGTACTGAGAGAGAACACAGTAAAGATAACAGGGGTTGCCAGCAAAAGGCAGTAGAGGCAGGAGAAAGATCCTTTTCTTGGTGGCTCCAAACAATCTTCAGTTCTGCTGGGCAAAGAAACCATTGTAGAAGTGTGAGTCCTGTGCTTCATCTGAAAGCTAAAAAGATAAATAAGAGATTACCAAATAGAGGCTAATAAAAGAAAAGTTTGCCCTCACTTAGCAGGGACAAATACACAGCATAGCTTCAGGAGCTTCATTAACAGACCCTTGGCAAGAGTATTCCTTGGAATTACTGCCTGGGGCAAAGCCTGGAGGATACTGCAGGAAGCAGAATTAACTCTGGATTAAGGAATTCAGATTTCCCCAGCAAAGGAAGTCAATCAGAACAGGCTGAGGCTGATGTAAGGATGTAGAGAGACTATGAAATGCACCCTGAGACTGAAGGGCAAGCCCAGTCTACTGCACTGCCCTGGGAGACACTGAAAGACCACATATTATGCACATACCTTGGTGAGGCACAGCTGTGCCCAGCATTTGGGAAGAAATGGAAGAATCACGACAGGTTACCTCGTCTGGGAAAGAATCAGCATGAACCTATGGTGGACAGCACAGGTGAGGAGGATGGTGACAGCACCATTAGAGGCAAGGGGTTATTCTCAGGAGCCATGAAAAATGCTGTGCTGCAAGATAAAAGGACAACCAGCCCATAGACAAATGGCAATGATCAATTTTCAGCTGGACAGAGCTGCACAAGCCGATAAAGTGTCTGACAGGGTTATGAGCACTGAAAAAAAAGCTGCAGGCAGCACAAGGTAAGAGAAGGAAGGGCTCAGAAGGACTATGCCCCCCTAAAGGAAATAAAGGCATGTGCAAATGGAAGAGAGAGTTCATAACAGTGTCACAGATTTCTAAAATGTCACAAGCTTGATCTCACCCCCACGGTGAGTGCACTGGAGTTAGAACAAAAGCAGAAATGGCTGAGGGACTCTTCAAACTTCAGAGCAGAGCACAAAAGCACCTCACTGTCCCCATCCCTGCTCCAAGGGGGTGACTGGAGTCTTGCACCCACAGCCTGGGGTGAGGTTTGAAGGGCAATGCTGGGAATCAGCCCTGGAGAGACTCCACATCCATCCATGGGAAATGTCACTTCCTTAACAAATGTCACTTCCTTAACAAATAAGGAAAATAAAGTCAGTCAGTATGTGAACAGAGCAAGTTTTCTTCTCCTCCCAGTGGGAATGGCCCCTATTGGGAATGACAGACACCTGCTACACCTGACACAGCAGGCAGTGCTCTTGGGCAGGAGCCAGCACTGAAACAGAGTCCAGAGGAGGGACACCAAGATGACTAGAGGTATGGAACACCTCTCATATGAGGAAGGGCTGAGGAAATTGGGATTGTTTATCCTGGAGGAGAGAAGGCCCTGGGGTGACCTTATTGTAGCCTTTCACTACCTAAATAGGGCCTGTAAGAGAGTTGGAGAAGGGCTTTCACAAGGGCATGTAGTGATAGGACAAGGGGTAATGGCTTTAAACTAAAAGAAAGTAGGTTTGGATTATATATTTGGAAGAAATTCTTTGCTGTGAGGGTGGTAAGACACTGGAAAAGTTTGCCCAGAGAAGTTGTGGTTGCTACATCCCTGGAAGTGTCCAAGGCCAGGTTGGACAGGGCTTGGAGAAACCTGGTCTAGCAGGAAGGTGTCCCTGGCCACTGCAGGGAGTTTGGAACTAGATGTTCTTTAAGGTCCCTTCCAACCCAAACCATTCTATAATTTTGTGATTCTTTGTTTCTGTGATTCAGGATCCTCATTTCTGAGATGCCTTTGCCGCGCTGCCTCATGAGACAAACCAGAGGTTCTTCTTAGGAAAAGAAAAAGAAACCTGCCAAGAAAATCCCCCTTTTGACTGCACAAATCTTATTGGCCCAAATGGAAGACAATCTACAAATCTGAGCTGGGGAAATGACTCAGCCTCCCCAGGGCTGCAGCAAAGCTAGCGGTGACTGCCAGCTCCACGCAACAGGGATGGCATGTCTGGAGGGGGGAATAGCACAGGGAGGGTGCAGGCAGGTCCTGGTAGGGCTGAAATCATTCTTGGTGCATCTATCCCAGATGACAGGGAAAGGATGGAAAATGTCACTGGAATGGTGACCTGCATGGCAAACCAACCTGCAGCACCAGAAAGCTGAGAAGGCTCATGGGCAGCTCTAGCCAGCACTCACAGTGTGTTTGTGCTAATAAAGACTTAATTAACACAAAAAGGAAGAAACTTTTAAAGAATCCTTGACCCTGCACCTCTGTGAGAATAAGCTTAAAACTAAATTTTTGGGGGACAACTCCAAGCAGATGAGCAAGTCCAATGCCTGGAGAGTGGCATTTTGTGCATCATGACCCCGAGGTATGGGTTTGGAAATGCCACTGACCATCCTTGTAAGCCCTGCTCAGTTTGTCCCACTGAAGCAGGCTGGGGCTGAGCTTCAGAGCTCAGGACAGCAAGCGGGTTTTCTGCTTCCTAAAAGCACTGGTGCAGACATCTCAGGCAGAGAGAGCATCTTCACTTGGCAGTGAAAATCTCTTCAGAGGGTCAGCAAGCATTAACTTCTGTGTTGCTGATTTCTCCTTGCTACTTCTATTTTTAACCCTGTAGGAAAGGAATGGGAAGCTTGTTTGGGATGCTCTCCTAAGAGCTTGCTGGAATTATGGTTTTGAGTTGCATACTTCCTTGCTGAGCTATGCTGGTCACTTACAACTCAGTCACTGCATGAATGAATAAAACAATGAATGAGCAAATTAATTACACAGGTCTTTGTCAGGTTCCCTGGCTTCTGAGCTTCACAGACTGGCTGTTACTGCCAACAGCTCTGCACTGTGGAGTAGCTTAGAGCTGGTCCAAAGCTGATAAAAGATCCAGTTTTCATCCTCTCCTCAACTGTACCTTCCCTTGGCTGCACTGACACCCTGGGTAGCTACAGCCTCTGTAAGACCAGGTGAGGTCACAATCTTCTACCACCCTGTAGCATCTATTTGCAATGAGTGCAATGATGCTTTGGGACTGGAGAGCCTCACCCTGTTAAGCTTGTTCCTTGCATTCCAAAAGACCACTCTGGAAAGCAAAGTGGCAAGGCTGTATCCCTAGTCTGCAAAATAGGAGGCCTTGCATTAATTCCATCAGCAAGTCCCCTAAATTCACATCAGCACTAAATTCACCCTTCCAGTCACACAGTGGTAGTCCCTATTTTGGTATTTTCAGTGCTTACTGATTGAATAAATCCAATGAATAGGGTGGTGCAGTTGTGTTATTTCAGTGCTTAAAACATGGTACTGTAGGATGCTGATTTCTCAGGATAAGCTTGGGAAGAAATCATGGCTGTGCTCTAGGAACCCTAAAAAATCTCTGAAGTTTGGGGACATGGTTCCTGTGGTTTATTGTGCTGTTTCTGGACACAGAAAAGGGATGGTCAGTCTGCAGGAGTTGTTGCCCTGTTTTTCTTTTGTCATTGACATTCTGACTCGAAAAAGAAAAAAAAAAAAGAGTTGTCAAAAGAGAGATACACTCATAACCAACAAGACCAATGGCTTCAGTGCCACAGAGCAGACTGTTGGTGCAATGGAGGCTCTGGGAACTGTACATCAAACAAGTGCACCTCAGCCTCTGCTATTACAGCTGCAGTCCCTGTGTGTGCCCAAGCTGCCTTGGAATTGTCATCTGCAAATAGGCACAAACTCACCTTTATGCTGTTCCTGAGGTGTAAGTTAATGCTGTAGGGCCACACTGGAAGTGGGTCAAGCCCATTCAACTATCTGGAGAACTTGGAGCTGTAGTGTAGACAGGACAGCAACATTTTTGGTACTACGTCTTCTAAAGCTGCTTACAGCACCACGTTAAATAACATGGTAGGAGAAATACATGCCCTCCTTTCTTCATCCAAATCTCTCCCCTGTTCCTGCTGGGGGTGAACTGCAGCTTCCAGATCCAGACTGCAGCAGCTTCCAGATCCAGACTGCAGGTTCCACAGGAGTGAAAAGTCATGATGCCAACCCACTCTGAAAGCGCTGAGGGTGGGAGGGCTTTGTCACCGTGGCAGGGCAGCACAGACACCAGCCCCGATGCCCCACTTCAGAGGGCTCCAAACCATGAGGCTGGTCCTGGGAACAGTCCTCCCCACAAGCTTGGCTGCTCCTCATCACCAGCATCCTCTGCTGGCCACTGTGGAGCAGAGTGCTGGCTGGGTGAACATCTGCCTCAGACACCCCGAGGCTCTGTGATTCACGCAGTAAGATACATTATATCATGACACAGTAGTTTACTGAATTAAGAGAATCAAGTAATGAAGTCCAAATGAAATGGGTTTGCTTCCTCAGAACAGAAATTCTCAAAATTTATAAAATCAAGCCTTCTGATAAAGAAATGCAATATCACGGTTTGTTGATTTTGTTTGTCTGGAGATTTGTGTCGGTTATTTTTTTTTCCCCTGAGATTGTTACATTTTCACAGAACATTTAATTTACATTTATGCTGTACTTTCCTGGAGAAAATGATGCTGTTAGAAAATGTAATTTATCTCTTCTGGAGTTTTATAATAGTAAAATTGCAATTCGTGTTCTCTGTAGTTGTAAATCAAATACATTTATTTTAATGGCCTGGTCTACAGAGCTCAAGAGACCAGCTCTATCTATCCAGTTTGTAATAAATTGATGAACATCTTTGTTCAGTGCAGCAGTCTCAGACTGCTCGTAATACTCAAGCATTGATGTCTCTATATGAGCAGTTCCTTTAATTACCATTGCCAATTCTGATTTTCCAGGTAAAGGCTTGCTAAAAGTTTGAATTCATTTGTCACCTGTCATGAAGGAGAGAGCTTGTTGTTGTCCTTCTGTGCAGCAAGACGTGCTTTGATCCCAGAGTATTTCATCCATGGTATAGTAAGACAAAGCACCACCTGCTATGAAGTTTGACAGACTATATAAAATTTAATTTATGTACATTACCATCTTGTCTGACATAAAAGCGTTGCATAGAGAGCAAGAAGCAAAAAAATTTGTAACTGTAGTGTCAGGCAAAAACATCTTTAATTTATGACAGAGTTAATAAGACAGTTATTCTTCCAAATACACACTCTCTTCCCAGGAGCTGTGCAGTGACTTCATTTATATGGCCTTAAATGAAAAGATTGCCTTCAGTCAACATAATGCTACCAAATCAAAAATACAAAGATCCAGGAGATCTGATAAACCTGTCTGGTAACTCTCATGTGTACAAAGGACCAGAAACCTAAAAATAAGAACTAAACCCACCAGTCAACATCTAATTCATTTGCAGATCTTCAGCTGGCAGAACTCTATCAGCAGCAATGCCCCACCACCCTTGATGCACAGGAATGGGCAGGAGCATCGTCTGGAGAGACGAGCTCCAGTTTTCACTGAAACACATCATCGCATCCGGGTCCCTCAGATGTTCCAGAGCTGCCATCCAACTCCCAAAATCAAACCAAAATCCTTCAGTTCATTAGCAGATTATAAATGGGCAGGAACCATCTTAAAAAAAATATTTGATGCCAGAGGAAGATGGTGAAATGGCCTTGGGTTTTGGGGGCTGCAGTGTCAGGGATGGGGCAGTCCCAGCACCACTTTTCAGCCACTGTGCTAGGATGGTCCAGATACATCCCCCCATGGCACCCAAAGCATCAGGATCCTTTATAGACGTGGTATGTGGGGGGGGGCAATGTTTTTCAGGCACAGACCACAGACATATTAACTACAGTGACTTTGAGTATTGTGTTGTCATCCCTCCTGTGTCCCTCAAAATATTTGGCTTTATATCTGAGGTTAGAGAGTGAAGATCCCTGGTAAAGAACAAATCCCTACTTGCAATCCTATATGCTGCAACACTCAAAGGTAAGACACAACAGGGACTTGTGAATCTCATTTGAAAGTTTTCATTCTTGTCTTCAAGTCTCGCAAAGACAAGGGTGAATGAACAACCCCTTTGGTGCTTGTGTGGAAATGTCTGGCTGAAGCACGGTCTGGCATCATTCTTCACCCTTATGGAGAAGTGGGGTTTGGCAAGGTCAGCTGGGAGCATTTCTCCCCCAAAACTTGCTTCCCAGCTTCAGTCTTTGTGCCTGGTGCCCTCACCAGAGATGCACAGTGGGGTGCTGACACCCACAAAGCAACGGGGAGATTTTGGCATCTGGGAACTGAAGCCACGTGTGAGAAAGCAAAACTCAAGAAGGTGGTTGGAGCACCTCTGACTTGTGTCAGGCAGCAGTGGGCTTTCTCAGGAGGGCATTTTTCCCACAGACCAGGAAGGGAGGTGAGAAAAAGCCTAATGTGTCCATGGGGTGCCTGCACTGTCCAGACTCCCTCCAGGCACCGAATGCCACAGACCAGAGAGTGACTGCTTCTGGGGGGCTATAGGGTCTTGCAGCTTTAAAACAGCAGGTCACTTTTACATACACAGATCTGGAAAGGAGCATGCAGGCTTGGGATTTTTCAGGAATCATTTCAGGACTTTTTTTTAACATGGCCCATCTGAACCAATCTATCCCTCCTTTTCCCAAAACAAGCGAGAGCCTTTGGATCAAATACAGAGCTGTGTTTTCCTCCCTTGCTGCAGAGCCCCCACATACAGACCAGTTCTCATTTAGATTCAAGTGCAGTGCCAGAAACTGGTAGCAAGGATTACTCAACCCTGCAAAGTCTAGTTTTCTTCTTGTTTGTTTTCCGAATGAAAAATATTTTTCAGTCCCATTTTTGATGGGGAAAACCAACATATGTATTGCCCTTTTTTTTTAATTCCCCCACTAATCAACCCCAGCCTTAATGCAAGAACTTTAAAGCAAGCCAAAGTGATTTTTTCATGTTAAGAATTTTCACAAACATTAAACATGTTTAAATGTCATCTTCCATTTTCTCTAATGTCCTTATAAATTAAGTTATCAGATACTGCTCTGCAAATTCATTTTCAAGAAAAAAATTCCAAGCCAGTGTATCTCTTTTGCCTCATTTCTTGCTTTCTATTAAAGTCTGAAGTTTGTAGTTAGAAATTCCTGGAAGTGAAGCAAAAAGGGTTCAACTTATTGCTGGGTTGGAAAGAGAAATGTAAGGTGGGAAAAAGGCAGGGAGATAGCAAGAGCAAACAAAGCCAAGAAAAAAAGGGTTGCATTTTACTGAATCTCTAACCTTAGAGTGTCCAACCTATGACTGCTATTGCCAGCAGAGCCCGATGGTCCTACATTTTCTTCTGACATTTGAAGATTAAGTAAATCGCGCTCAGGTGCGATAGTGCCAGCAGACACTTGACTCCGGTCTCTCCCCACCTCTCCAGGACTTGTTGCCAAAGTAATTCCATGGAAACAGCATCAAGTGGAGATGGCCGGGAATATGCACCCATACAGGAGACCACCACAATTAATTCATCTCCTGGTTTAAGGGAGCACTGACATCATCTCCAGCTCCGCTTCCCTTCTTTGTTGAGTGGTTGCTATAGGTCTACATTCGTGTGCAAACCTACCTGATAGGCATGTGCTTGTTATCGCCAGATTTCTGTTTATTTGCCTCTTAAATTTTTAGCAAAGATATGATTAAGGATACCAGTTAATGGCTGCTGTTTATTTTATAAAGCAAACATGAAGCAATTGACTATAAGTATTGAGTCTGTAGTGCTGTACTGAGGTGTGATTAGAAGAAATTAAAAGTCTACTTAAAAGTACTTCACTTTCCAGAGGTTTCTGCAAAAGCAGAATAGTGACATTGCCTTTATTGTCATTTACATTTGATCCTGCTTTTTGGGGCTACAACTTCATTTCAGTAACTTTTGCTGGTGGTGGGTGAGAACAGGCTTTCTTTTTCCTAAGGATTCCCATCCTGTATGGTGAATGAAAACGGTTCAGTGACAGACATGGATGAAGGGGGGAATAGGAGAAAGGGAGAGAGAAGGAAAGAGAGAGAGAAAGAGAGAAAGAGAGAGAGAAAGAGAGAGAGAGAGAGAGAGAGAAAGAGAGAGAGAAAGAAAAAA
>JAWWES010000001.1:109814650-109878846 GCA_035583135.1 Lophotriccus pileatus
AAGAAAGAAAGAAAGAAAGAAAGAAAGAAAGAAAGAAAGAAAGAAAGAAAGAAAGAAAGAAAGAAAGAAAGAAAGATACAGAAAAGAAAGTGAGAGCTTTTTTATAACCCTGATTTAACACCCAGTCTGAGCCAAACCTGTTTTACAGAATATGTTTCCTTGGGGGTTTATAATGCAACCACTTTAGAGAAACCAGCATGATCCGACACAGCATGAACTATTCAGCAGCCTACTAAAAATACAAATTGCTCATAATGACAGGAGAATCAAACTGTTACTGCCTGGAATGTGAGATTATAAAATGTGAGATGACAAAATATCATGATCCAGATAAAAATTCAATATATTTGTTAAAGTTGTCAGCAAAGGCACACAGACTATTGGAAAACTGTCGGTATCTTCCCTACCACTGCTAACAGCAGCCTTTGGATAAGGCAAAAAGTTGCAAATTTAAAATGAAAATAAATTAAAATAAGGGGTTCTAAAATCAATCCATAGTTTTCAAAAATAGAAAATGTAATGGGAAGCAAATAGTGGAAAGCCAGCCCTGGAGGGAGGAACAAAGGCAACTGCAGCCTGTAGCACTGATATCTCAAAGGCAAAAGGAGCTTTACCCTTACCTGAAGTGTCTTCAGAAGGTACTTCGTTGTAAGGTGATGCCCTTGTGAAGTCTGCACTGCCTAGGAATTGCAGTATTTAAAGGGATTTGCTACCAGGAACCCTTGGATTAGGTTATTTTACATGCACCAAGTTAAATATCACAGAGAGAACTAGTCAGCCTTCCAGGCTAGTTACTAGGGCTAGTGAAGGTAAGCAATAGCACTAAAGTTTCCCTGTTCAGGTGAGAAGTCAAACAAAAGTTTAGACTGAGCATATTACTTAAGTGTTTACTGAAGCAATTCAGTACACCAAGGCCAGATTAATGAAATTCAACCTGCTATTCATCCCACCACACAAGAGCGTCCTCCACGCCAGAGATATGAAAGCAAATAAGATAAAAGACAAAATAAGAAAAGAGGTGCTACTTACCTGTGCTATGCATTTTGTCTTTTTTATGGAGCCATTTGTAACTAACCCTAAGCATGGTCTGTATTAAGTCTGGATCACGAATGACACCTCCCATGCAGCTCTTTGCATCTGGCTCACAGGTGTTTAACTGGTGTTTCCCAGGACCAGATGGATGTCTTAGAGGGACCTTTCAGGATTGAGATGCAGAACCAGAGAGGAGGAAAAGGAGAGGGTCTTTACTGCTCCCTATCTCTGTTATCTCCCTATTAAGCCTCCTGTTAGGAAACACAAGTAAACTTGCATGGAAATACTGCCTGGAAAATGCTCCTGATTTTCCTCTAAGATAGTGAAAAGTGCAGCAGTGAGTACATGCAGGAGTACAGGGCAAGTTGATTAGGAAAAAATCAATATTGTGTGGCAATCCAGGTAAAATTTCAGCAAGAGGAACTCGAGGTATAGCCTTTGGCTGTGCTGGGATTGCAGAGTCTGTTGCCCTGACTGTGTGTCCTGTCCCAGGGAACAGAAACAGGTGCATTAGATTAAAATTCTGTCAAATGCTCCCAGGTATCTGGCACTGTAGTTTGTACACACACCAAGGATCCCACCACGTGGGCACTAAAAACCCTTCTGTATGATGAAGAGCTTGGTGCTCCTGTTCCCCACAGGCCGAGAGCCAGCCCTGGGTTTGAAAGTTCAGTCACCATCATCTGCTCAGAAACCAAGTGCTGGGACACTCAGCAAAGCTGGAGGCTGAGGGGAGACCTTATTGCTATCTGCAGCTACCTGAAAGGAGGCCTTAAGTTGCACCAGGGGAGGTTTACATTAGATACTAGTTAAAATTTCTTCACAGGAAGGCTTGCCAGGTGTTGGAACAGGCTGCCCAAGGAACGTGGCAGAATCATCATCCCTGGAAGTGCTCAAAAATACGTGGATATGGCACTTGAGGACATGGTTTAGTGGAGAACATGGTGGTGGTTTTAGGTTGACAGTTGGACTTGATGGTCACAGAGATCTTTTCCACTGTTAATGGTTCTTTTATTCCATCCAAACTAGCTGGAGAGCAGGACTTTTGCCCACTTGGTAGCGTGGAGCCGGTGAAACACACGGGCTGCAAGGAGGATGCACCACCATGTCTTGCCTGTATTCTACCGCCTGTCACAGCCTGAGAGAGAAGAGAGCTACAGGGCAGGATGCTGCAGGAGGCAGGATGGGATGAATGAGCAGGAATTCACCCCTTGCACTGCCAGCCTGGCACTTTCAGAGCCAAGCTCGCCAGAGCTTTTGGCAGGGGAGTTTTGTTCAAGAGGAACAATGCCACAGACACGGGTGTAACAAAGAGACCTTTGTGAGCACCACTGGCCTGTAGCACAGGATAAGGACTTCTTTTCAGGCTGGCTGCCTGGAATACTGAAGGAGGACAAACAGCTACCCGAGTCAGGATAACATGACCGAAAATCCCAGTACATCCCCCTAGCTCCCTGCCTGTGCAACTCCTCAGCCGTGCAGCCACCTCTTCCTCTGCAGGAAGATTTGAATGGGAAAGAGAGGGAGAGGCAGGAGGTCAGTCAGCAGCAGAACAGGCAGCTCTTTGCATGCGTGCACACGTAGCCCTGGCAGTCGGAGCCTGGCTGCCGGAGGAGGCTGGTCAGCTGCCTGGCTCCCGACTTCGGGAAGCCCTGCGGCACACAAAGGTTGCACTGAGACGACAATTCCCAATTCAGGGCTCCTGCTCTCCTGAGCCAACAACACACACACACAAAAAAATCCCTCCTAATTTCAACAGATCAACTGCTTCCAAGTTTCCTGATGAATTACCACAAGGAAGAGAAATGATCCTCAGCCTTTCCTCACACAGAAAGCTGAGGATTTTCCCCTCAAATGAAGCACCACAAACTAGCACCATTCATGCTTCCACAACCAAGCACTCTCTGTGCAACAACACCCCCAGTGAAAGTGTTACAGCCTCTCCTAAGGACCTACAAAATAAAATACAGCCACAGATTCCCAACTCAAACACACCACCAAAGTCACCCAATTCATCCCTACTTCCACCAATATTTTTTTTCCCTGTGAATTCAGGCCATAGGCACCCAGCTTACACCAAAATATTCCGACTTCTTTATAAGTCAACTCCACAGAAGATTTTCCTTCCTCAGTAACTATGTTACCAATCCTATGCTTTAACCAACATTCACAAATCACACGCTCACCAGCTGGATTGAAGACTGCATTTTGTTTTCAGTTCCCATCATAAATTCAGTGGTCAACAACGCCGTCGAGCTGGGTCTGAAATACTCTGTCAGGTTCATGGGTACTATCATTTCTCTTACCTTACAGTGTCCTCATTGTTGTCTTCAGAATCCTCATGAAGGGAATCAGGGAGGCAAGAACTGATCTCGTCACTCCTGTGACCAGGACTCGAGGAAGTGGCACGGAACTGAGCCAGGGCAGGTTTAGGTTGATTATCAGGTAAATGTTTTTCACACAGAGCGTGTTTGAGCACTGGAACAGGCCCCCCAGACCAGTGGTCACAGCACCAAGGCCGACAGAGTTCAGGAAGTGTTTGGACAATGCTCTCAGGCACATGGTGGGATTCTTGGGGTGTCCTGCGTAAGGCCAGGAGTTGGACTCGATGATCCTCGTGAGTCCCTTCCCACTCAGCGTATTCCATGATTCTATGAGGAACCAGAAGCTGCTTCAGTGCAGAAACCCAAGCCAACCAACTGCCTCTAGCCCTCAGTTTTCACATACTAAATGCTAATGGGACCCAAATGGAAAATCATCAAGCAACTGCAACCAGCAATAAAATACCATATGTTTTGAAAGAAATTTCGCCCAGCATCCAACTTTCTAAATTTTAAATAGCTACCACCCCCAACAGATGCATAATAGGAAGCAAAACAAAATGAAGCCACACTTGAAAAATGAACAGCATCAAGCAGAAAATAAATAATCTGTAAGCCCATCTTTGCAGCCACCGCCACAACTGCCCTCTGAGCAGCTCCACTGTGATCCAGGGAGCCTTCACATGCTCACCATGAGACATGACACACACTTACACCCGTGCACTGCAGGACTTACGGAAACTGTGCAATTGGACAACACATATGTGCTGGACAATTAATAAAGGACCAGAGCATCCAGTTACCATGTAGAGAACATTTTTCACTAAGTGCCATCTCAAAGGGTCACCCTGGAAAGTGGCTTCCGGTACAACTCCAAAAGACAATGGCAGAAAGGAAAATGTTTAACTCTACCAGAGTAAAATAAATAAAAAAAAAAGAAGTCATGGACTCAGCAAAGTCCATGTATTTAGGCATACTTTGGTCTTCCTTCTGTCCAGCTGAATGATGCTCTCTCCACATGGGATACCTGCCAACCAGATTCCTTCCTGCTTTGCTCTGGAGAAATAAACCTGTTATTCTGCACTCAGTGAGAAATGAAAGATCCACTCAGATCAGATAGAAGTGGACAGACATCTTGACAAAAAAATTCAGGATGGAAAGCCAAGTGTGACTCAGAAGGCTGGTCCAAAATCCCTGCTCCCAGCCTTTTGTCCATAGGGAAGTTCTGTCCTCTTCCTGGAGCTTGGATGCACTGGCTGTGCTGCATGGCACCCATGGTGGTGTTTGCTCTTCCCACCATTCCCATCCCCATGTCCATGTTTTCCATGCAATGACAGGCTGCCTGTGGCCCCAGGGCTGTGCCCTGAGCACAGCAACCCTGTGTGGCTGAGCTCTGTGCCCTTTTGGCACAGTGTGTGCCCTTTTGGCACAGCCTCTGCTGCAGAAACAGCTTTCCTGAAATGCACGTGAGACTCCGCTTACTTTCAGGAATGTGCCTCCACCAAGGATTAAGCAAAATAAATGTTATCTGGTTCCATATCTGTTTTCATGTTTGCATATGCATACCTGCCTCCAGCCCTGTCCAATGCTTAGACCTGCCAACTGCTCCTACTTATTAGAAAGCATCTTGGTTTTACAGGGTCACTCCTCACTGTTCAAGAGCCTTTTCTCTAGAGGACAGTTACCTCTGCCTGCTCACGTTCCCTCCCTAAACTCACAGATATCATATATAGAGTTACAGTTCCCTGCAGAGACACTTCAGAGACTATCCCTGCATTGCAAAGAAGTAATGCTGAAAACAAAAGGAGGCCATATCTGAAGAATACTAAAACCTGCAAGACTTCCTGGGGTGTGCTAGTGAGCTAAGGGTGTCCAAATATTTTTTTACTGGGGGACTGAGGTGGACTGTCCTCTCAGGCATTTAATTCATACTTCTTTTTGAGCATATTATTATCTTTGAGCGTATTTTCTTCTCAGCCATAAAAGCACTGATTTTTCTTGCTTCATTGTCAAGGTAATTCTTCACAAAGTGGCCAAAATTTTCCACTATTTCTCACTGGTGCTGCCAGTGGCATTTACAGAAAAGTGCTGCCCCAGAGTTCAACTGCCCAGCAGTGCTGATTTTTAGCAGACCATGTTCTTCCTTTTCCTCCAACCAAAACCTGCAGCTCTGACATTTACTGGTCTTCTGCAGATGAGAAAACTCCTGTTAGCCCTAAGGGAAAAGACCAGGTCTCACTCTTGGAGAGATGGGGACCTGCAACGTGGCTTCCTTGCCAGCCCATTTTGGCAAGCTGCAAGGGAAACACTAAAATGTGGGGTCTTCTTTTTAGTCTTGTCAGCAAAACACACTGAGCAGTTGGTGTCACCCCCGACAGATTTTTCCTTACAGCCAAGAGCAATGACACTCTTTAAGCTTGAAGGGGACAATAGCATCCAGTAGAACAAAGCAGAACTGTCCAGCTTATGCTGGGTGAGAGAAAACTTGTAACCGTCCTCAGTGGTCCAAGTCCTTCCACCTGCACAACCAGTTTTGGTTAACTGGCTCCTCAACACCCTCCTGTTTTATGCCAAGAGAGTTTGGCACAGAAACTGCACATTATCCCCAAAATCACAGGCAGCTCTTAAAAATAGCTATGGATAGGTTGTGTACCTTGGGCATTTCTGAGAAGGGTTCAGAGACAGCTCCTCTGCAACCATGGGAAACTTCATGGTGGCTGCATTGGATAGGCAAGCAGACAAATTTGCACATCACAGAGTGATGAGGAGAAAGCTCCTCAGGTGCGTTTTGCTCAAGAGGTGTTTGACAGTGGGTGAGGCTGGACACTGCAGGTGATGCTGAATGGAATTGTCAGCTCTTGCTTCCCACGGAAAAAAGACAAAGAGATGCACACTACCTCAGTTTCCAGTCTGGAGTAGCAGAAATAACTAGATTGTTGCCTTTTGGATGCTGATAAACTATGTGTCAGGTTTCAGATGAGAACTGTGCATGGAACCCTGCAAATATGAAGCCTAATGAGAGCGCAAGAGCATTTGTTGGCCCCATCACTCAGCCAATGATTTTGTCAGCAGCTCAAGCAGCAGTGCTTCAGAGTAGATTATTTTAAAAAGTGGTCCTGAACCTTTCAGTTGCACCTGCAGGGTGGCACTTTCCAGATGAGTTGCAGGTGCAAATAAGACTGTGTGTGTTTTTCTTTACCTGTCTTGCATGAAATTCGGCTTTAGGGAGCAGCTCTCGGAGGTATTTCTGACCAGTCCGCAGAGTGACAGCAGAGTGTTTGTTCTCCTTTTCTTCCACTCCTTCATTTCTGGGTGATGCATGTCAAGATCACTGCAG
Organism: Lophotriccus pileatus; assembly: GCA_035583135.1. Classification (NCBI taxonomy): domain Eukaryota; kingdom Metazoa; phylum Chordata; class Aves; order Passeriformes; family Tyrannidae; genus Lophotriccus; species Lophotriccus pileatus. The sequence continues at coordinate 109,821,341 of JAWWES010000001.1, forward strand.
AAGAGGGCACAAAACCCTTCCTTGTGAAAAAGCTCGTTTACTGAGACATGAATAGAAGATTTGTACCTGCCAGGAGGACTGCAAGGAGGGGAGGGGGAAAGAAAGAAAGAAAAGGAAAAAAGAAAATGTCATCCAGTGGAAGTCAAGAGCTGTCACCACACCAGCAGTGAGTCACCAGAGCCGTGAGAACCTTCCTGCAGCCCCAGCCAGGCAGGGCACTGCCAGGCCAGGCCAAGCCAGGCGCGCTTGATGCGCTTCAGCCCCTGCACTCGGAAAAGAAAGGACCCCAGTTCCCGACAAACAAGCTGTGGGCAGGGTGCCAGCTGCCTGGTTTCTGAGCACTAAAGAGGGGGGAAAGGCTGCTCCTTGGAGTAAGGCTGCACCCAGGCACTGGAGATGGAAAGATTTAACCCTTTCAGGTTGGTGTTGTGGAAAGTCTTGCGGGCAGAGAGTGTGCCCAGAGAGCCAAAACTCACCAGGGACAAATCTTGCCTTGCACAACCTGACGAAGCTCACTTTTATAAGTGTTGGCCATCAAAAGCCTCTATAAAACACCCTCAGATGGTGTCAAATCAAAGGCACAACAGTAACTGTACTATCCCCAGGCACATAGAGAAACGCACTTAACCATATTTCACCTGGGGGTGTTGCAGTCTCCATAACTCTGATGCATCTGCATGCCCAACACTGCCCAACAATGCTTTTGTTGCATTTAGCATCACAAAAAATATGCATTATCTTGAAAAAAAAGAGTCAAGGGTAGCTTGTGTAGTGCTGCCAGTTTTATTTTCCTCTGCAGTCAAATACAGGTAATCTTCAGTGCTAAATTTCAGATGTTAATTTTTAAGTCTGTTTCTCAGATGTGTACGAGTGTGCTTTGATTTTCGTACTTCTTTTATCATCCACAGACCACCTGCCTTCTGTCTCACAGACCAGCACAACATGTTGTGTACCACAGACTGGAAAGCACTTTCCCTTCTAAAGCCTTACTATTACAAAACGCTGAGTTAAACTGCAGCTTTATATTTAGAAAGAGTGACCATAAAATCCGAAGAAACGTCCTAGCAGGACACCTCTAACTGGTTATAAAGGTAACAAATAAAATACAGAGGGGTTAAAGAATATTGCCTACTTCAAAGAAAATGCAAAAGAAACTTCTCAAATTACACACACTTCGTAGAAACTTGTAAATGCAGGGGAAGGAGTCTCAGAAGTTTGCTCTGTAAATTACTAAGGGTATGGAAGGAAATTCATAAGAAACATGGGACAAATACTACTGGCCAGTTTGTCAGGCCTTGCTAAGGGTCATGAGCATCCCACAGTTGCTGTAGCTATGAAGAAGCAACTTGGATAAGAGTCAGTGCTTGATCCCGTGTCGCATCCTACAACCGATCTGATCCCCCCGGGCTTGCCCAGGTCCCTGACCTTTGTCTCTGCCATTCCCTAATGCACTCAAATCATCTTTTCACACTGCAGAAAGCCTGCTTGGGGGTATTCCATGCATTATGGATGATACATGTTCTTAAGAGCCTCAACTCTCACTGCTCAGGAAAACTCACTACATGACCCCGTGCCCTTCTGTGACTACCCACTGAAACACTTATCTCTCACATGAAATCATAAACTTATATAACTGCAAAAATAGGCAGTATCATCTGGTTTGGAGCTTTGAATCTTAAACCATCATCTGAATGAGCAGGGGAAAGCCTGTTTTTCTGCATTAATATGAAAAAATAATTTCCAGGTGGAAGCCTACACAGAGTAACTTGGCCTAGAGATGCCTGTACTCCACTTTTCCTTTAAAAGCAGATGATTCTGGTTTGAGTGGTGTCAATGCAGCAAATTTGGGAAGAATTAAATACTAATGTGTTGTTTCATCCCCTTTTTTACGTGGCTGGATAGAACAAAAATTCAAATTACTACAGTAACAGGCTTAAACAGTACTCTGGAACTTGTCAATACTTACCCTGTGATCTAACAGTGGTTTGTTGACTGTGATACTCTGCAAGGCAAGGGCATTAAGTCAGAGCTTTATTCTTTTAACAGATGGTCCCCAGAAAAGAAATCTTCTCCTGTGCTTTGTACTCTGCACTACTCTTAAGTGCACCAACAATAAGATTCGTTAAGACAGGCATTACTTACCTGTGATTAAATCCCACGGCCTAGGTATGGATTTAAAATTTATGGAAATAAAATTGTAGACATAAAAAATGAGGCTGCAGAGATCCAGATGAGCGTTAACGAGTGCGAAGGCCTGCGAGAGTAAAGTGCTATTTTACTATTATTGTAGCATGTGTTTATCTTTAAAGAAGGTGTCTGTGAAAGGTATTGCACGGGGATTTAAGTCATGTGGGTAGGTGCAAGTAGCACAGGATTAGGTGGCTGGGGGACCAGGCTAAGACCAAGGAAATTACATCATTCCCAAATTCAGAAAACTCAGGAGTGAACCTCAAGGGATTGGGGAAGCACTCCAACAGAAAATGTTTCAGGAGACAGTTGAAAATGAGAATGTTGCACTTTTTGGTTGGTGTTTCGTTGTTGTTGTTGGTTGGTTTTTTGGGGGTTTGGGGGTTCTTCTGAAGCTGCATTCCTGTGAGACTTTCAAAAGGTACTGTTCTGCTGGTCAGCTCAGGCATCTGTCCCAGACCCACACAGGGAGACTCACCTCCCATGGGACAAATTCAGTTCCCAGGATTGATTACATAGGAGGTTTTAACTTGACTTATTTCTGCAGCTTGTTGGAAAGCAGAAAATTGCTTTTTAGGAGCACACAGCTCATTCAAAGCTGGCCACTAAGGGTATGTGGATCTACCTGCAGGACTGGCCACATACACATGTGTTCTGCCAGCACTCCTGGCAATCCCAGGAAGAGTGCTCCCAGAAAGTCAGGTATGAGTGAATTTTGAGATGTGGGATTCACTAAGCAAGGGGAAAGCATGGTATCTGGCTTTAGAAGGGAAGAGCATGACAACATGGAGAATGATAGAGCAGTCAAATGGAGTTCAACATCCAGAAAACTACTCAGCCAAACTTATTAGACAATCAGTCAGCGACTGTCAGAGCATAACGGGAAGGGAAACAGCCAGTGTGGATTTATGAAGACCAAATTTTGTCAAACCAGCCGAATTTCCTTCTCTGGCAAAGTCACAGGGCTGGTGAGTAAGGCTGTGCTCTGGATGTGGCATATCTTGGCTTCAGTGAGATTTTCAACAGCGTGAGGTTGGAGAGGTCTGAGTAGCGCTTTCACAGATAAAACTGGAATTCAAAACAGCTCTGATAAAACAAAGTAAAACAGATCTAAAATCAGCAGGATGAAACTCAGTGAGAGAGCAGCATTCAGGAAGGAAAACTCGGGTGTCCAAAAGAAGGCCAAGCTGGTGAGAGGGAATGGGCTGCTTCAGAAACCAGACTGGGGGACAGAGAAAAGCGGGGATTGAGCATGAATCGACAATGTGATACTGTTGGAAAAAAAGGCAAATGTCATTCTGGGACATAACAGCAAGTGCTGTAAACAATTAATCTACTCTGCACTGCATTGGGGAACCCTGAGGAGCAGCCCTGTGCCCAGACCTTGGCACCAGGCTCTGCAGAGGATTCAGGCAGATGGGAGCATAGAGGAAAGAGGAGAAAGAGGAGCTGCAAGGCACTGAAATGCATCATTTATGGGGAAAGAATGAAGGAGTAATTTGTTTAGGCTAGAAAAAGGGTTCTGCCATACATAATGCACAGAACAATATTAAATGCAGAAACTTGTGGGTTTGCTGGCAGTGGGGTGGTTTTGTTGGTGATCTGTGAGAGACCCCAGGCACAGAACTGGGGAGCTGGTCCAAAAAGCTTGTGAATGAGCACACTGCCAGGGACAATGCACATACACTTGGGCTTGCTTAAGGGCAGTAAATGGTCCCACTGGCCTCCCTGACCACCACTTCATAGTCCCACCCTCTTCTTGACCAAGATCCAAAACCACCAGGAGCCCCTGATCTGAGCAGATATCTCTGGTGAAAGGAGCAAAGGGGACTGAGTCCCCTGCCATACATTTCAATGTGTGACTCTCCTGGGAAATGCGGAGCCCCTGAGGATGCCATGATGGGCTTTTGGGAAGGACAAGGCCCCACTGTCAGTCTGTCTGCCATGTGGCACCCTGGGGTGGCTGAGCAGGTGTGGAGCAAGAATACTTCAGTGCCAAAAAAAAAAACAAAACCAAAAATACAAACCAAACAATAGCCCAAACCAAAAACAAAACCAACCAAAAAAGACAACAAACAAACAAGCAAACAAAACGACAGCAAATAATTTCTGGCTGTGGAGCAAAGGACATCTGTGGATGATAATAAATCTCCATAAAGAGCGAACCATCCAGCTGAGAGAGGCTGAGCTGGGGATTTTTTGCTTTTGTGCAGGACTGTCTTCCTATGAACAGATGAGGGTGAGGACAGGGTATCTTCCTGACAGCATCACTGCCTGGGGTTGTCTCTGCCAAGTATCACTCATTTTGGGGTGGGAGGGTTGAGGGGAGTCACATGTGTCTCTGGCAGTTGCCAAAATAATGCTTACTTGCCTTTGGAAAACCAAAATCCCACTTACTCTCCCTGTGCTTCACATGACATGCCTCTCTGCCTGGGTCTTTTGAAAGATCAGGAAGGGACCATGAAGTTTGCTTACTCTGCTGCTCATGACCATAAGGTCATGGTGTTGCCACTTGGCTGGTGCTGCACTGCACAGACCACGTGTCCAGTGATTTTCTTACTCACATACTGCACCTTGGCTGCTCTTATACCGTCCTTTGGTCTTCCCTCACTCGTCTGCTTCTTCTGGGAGAAAAATGCTTCTGATAAAGGATTCAAGACTGATTCTGGAACTGAAGAGGAAGGGTTTTTTCGTCAGTTTCTGGGTTTTTCATCAACTTGCTGTTTCCAGACTAATTTTCTGAGTAGCTGTCCCCATAGTCCAAAATTGGATCACACTGGAGAGTTCCACTGCTCTCTGACAGTGGTCCAGCCCACAGCAGGTGTAAACCTTCCCCCACCTCCACAGCACAGCTCATACTGGAATGCTCATGGCTTTCCATGAGCCCCCACAACTGAGCAGTAAATCTGCAGCACCAAGGATGTGATCTTACCCAGGGTAGAAATGTCTGTTCCATCAATGGACATGATTTAATGCACATCTGCTACATTTCTTAAGTTGTGCAGAACATTGTATTTTACTGTTATCACATCTTGTGGGACAGTGCATCCCTTTGGATTCTCTTGGAGGGTTCCCATTCCATCATGGAGAAGGGCAGAGGGAAGTAGTTTCCCCCTCAAAATGAAAAATGCCCCCCCTGCCCTCACCCCTGTACCTTCTTCCTCATAGAGAATAACCAGGCTTTCTGAGAGCAGAAAAGAAACATGTGATAGTGCTTTAAGTGTCTGCTGCTTTTCCATGCCCTTCTCTGTGTTTGTTTCCTGGGCCTCTACACAATCTCCAGCAAAGAAAATAATTCTGAGCAACCCTCTGAAAATCCCCCTCCACTGTGTCTGGAGAACTAGTCTTGTGGGACAATACCAAGAAACAAAAAGCACTGTGGGCTTCACTTGAGCCATGGACAGCAGAGATCAAATTAAAAAAACAAAACAAAGAAGCACCTCAGTTATTCTAATTGCCACAAATGCTGACTCTCACAAAGTCCTTATTTCCACTGATTGAGGTGCAACAACATCAAGCTCACCGGGAGCTGTGAGTCTGCACAGCTGCTGTGACAGTCATGGCAACACCCCACTGTGTTCATGTTCTGGGTTATGAAACTGCAATTGCTCCAGGCTTAATGGGTTTGCTTTGTTGTTGTGTTACAACCACTTTTGTCTGCACAGTAAATTATACAGAGAAGCCACAAAATACAAAACTGCTCAATATTGGGGCCCAGCATTCAGAAACTGAGGCTCTCACCCCATGATGTGCATTAATATGCCAGAAAGAGTGATGAAATGGACAAATACATTCATTTGCCATTATATGAGCCTTCTGCTCCCATACTGGGTCTCAAATGCGAGGCAGCTCTCACGGAAAGGAAAGCGCTTGCTCTTCAACATCCACATAGACACTGGTCCAAGGAAATGTTGCTAAAGCCAACATATATGCTACTACAGGTCTTTGCAGAGAAGATAACTTAGGGTTTGTGTTGCACCTAAAACATCAGTATGTCAAGTGACATGTATTGTGGGTTTTCCAAAGCTTTCTGCCTAACCCGAGGGCTGGGTGGTAACAGTCTGTTCCAGAGCGTGTTTTGGATAAGAGCCCATTGTGAGGCAGAAGAATTCCCAGCACTGAAAAGTGCTAGTTGATTACAAAATTTGAGAACTTGTTCACTTGAGATCTGCAAACTCATTTGTAGGCAGCCCTAGCAGATTCCCTTGATCCACGCAGCTGCAGGGGAGGTGGAGTTAACACTTCAGAGAAAAACCATCTCCCAGAGAGGTAGCAGGGACCAGTGCCTTCTGACCTTTTCTTTTTTTTTCCAGTACAATATCACCCTAGGAGGATGAAAAACTAGAAGTCTGCTGTAAGGCTGAGAATTTGTGATCGTTTCTGAACAGTTGCGTGTCATTAGTGAATCACACTTGTTGTACAAATTAGAAGCAGGTAACATCATGGTTTCTGGCTGGACGGAAGAATGTTGTTTACAGCTATATTTGCTTTTTCCTGGAAAATGCTGACACAGATTGACAAAAATGAGTTCTAATTTATCTCCAACGTTGCCTAGTTGGACTGGTCAGATAAATAAGACCCTAAAAAACCCCCGACAAAGTGAGAAAGTAATTAAATGTTCATATTTTAAAGATTAAATGCTATGTTTTCATGACTGAAAACACAGTTCCAGTTTCAGTTTAACATCTGTAATGTTTGATTCAGGCACAAAAAGTCATTTTGTTCAGCCACAAATTATTTTTTTCACTCTTCAGTTCATATAAAACCCTTTGAATGTTCTCATTTTGGGGCAACCTGAAACAAGCTGTGGTTTAATTCTTTCAGCACAGTCAATGAATTGAAAAAAAAAAAACCTTTATTAGCCAAGCTTTATTTGCAGGTCCCATGCTCTGTTTTAATCCTTCAAAGCCTCTCTGCATTTTCTAGCAATTGACAGTATTTCAAACAGAGCATATGTGTACATTTATCTATAAAATAAATTCTGGCACAAAGCTATAGTATGATGGGGGGAAGCTTTCTGATTTATGAGCTGCTTTGCTTCGTTTTTCTTCTTCAATACCTGGCTGAAATGTGGGTCAGACTAACTTAAACAGGGCTTGAGAAGGATATTTTATTTTAATCTAGGATTATGGTCACTTTAGCCAATGACATATGAGCAGATCTAAGTTTAAAGATGTGTTTTTTTGTTTCTGTCTGGAAAAACAAGCAAACAAAAAATCAAATCTCGTCCCTGTTCTGGAAGTTTTAATGATAATATGGATTCTTTTATTTGTCACTCCTTACACCTGCCTATGGAGTGTCAGGCAGTTTGAGTCCTTAATGGTTACTTCTATAAAGAAGTAGTCATTGACTTTTGTGAGTGCTCACAGAAACCAAAAGCAAAACTGTCTGTTACCATAACAGGAGACACATTGAATTAACACAGGGATATCTCTTCAGCAGGGGAGCATTTCTGGCCCAGAGAAGAGCAACCACCTGACTGAGCATCTCTTCCCTTAGGCTGAGAGACAATGTGGTCATTCTCTGGTTTTTGTAATGCCACCACTTTCCCTGCTGTACCATGACTGAAGCACCTTCCAGGAATGCGAGATGTAGGTAATTTTTTTGATTCATCAGCCCCAGAAACCACATGAAAACTGAGGCATCATCAAGGCTTTGGGCCCCAAGAAGCTCATAAGCCTCAGGACAGGGCTATGCTCACCCAAAGGTTGCACACAGAGCAGCTAAAGCTTGTCTTTGCATCTGTGGCCGAGTGAAACAGCAGCTCACACGTGCCCTGTCCTCCGTGCACAGCAGGGTCACACAGCACGTCTTGGCCACCCTTGTCCAAGCTGGTGTTCCCAGGAGTGGAGAAATAACAGCCCAACATCGGTGCAGGGCGCTGTAAAACTTGGCAAAACAGCCTTCATAAAACCAGAGCAAGGCTGATGTTAAAAGCAGAGGCCTGGAGGATGGTTTCTGTGAGAGGGGAAGGGCACAAATGTAATTAAATATGGTTATGTCTCAACCCAACCCTTGGCTCCTCCAGAGCATGTACTTTTTGCAGGATGTTTTTTAGGCAAAAATGGGAGATTAAAGATAAGCAGTTTTAAAGTGCTGGTGTCTGGAAGCATCTGTGAGGATCCTGTACAGGATGTCCATCCCACCCAGACAGCTCTGCTGGGAATGTAGATTCATTCACTCATCTCTTTCACTAAGAGATAAAAATGAATGCTCAACAACATAATAATATCTCCTACATGGTGGTTTTGACATGGAAAATACCTGATGTGTGTGCTAGGTATTCCCAAACACCTCACATTCCTGGAAACAGCCCACAGTAGTAAAGAAAGAGATTAAAATTTGATGGCTGAACAGAAAAAACCCAAACATATACGCCTTTTTTCTTTTCTTTTACAAAGCTGTTTTCATAGGCATCATTTCCTCTAACACCCTGCAAATTATATTTGTATCAATACATGATGTGGACAAACATTTTTCTTTCTCTTCACCATTGTTTCCTTGACTGTAAAGGAAGCAAAAGCGTATTTTCCTATAATCCAGTTCTTCCTCCAATTTGAATCCAAGGTTTAGAGGGCTAAAACCTCTGCATTTGTCTTCCACATACTTCTGCCTTGGCAACGTCAGCTGTGGTATGAGACCGTAGGCTCCCCAGTGGAATATGGTTGTAGCTCTGAGTTTACTATCTCTCAGACCAAACATCCCACTTTGGCTACTAGTAAATTCAGTGGGAAATGTGTCAGATGTTCTGGGTGCAAAACTTGTTATGTCAGTGTTAAAAGCCGGAGAGTTTAATCCTGGTTTTATGAAAGCCTGTAACAAAGTTCTTGCTGTCTTTCAAAGGGCCAAGTTTTCACTCGCTCTGGTTTTTCTAATGAGCAGATGGACGGTGTCAGTCAAACAGGAATCTTCCTGTACTTTCTATCTCCTCTCCTAGGAAAACCGAAACAGCCCCAAAATACCACACAGCTGGCCACAAGTAGGAAATTTATCTTCCACTTCTTTTGAAAAGACACAAAATAAAATACAATTTCTTTTACTGCCTCAGAATTGTGCCAGCTTCTCTGAGGTGGCAGAAGAAAAAGCTGTATTGTCACCAATTCAGCAAGCCCCACTTTGAACTGATGCAGCAGGCCATAGTGTCTTCTTGGAGCAGAACTGCACATTATCATTTTGCTGGACGAATGCATGACACAGAAAAGTTGTTCTTGATTAAAAACAAATATCCAGCATGGCAAGAAAATGAGTAAGGATAAACAGTGATTAAGTGTGATATGTCTGAAGGCTTCCCACAGTATAAAAGCCATATGTGGGAGGCATGAACCTAAAATTAAACTCCTAACAGTGTGAGTTAAGGCTTTTGAAAGAGGCACCTGACATAATCCAAGGGGGAAACTCTGAGTAATTGGCTCATCGAGGGAGGTTCTCACCACTTTCCCATGATCTGCACCTTCTTTCGCCTGCTGTGCTCATCCAAGCAGGAAAACACCATCCAGGGGTCAGCCCAGACAAGCTGACTTACTCATCCCTCCAGACCCACTCATCCAAAGGAGTTCCTGTGTGGAGCTGAAGCAGCCCTGGCTAAGCATGTTCTATTCAATGCTACTCCAAGCCCGGGCAGGCTGGAGCTGGTACAAATGCTAAAGTCAAGTCAGTTTACTTGCAGCCTCCCCTTCCCGTGCTCAGCCACCTAAAGCCCCGCAGGACAAGCTCCAGCATGGAAGAGCGAGCCACAGCAATTGCATGTTGCAACAAGCAACCAACACAGGCTCTTCCTCACAAACAAGGAACTGGTGATGTCTGACCCTGTGGTCATCATTATGGGCTGGAGCCTCAATGTCCTCACAAGCAGCAGGGTGGGGTGGCACGTTTTCATTTGAGGCTGCTGCTTTTTATTCCCTTTTGGGGGGGGTGCTGAAGCCTTGGATTACATAAAGAGCCTGTACTCCCGGCAGGAATGTCATCCAGCGTTCCCAACACTTGGTGTCATCTGGCTTTCCCAGCGCCTGGCTGTCGTAAGGACAGCCAGCAATTCTTGGGGTCTGCATCAGTTGCCACCCTCTGCCACACGATGGAATTCCTTCATGGTCTTCCAGAGACTCCCCACTTTCAGTAGATGAGAGGGAGCCCATCGTTAGTGACAATCCAGCGTGTCCCAAAAGGAAACTGTTTGCACTGCCGCTCAAACCGCGTTTTGCAGCGGCTGCACAAACACTCATTCACCCAGACCAAACTCAATAGCTGTGAGTCACTGCGGCTCGTTAGCCACTCAGCAATTCTGGTGTCTGCCCCATTAGTCTTATTGTAGGTGCAATCGACAACATCTTCTCCTTTCTTCACTGAGGAAGAAATAAACCAGATCCAGTCAGGGTACATTTGTCATCGGTTGGGAAATCCTGAAGTTTTGGGTTCTCCCTGTAAATGCTGAAAGCCTGATTTCTACCTTACCCTGAGGTCTTTGCAGAGGGAGACCTCATGGTAGCCTGGGGGCTTTTCCACTCCCTCTGGGCACATTCAAGGAGTGAGAATGCAATCCCTCCCTCGACCACCCTTGCTCACACGAAGACACACGAGGCACCAACCCCGAGGGGTCACTACGACTCCCAGAATTTGAGCAAAACTTGCCAGCCTTTTCTTATCTAATCTTTTACCAGTTAAATAGCTCTTCTCTTTACCTAGTCAGGGTGCAGCACTCTTAGGCCATGCTTGGCTGCTGTTTTGGCAGTCCTGGGGCCAAAGCTGTGGTGCCTGGAAAGATGCTTCACAGCCCTGGGAAAGTCAGGCAGCGCCCTGGTCCACACCCTGCAGCAAGATCAGCTGCTGCAGTCCACTCCCACAAGGAAATGCAACGAGTGGATTTGCTGTTGAAAGCTATGGGCCATCCCTCATCAGGCATGAGATTAATAAATGGTTGGGAAGGGGAGCTTTCCCTCTTCTCTCTCCATGGAGGACCTGCCTTGGTCCAACTCCGCACTGCTCCGAGATGAAGTAATTTTGGCTCCCTGCATTTCAGCTGTTTGAGATAATGAGCTCAAATTTCTTAGTCATCCAGAGGCCAAACTGTCTCAGTGTTATGCCTTAATTTTCACTCTGACCTGTGCTCTGGGTGCAAGCTTTTGGATGGTGCAAGAAAGACACAGAAGCTGCTCCCACATGAAGCAAGTTTCCTAAATGAGTTGTTGAGGAAGGGCAAGAGGCAGAATTCAAGCTTTATCAGTAAAATTTCCATGCAGTGCCCCCACAACTGTTAGCAGGAGAATTTAACTACTGTAAAGTATAACCAAATAAAGCTGATAAAAAGAGTTGTAGGGTTTGCAGTGCTGCTCACAGGTTCATAGGCTGCTCTCTTTTATAGTCATGCCTGTTTATGGAGGCTGGACACAGCAAAGGGATTAAAAGGGCTTCCAAAGATTTACCTGTTACCAGAAATCCACAGCCCCAGCATGCTCCAAAAGCCAAAGGTAGCATGTCTTTTTTACAATCTATATTGCACATAGCATTTTTTAATACAGGTGAGTGCACCTTCCTCTATGTCACATCATAGCTGGGTAATACATGTGGTTATAGATATCTGATTCTTTGAGCTGCACTTCCTCAGTCAGAGAGCATAAGTGTGCTACATGGTGCAACATGCAACCAAAGCACCATAAATATCTCTTACTCAATGTGACCTGTTCTAGAGACAAGAGAGTAAGAAATATTTTTCAGAAGTTATCCAGAAAATATTGCTGATTAGTGAACGTGTTCAAAATAATGAGCTCTCTTGGAAATGTATTAAAAAGAAAAAAAAAGATATGAAATTCATCAGATTGATTTTTGCTGACAAATTATTAACCTGGCTTTGTCAAATAGCAGTCTAATAAAAAAGGACTGTATCATCTGCTTTTACTTAATTGCCCTCTTGGTTTCTCAGTTGTATAGAGCACTTTTTCTCTCTTCATTCAAGCTTCAAAGAATCCTTCTCCATAAAAAAAAAAAAAAAAAAAGAAAAGAAAATTGAATTTGAATTGGCTGCTGTGAGGAGGATTAATTTCCATCTACTTCCCTCATCTTAATCACGGTGGTCAGACAAAATATGGAATCCAAAAGACTGTCAAATTAAGGATCAAGTTGATTTATTGATGGCATCTGTTTATTTAACAAATTAGGCATAAAGGAAAAAAAACACTAAAACTATAAAGACCTGTTCTCCTGAAGACAGGAATAATCACCACCAGGAATGGAATTCCTTGAAGGTACCTCTTGCAACCTTTCTGGTCAGCAAAAGGCTTGGTCAGAGCTGTGTTCCCTTTCCATCATCATCAACATCTCCTTCCATGGTGGTGCCTCTCATAAACCTCAGTTCTCCTCAAAAAGCCCATCTATCCAGGTTTAAATTCTTGAGCTGGTTGTGACTCCTCGGAGTGTCATAATTGCTGCATCTGTTCTCTCCTAAAGAAGTTACATCACCCAAAATGTTTCTTCTGTTCCACCAAAAAGTTACCTCTTAATGATCTCTACAAAGTCAGTGGTACAGTCAAGGGTCAGCTCAGGGAAATTGAATTTGCTCAGATTTGTCCTTTTTCTGCTTCCCATTCTCCTATTATGATCTAGCTCTAAGATTTTATGACCAGCTAATGTAGTCCAGGATGGTAAATGCCCATATTCCTCACTTTCCCACCATTTCTTTTCTCTGTCCTAAGGAAGGAACCAGAGCATGGACAAATCCCACTGACGCAAATGCTGTGGTGTAGCAAGAATGTTTGCCACCAGGCCATGCTCTGGAATGCCAAATATGCAAGAATTAGCATCTATAACTCTCCATAAACATTGGGGTTAATCTCCAGGGTTTACAAGGCTCCTTAACTGTGCTTTAATAGGACAATGTGCTTTACAAAGGACCCATCCAACACTTCACATATCAGCAAAGTTTACAAGAAGGTAAACTGAGCTGGGGTAACAATTCAGATGTACAGCCAGGGCCCTAATGAGAATGCCAAAGTCAAAGTAATAAACTGATTTGCAAGTCTACTACCTTCCCAAACGGCTGGAGAGCATTCCAAGTCTGGCAAGACAGTTGGAAGGGAAGAGCTGGGGGAATTACATTGTTGTCTCTCAAACTCTGGAATCTAAACTGATCAAATCAGCACATTTTCTGTGCAGAATGATGAGCTGGCTGTCAGCCTCACCCAGTTTGGGCAGGACTCTGCTCCTTGTGCAGTCCTGCTGAGGTCACCAGCACTGCCCATGGAGTTTGGAGCTGCTGAGAATGTTTAATAATGGTTAGTTAAAACTGAAGTCTGTGTGTACACCTGTTACAGGAAGAAGATTGAGCCCCCAGACAAACCTGCCTTTCTCCACTGATGACAAAAGCCCCCTTCTGTCTTCCTCAAGTCAGGTGAGATGAATCCTGCCCTGGGTTTATTCAAGCCTTGAGTGCTTCAAGTAGACTCCATCTCTGTAGTCAGAGCAAGCTGTCAGCCTCAGGTGGTTTTATTTTGGAGAATGATTTTTAGGATGACTGGCCTCAGCTTCACTATCTAACTTTTGTATGTACCAAAGGCAGAATAAGCCTTTCCTAATAAATAAACAGTTTGTGTCAAGTTATATTATTCTTTCTGTGCTTTTCACCCAAAACCTGAATATCAATAAGAAAATAAAGCTGGGTATTTTAAGAAGTGAAACATTCCATTAAATTAATATGAAAACAGATAATCCTAATAAATACAATTAATGAATTTGACATTCAAAGAAGAATGACCTCATGTTTCCCTTCTTTCTCCTCATCCTAATTATCACAGAACATTGGCCTAACCTAGCCTTTTTTTCCACTCTGTAAAGACCTGAGGGGACTTTTTGGACAGGGGCAGCCAATATCTTAGCTGCATTTGCTATTGTTTCTGTTTATCACTTGGATTGATTTGCAGTAAAAGGATGATTGCTTCATTATAATAATTCAATCTGCACTGAGACAGGCTGTCTCCTGTGTTACGTGACAAACAGCTAGAAATTTTATTTCATAAGCAAAATTACCACTGGCTGTTTTAAAATGCCAAGAGCAGCTGTCATTAGATTGTGGTTTGGCTGGCTCTGCTCTCTGGTGCAGGGGCTGTGGCAGGCTGGGGAGCCTCTGTGTCAGGAAGGGACCCTGCTGGCTCACTGGAACGAAAGAGTGACAACCAAGAGAAGATCCAACCATTCATTTCAGCATCAAATCAGAAAGTTCAGGGGGGGAAAACAAATCTGTAATTTCTCATATAGCGAATTGGGGGAGAATTTTTGTTCCTTCAGAAGCACGAGCTTGACCTGGTCACCATCGCTGAAATCTGGTGGGAAGATTCCCGTGGCCGGAATATTTAAACCAACCTTTATTGCATGTTTCAGGAGGATCAGCTGAGCACAACCTGAGGAGGGCTGTTCACTGCTGGTGAAAAGGGTTTTGGCCTGCTTCCAAATTTCTAGCAAGTTGGGAACAAACGTTCTGGAGTGGGTCCTCTGATGTCCAGTACGTTGAGAACCTGTACTAAAGACCTGAGTCTAGAGAAGTCACTAATCAAAAAAAAAGAACAAATTGATGTTAATGAATATGAATTACAGTCTCTAAATTATAGCAGTATGGTAAGAAAAGGACAAAAGTAGGCATCTGTGGTCAGCAGGAGTTTTAAAAGTGTGTTAGCTACAAATGGCATCATCACAAAGGTACCACATTACTTCTAAATGGACTATCATAAGTCTATCAGCTAACACTGTCAAATAATAAACCCAAAGAAGTAAAAATGATGAGTAAATATTTCCCACTTCTGTTTGGGGAAAAGCCAGATAATGCACTGCATCTTATGTAAGAAAAACAAGCCTTTCTTTTATAACAATGCTTTCTAAACTTAGAAATTTTTAATTGGCAGTTCCTGAATAATTTACATCCAAAAGGGAAAGATGTGTACTGAACCCCTGCTGCTGATTTTGAATAAGTCTTGGAACATTAGAGGAGTTACAGATGTGAAGGAAAGACAAAGTTGTGCCAGCACTTAAACACAGTAACTAGGATGATATGAATAAATATAGACTTTTCAGCCTGACACCAATCTGAA
Organism: Lophotriccus pileatus; assembly: GCA_035583135.1. Lineage (NCBI taxonomy): Eukaryota > Metazoa > Chordata > Aves > Passeriformes > Tyrannidae > Lophotriccus > Lophotriccus pileatus. The sequence continues at coordinate 109,836,595 of JAWWES010000001.1, forward strand.
CAAAATAATATAATGGTTATTTGGGAACTCTCTTAAGGATTAGATGGGAAAAAATAGAAGGACACTGAAATTATCATGAACTTATTAAAAGCAGACCCTATCAAAACAATTTTATAATGCAATTGCATGGACATGTTTAATCAGCAAAGGTGATAGAGCTGATATAAATGACTCTATTGCACTATTTTACCAACTGGACTATTTTGCCTCAAATAAAACTGTCTTTGGGGAATTGCCCACTTTCTTGGGCTGGGCTCTTGGCTTATCACTCTTTAACTGTTCCCTGTTGATGAAGCTGGCAAATAAGACAGAGGCTGTGAGGGACTTCCCAAGGAAGGCTCAGGGATTGAAATCAGGAATTTCAAGAAGGAAAAAACTAATATAGGTTCCATGAGTTCTATTACAATGGAGATCTTTCTAGAAGGCCCTCAGGCCTATCCTAATCCTATAAAGATCTGAGAAAACAGGTTTTCAGTGGTGACACACACTTTCAGCAGACTGTCTCACCACTAAGAAGGAAAACCTTGGTACACATCAGAGTGCTCAAACATTCCCACAGTTACTGTTTGCTTTTACCAGCCAGATGCCCTTACAGACAAACAAAATAAGAAGTATTAGCCAGTGCAACCACCATGTTCAGTCACTGTCAAGCTTTTCAGCAGTTGTTCTTTTAATTCTGCCTTGGCAGTACAGACATTTCCTCACGGCAACAGGACTTATTGGTCTGGAAAATTAGTGAACCTTTAGTAACAAGGAAGCTAGAGGTTCAAAACCATTTATCCTGTTTCTTTACCCTCCTCTGCTCATTTTGTGGCCTTGCAGGACTTCTCACCCACAGATTTTATGAAGAGTCTGGACGCATATTGCTGATGGGAAGCATCACTATGAGCAGATCTGCTGCATTCAGCGGGAAAGTTTCCATTTGCATGGCTTGTTCTTTTAGTTCACATGGCCTTGCAGCCCACCAATTTCACCAAGTCTAAGGTCTTAAATCACAACTTAAGCAAAATCATCACAGTTTTCCCCTTATTCCCATTAAAAAATCTGTGAAACTACCAAGTTTTCCATGGCTTTTGCCCAAAACCACAACCTGCTGCAAATTCATTGAAAAGTAATTCCAAACTTAACCCAGATTAATAATGCTTCCAATTAGTACAGCCAAGTCTTGCAGTTTAGCAGTTTAAAAATTGTCAGGTTTCGTGTCTCTGTGTGAACATTGTGTTCCACTCAAGCCACAGTCAGACAAGAAATTATTCCTGTCAAACTAAAGCTATTTAAAAATAAAAATCCACCTTTGCATTATGTAAACTGCACTTTGGAGTTCAGATCTGCAGTTCAATTTTTGTCCTGTTGCATAAAGATGGGAGGAACCTGCTTCTAGATCCAGAAGGGTTTCCAAGTGCATAGCCCTACCCAGATCAGGATGTTTGGACCCATATGCTTTTGTTTGGACCCTTTGCTATTTTTTTCCTTTAAATGGAGGGTGTAATCAGATCATCTGCAAGTGTTTCAAGCTAACATGTTTTCATGCATTAACCCCCCCTTAGCTGAAAAGCACTGCTGTTTGGCTGAAGTGTAATTCCTATCCCCAGCTCCCCAACAGTGCAACGTGAAGCAGGTTTGTTGGCCCACCCTCAAGGATAAGAAGGAGATGAGAAGGGTGAACACCTCCTTAGATGCTAATTCAATTATTTGCGATCATGCTGGATACCCCCTACATTTTTCTGAGGTTGGTTCCTTCCCCTGGCCTCTGCATTCTCTCTAGGTATGATATTTGGAGACAGAAGCATAGGCTGTTGATGGCTGAAACCACACTCCCCAGAACAGGATGGCCCTTGCATTTTTAGACCAAAGTACTCTCTGGGACTGTGCTGAAAAAAAGATTTATAGTTTTTAATCTCTTCACAACATGTGACTGTTAAGTATGCTATAATATATACGACAGGAATTAATCCTGAATTTATTTAGTAACTTTTTTCTTATTTCATCTGTCAGAAGAATGTCATTTCTATTATTTATTAAGAAAATTATGTTTTTCAAGGTAAATGCATTATTTCGTTATCTGCTTCCAATTAGTTGGGAATTCACTGTGTTCAGCCAAATGTCCATTCATCAACAAATTCCAGATTCCTGGCAGTCTGAGCAAATTCCCAATTTTCTTCTTTTATGGGTAAAATAAGTGAAGATATTCATGCCTTATGCTAAATTATAGCCCGGGTTAGACTAGCCTGGAGGGAGGCGAAAACAACTGTGGAAGGTCCTGAAATATATTAATAGATGTTTTGATAGAAATAAAGCTGGAATAGTTCATAGTATTTTTTCCTAAGGTGCTTTGTTATTGTTAACTGAACACCCTCCTGCCCTCCTTTGTGGCCCACTTACTGAACTGAGCTGGTCACCCTCCAGAATGTGTGCGATGATGAGGACACTTCCAGTGTCAGGGCTCTCTTCCACAGGCTCTCCATGCCTGTCTGAGCTCGAGAAGTGTTTGGACAATGCTCTCAGGCACATGGTGTGATTCTTGGGGTGTCCTGCATAGGAATTGGACTCGATGATCCTGATGGGTCCCTTCCAACTCAGCATATTCTGTGATTCTGTGACATACAGGAACAAAAGCGAAGTAAAATACAACCCACGCCACTGCAACTCCTGATGTCATTTCCAACCCTTCCAATTAGTGAATTCACATTTTCAGTGCAAGGCTGTGCAAAGTAGCTCCAGCAGTGTCACAGGCTGCCCCAGGGCAGCCCTGGAGCACTGAGGGAGCAGTGGGCAGGAAGAAGCACAGTGGCCAGACAGAATAGGGTCTGCCTTGAAAATACTCCTCCTTTCTCCTTCTGCAAAACAGGGCTACTGAGGTGAGTGCCAGCCTATTGCTGACACAGACACATGGTTTGTGAGACCTTCTCCAGTTTCTCAGCCCAGCACCATGCCATGCCACACCACGTAGCTGCATCCATTCCAGCTGGTTCCCTCCCCAGTCAGCTGGGAGGAGAAGGCTCCCTGCACCAGCATGGGAGCTGGGCTTCTTGCAGAGAGGGTCTTTGCCCCAAAAGGGAGCACGAGGATTTTCTAAAAGGCAAATACGCTTTTTAAAATGCCTCATGTCCAAAAATTTGCCACCTGCTTGCAAATGGTACTTTACCTGGCCAAAGCCCTATACAAGGAACCTTCTGGGCAAAACCAGGAGAAAGGCTCTGTCCCTGCCAGTGCTTGGGTTGGAAGATACACCACAACTCTGAGGTCAGTTACTCTCCAGGCACTGCTTGGAGTGGCACTTCAGTGTACAGTGTCAGTGTACGAGTCATGGGGAGAGCAGAGGACCTGGGTGCAGTGATCCCACAGTCCCATCTTCTCAATCTGTTTTTAAGTGAAACTGCTATGTCCTCTGGCTTCTTCAGTTTTTGTCAAAAATTCTCTGTCCTGTCACCTCCTACAGATTGCATTCAGGCATCTTGGTTTTCTTCTGCCCTTCTCTTTCCCAGTTCAGCTATCATCGATCCTTGTGGGTCCCTTCCAACTTGCCATATTCTGTTATTCTGTGACTCTCTAATTATCTTGGCTTGGTCTCCTCCTCTTTCCTTCTTTACACTATTTTCTGTTCCTTTTGTTCTCTCTTTCCAGTGATTTGTGGTCGGTAATTCTTTCCTTACACTGTGGAGCAGGACTTTTCAGCCTTTCTCATCATAGTCAGGTGTTCGTAGGTCTCTCCCTCTCCGTGCACGCTCTGAGAGAGAGTTCTCTTGTGCACCATATTTTTCACCATGTGAATGAAGAAACAGAGGCACCACTCTGCCTCTCATTCCCCAGGCTGTGCAGAAAGCTAACCATCCTTACGTGGGCTGATGCCTTTCCCACCAGACGTAGGAGAGGCAGGAAGACAAGAGCTTTTCCCTTATGTGATTTGTGTGCATCTCAGACAGACATCGCTCTGCACATGGCAAGATGATTGGACTAAGACTTTGGGATAAAAGCTGTGGCATCTTCACTTCTTGCGGACACAGAGCCCTGAGAGCCACCTCACTGCCCAGCAGCTCTGCCAGTGGTAAGGGGCTCTCCAAACAGGCAAAAGCATCACCATGCTTCCAACATCTGTCCAATGTCCTGCAGCCCTGGCAATCATGAACTCCTGTGTTTATTTTACTGGTAGAATACACCTGCAACTTGAATATTGTATGATAAGCAGATGTTCACTTCTATAAATTGAACAGTGCACAAAGATTTACAGACCCCAGAGGTTCAGATTTAGTGAGCGGGAGCCAAGGTCACAACTGGACCCTCAGATTCAATAAATCTCGACATTACTGGGGCACTGGGGGAGGAGAGAAAGGCATCATTATAGACTTATAACAATTCTAAAAGTATGCCAGTGATGATCTGCAAAGCAGATGTAAGTCAGGCTGGTTTTGATACGTTAAACCGACCCTGCCAGGTAAGAGATGAAATAACTCAGGGTTTGATTTGGAATCACATATGGAATACAGGACTGGGAATGGCAATAATAAGCCCCTGTTCATTTGAGAAGCAGAGGGGAAAAAATCTCTATTAAAAAGAACAAATGTTTTGTTTTCATGCTCCAAGGACACTGGTGATACCATCAGTGGTGAATTTATTCCAATTAAGGTACTTTAAATGACATATCTGTGCTGTGTTTTCCTTTCATGCAATGCACTAATGAAAACCACTGGTTTAGCTCTGGAAAAAAATGAAGTCCTGAATGAGCAGAGTAGGTACCTGCTGGTGGTCACCCCAGTGGTGTCTCCCAGCCCAGGAGACAGAGTTAGCACTGCTTGGGTGCATTCAGAGGCCTGGCAAAGGCCTGCCAGAACTGAATCAGACTGTAATGCCCCTTCAGACTCTGATCTCTTTGCTGGACCTTTAAACACAGGCTGGCAGCAAGGATGGAGGGGAAAAGAAGTGAGGCAGTATGGGCAACCTGTGCCAGTGCCTCTGGGAAAGGAAGAGAGGTTGGAAGTCATGAAAGCTAGAGAGAGTAAGAGGCATCAAGGAAGGTTTCAGATGGGCAGCAAAATATCCTGACATTGCTTGTTATAAGCACCTCCATAAGGGCCGCTCAGTGTCCATTCCCTTGTGATAGCTGCAATAAGATAGTGCTAAGGGTTTAAACTGAGGTGATAAAGTCTGAAACACCAAAGGCAGACTGAGCTGACCCCTGCCAGCCCAGAGCCCAGCTTGGGCTGTAAAGCCCTCCAGAGATGTAGTGTAAGTTTGTCTGTTTCAGACTCCTCACCATACCCAGTGACTCTTAAGTTAGAACAGTCACAACTAACTTTGATCAGCCAACTTGCTGTCACATGTGACCAACTGCAGATGCAAACAAGAGAAAACAAACACCAAAATGTTGTGCTCATTTTTTTGTGTAGCTATGCATGTGAACAACTCCCCCAAACTCAAGTATGTGAAAGCAGAGCTGCCTGAAGCAGAAGCAGCCGGGAGGATGGAACATTTGATGGCTTCTGTGGCAACTAAAGTGAAAATTTTTAAGCCAAAGTGAAGTGATCCCTAATAGCCAGACAAAAGGCTTTTTAACTGAGAGTGCTCCCAAATAATACTGTGGCATCTACCCTGTCTGCCAGCTGTAATACAGTTAACTCAAAAAACTGACAGCTTTTTGAGTCGAAGCATTTTCAAGATATTCAAACTGCCTGCACAAGGATGCTCTAGGTGCCCATAAGCAGGTTCCTGCATGCCCTCCTGAAGGGAAATCCAGTGTGAAAGGCTGGAGTCAGGCAGGAGAGGTTGGTGCCCAGAGCACTACCCTTTCTTGCTTTCATTCTGGCTCAATTTTCACTTCTGGGCACACAGCTCATTTTAACTCTCACACCCCTGCATTCAAGATATGGGTCAATTTTGCTTCAGAGGATGTAATGAAACTCCTGACAGGTACAGGCTTGGAAAAGGCAATTGGTCTTTCATGACCAGTGGTGCATTTTCTGTACCCAGCTCCCAAGTTATGGGGTGGAGGCACCTGCGCTGGTGCCACCCAGAAGTCCCCTGAAGTAATCCCAGTCATCACATGGTGACTCACCTGAAGAACTTTTCCTCATAGTCACAAGTTCTGGGATCATTAAGGAAAGCTATTTCTTGGTTGTTTCCACACTGCTCCTTGTGAAAGTCCCACACAACCAGGGCAAACGGGAAGTGTTTACACTATCTGGCCTTTGTTCTTGTATCTTTAAACACTGACTCCAAAATAATTCTGATTTCCATACCAAACAAGCACATTGTGACCTCTTTCCTGGTGAGACACAGACTGTGGATTTCCCTGCCTTGGAGGTTGCAGGAGATAACTCTGGTAACTGCAACATCTTTTAAGGGAGGCCCTGGTGTTCTTAATGAAAAACTCATTTAGGTAAATCGATGCTCAGCTTCCTTGTCGCCCTGTATCAGACCAGGCTGAGGTAACAGTGAGTTTAGTGGTTACTATTTATTCCCAGACATTTACTAATCCCATTTCCCACTGCTGAGAAAGGCGTTAAAAATCAAAGTAATCTCCCACTGAAAGGAAGACTTTCCCAACAGCTGAATCCTTCAAAGGCTCCGGCCTTTTCTTTCCCCTTACCCTATCCCTAGGTAGCCCTCTGGGACTCACGGTTATGTGGGATGCCAACTGCTTGCTATTCATCACAGCCCCGCTCTCCAAGGACCCATTGACTCTCAGTAATTTATCACTGGGTGTTCTGTGTGCTGCTGCAGAAATAAATCAGCGCCGGGAGCACCAGATGCTCCCTCGTCCCATCGCGCCGCGTTAATTTATTAAAAAAAGGGGGTTTTCTCAGCCCAGCCGTGGGGGTGCAGGGATCTCCTCCACAAGGAGCAGTGAGGATGGGGGTTAAGGTCCACTGAGCCAAGAGCAAAGAGTGTTGAGAGAGAGAGAGTTCAGCGTGGAAGCAGCGCTAACTTGGAAAGCCTCGCAGGGTGAGCAGGCGGTCGGCTTTCCAAGCAGAGCTGGTTGTGACTGAGCTCCAAGAAAAATACATTTAGTCCTTAAGCGTGTATTTTTCGTTCTGGGCTCACGGTCTTTTTCTGTTTCTTGGAATAGGTCTCGCACCCGGATACAGCAAGTAAATATCAAGCCATAAATCACAAATTTGATGCTTGCTTTTCTTTCTTCAAGGTTGTATAACACAGTGAAAAAGATCAAGCAAATGAGGAGCTATTTTACGCTGCACATGCAGAGTGCAAAAGGCCCTGGGTGTCTTCCAATGACCCCGCAAGAATGATAGGCCTCCTGCTAACACGGAGATCTGTTTTTCTGAGGCATCACACAAATCCTCTCATGGATTGAAGAGTTTCTCCTGTTCTTGTTTTCTTTAATGCTCTTGCAATACAGTTAATTTAACACGTAATGACCCTTCATTCAAACCTTCTGCACATATATATTGTGGTGGTTCCATCAAATGTGCCTCTGGGCAGAACAGGAAACACAAATTTCCTGCATTCTCTCCCAGAGTCCTGAATGCACGTCAACAGCTTTTCAGTGCTTATCACCCTTGGTCATTTCTCATCTCCCCTTCAGAGGGGGAGAACCACTAACCAACACACGATCCTGCCTCTGACATTACCACTGGAGAACCAGGGTGACCCCACCTGGATGATGGAAGAGTGCTGGGACTCCTCCTTGAAGTTCTGGGACTTTGTCCTTGAAGTCCAGCCTTGCCAAGGTTGCATGTTCTGTTCCATCACCCCGTCCTGCAGCAGGGCCTGAAGTCACACCACTGGTGCTCTTATAAAATCAGCTTCCCCCTACCTTCAAGGGGAAGAACCAAACCAAGGATTCTTCCTACACCCCAAAACATTGTTTAGGATAATTTCTCTTCTCCAGGACAGTGCCCACAAAATAGGAATAGTATAACAGGATAGGAGCACTCCCAGTACTGCTGATGCATTAGCAGCCTCTCTGCTCATCTCTGAGCATGAAAAATAGGACTTTAAAGCATCATGTAACTATCTGACAGCTATTTTTTGTGGCAACAGCAAGAAAATGTGCTTTCTTGACACCAGCTCCTTTGCCAGGTTTCAAGTCTCTGCCCCACCTCCCCAGGGACTTCTCAACTTTTACAGGAATGATCTGGCAGGTGGGTTGTAAACCCCCATTTCTGCCTCCTTTCCCTCCTTCTCCGCAGAAGTATCCATTTGCACTGACATTTTCCCAAGCTTTCAAGCCAGGGAAAGATATCCATTGTGCATGATACTAGCCTGAAGAGATAAAGCTTGCCAACGTTATGAGAAAGCATAAGCAAGAGCTTATAATGGGAAGTGTTGGGCAATCCTGTCTTTACTGAAGGCAAAATCCCCCCACTGTGCCTGCCACCAAGATTAATTCCAGATTTCCTTAGGTTCTTGTGACATGCAGAGGGCCTGTCCCAGAACTGCTTAAGGGCTGTCAGGTCTAATGCTCTCTTTCAGATCTCTCAGCCCAAGTATCAAGAGCATTACTCTGAGGAGATTTCTGCTGAAATCTGCATGAGACAACATTGGGAAATGCCGGTTAGTCAGTAAGACTGTTGTTTATCCTCCTGGTAAAGCAGAGCTTCCGCTAAACCAGAGCCATTCCCTCCTTGAAGATAAGCAAATGCTAGCAAAATGACTGTAAATCATGAGATTACTGGTTAGGGCTGCAGCAAAACTCAGTTTGCATCTTAACTCTGCTTTCTCTCATTTACAGCCTTCTTCAAATGTCTTCTTTGGCACTGAAAACATTTGTCTCAACCTGAAGGTGAACTTTGGAGAGGGGGAGTCTGAACAAAACCCCTACAGCTGTTTTTGAATTATCCAGGAAGAAAAAAAAAAAACAAAACGCACATTTCCCAGTGTAAACATTATCTCGGTTTTATTTTGGGGGTTTTTGTTGTGTGGGGGTTTTTTTTTCAAGTTCAAGGAGAACATTCCGTTTATTTAGAGTCGTTTTATTTTATTTAGATGTCAGCACAGCACATCTGTACAAGAACTGCTCTGCAAGGTCCAACCAAGGGTTGTTCCGACCTCGAATCCTGCCAGTAGCAGATGCTCAGAGCAGGGCACAGAGGGAACAGGACCAGTGCCTGAGGGCCTTTCCGTGGTCACAGAGCTTCCTGAGCTGGAGCTGGACCACTGTGTTTGAGAGTCACCAACAGCCCAGTCCTCTCCAAATTTGTCCAATCCCCTCTGGAGCCCTTTCTACCCTCTTGGCCTTTGCAGATTCTTGTGGCAAAGGCACCAGCACGAGGCAGCGCGTGAAATCAATACTTCCTTGCCCTCTTTTTAGACCTGATCTTGTCCTTGAAAGACTCCTAGTTCTTACAGTAGGAGAAACACTGAATGGGGGTTTTTTTCCCTGAATAGGCCTTTTTCCCACAAGCTGTTTCATCACTCCTCTCATGCAAGCTTGGTCATAGTCCTCCTCAGTCTTGTTTTAATTCTCTCTGTACCTCTGGCTCTTCCATATCCATTTTAGGGTGTTTGAAGCATGGCATGGCTTGTGCTTATGATTCATATGACAACATCCTTGCCTGGTAGTATCTAGTACTTAATTTGACTATTTTTTACATCTGTTGCAGAGTATCAGAACCATGTTTCCACAGAATTTCCCCTCAGTATTCCAAATTCCTTTCTAAAAGGCTTGCTGATGGCCAGCTGTTGGCTAAGCAGTGGTCATTCTGTCACTTCTCCTCTGTTTCATTACTTTGCTTCTCCTAGTGCTGGCCTCCTATGGACATTTTATCTTCCAGTCACTCAGCTGTGACTGAGTGAAATCCTCCTGCAAGTATTTGCTGTTGGTTCTTCTGAAAAGTTCTGCATCCTCCACAAATGTGGTTAATTCTCTATTTATCTCCTCTTCCAGACCTTTGATTAACACTCTGGAGTATAGCACTGTTTTCTAGACTAGAGTAGGCCCATGAGAGGACTTGGGCTTTTCTCCTCCCACAGTTTGGCTATCCAATGTGTCTGGGGCAAAGTACCATTTTTGGAAAGCTGGATATGCTTTATCAGTGATGCCCTGCTTAGGCACATCCTGACTGACCTCTGCCAACAGATTTGCAAAGCCTGACTCTCACCTACATAAGCAACATGTCTTTCTTCTCACCATCACTCCCATGCACACAGGATAGACATTCCTGTCTATCAATTCTAATCTCTGACAGAATTTTCAACACCCTACCTGGTTATAGATGGTCAGCACATTAGTTTGCAGTTCTCAGGTTCATTCTTGAATTATTTCTAGCTATACTTAATATCTCTGGAATAAAAGGTTCAAATGTGAGATTTTATTAACAACTAGAAAGACAACAAATATTTCCTGTAGACAAGTTCAGTTATCCGTGCTAAAAGCATAACTGTTAAAAAGCATAACTTCTTCCACAGACTGGGCCAAAGTATATCCACAATTAAAATATTCAGAAAGTTCTCCTGTTCCTTGAATAAAGCATTGATTTTTTTCTTTCCCCACTTCAAACTCCAGTTTTGCATTCACAAGTTTCACTCCTGAGATCTCTTGTAGGTCAAACACAACGTAAGACATCCACTGAACATCCAGAAGTTGTCACATTGTTCAGCAGCTCCAACTAATGCTACAACTTGAGTTCATAGTTAGGTCCCTCTCACATTGGGAATGCACTATTGTTAATTTTCCTCTATAATTTCAGTTGTGGTCCATGCCCCAAGCTTGTCAGTGTCCAAGGGACAACATTTGGACAATGCCCTTAAGAATGTGGTGAAACCTTTGGTCAGCCCTGAACTGGTCAGGCAGTAGGACTGGATGTTCTTTGTGGGTCCCTCCGAGCTGAAATAGTCCTGTTCTATTCTACTCTGCTTTATTCTACTCTCTTGTAAATCAGAGCTTTCCCTGTGCACACTCATTTCCTGGAATAATTGTGCATATTTATTATGTTTTAGCATATTTTCCTTCAGCATGATTATCCCTAAGTTTTACAAAGCAGAAATGTGCATACTTGGTGTAATCAAATGTATAACATAGAGTTATACAAGTCTATGTTTTTGTCTGTCTGTCTTATACACACCATGAGTATTCACACAGACATTGGAGAACATAAATGTGCAAAAAACCACATATGAATAGGAATTGTGGGATTGGGTTTGTTGTTTTTTCTTTTGAAAACTGCTAAATAAAACCCAAAGAGGAAGAAGTTACCTACAGCAGTGAAGGCGTCGAGTATTTAATCATGAACATAATTACAAATATGAAAACACTCTCTGTGAAATTACTCCAACCCATCAGCTGGCTTAAAAATAGGCTCATGCCTACATATTTTGCCTACCACGGGTTTCAGCGGGGATCACCATGGTACCACACAGGTACATAAAAGCAGATTAATGGAGCAAGTGTGGGTGCTTTCACCTCTTGCCCTCAAAATTAGCGGGACCTCCACACTGTGCAATAATACATCAGGGCTGTGCAGCTTTGCCTCCACCCTCGAGTCAGTCCAGGGCTGTGTTTCTCTCTGGGCAATGTTAAATTTAGGGCTTGAGTTCCAGGACTACTCATCTTCACTTTGCAGCTCTCTCAGCTGCAGTATATCACTCGCAGGCCAATACCCCTAACCCGTAGGGGGGTATCCCATGTGACATACATTAATTTATAAATGAGAATGATATCTGAATGCACCACATTTCAGTGAAGAAAAACAAACCTTATGGACTCTTTTAGGGCTGTGATAAATTAGGATGTGCATGGTACAAATATTTATCTTGCACCCTTATTACAAGTATTTCCTTTTCACTGGTTAATTTAATTAAGAGGTGTCCCTTTGGATTAAAACTTGGTAAGATGGATATATTTTTCTCCAAGCCATAATTCATTTTGAATGAAGAGAGGAAAACTCATAGCTCCTGAACTTATTAATAATGCTCTGAATTAAAATACATTCCTGGCTTCCTTGAACACTTACGTATGTTACGGGATAGCTGGGAGGGGAAGCAAGAGGGATTATTTTTGTTTTCATGAGAAGGACCTGATCCCAGAAACACTGTTGAACATGTATGATGAGGAGTTAGTCACAATGATTTCCTTGGCAAGGGAGAAAGAAGCAGAAACAAAAACAACACTGATCCAACTTTCTGTGAAAGCGGGGGAGGGGAGTGAGAGAGCTGGTATGGGATAATTCGTCTTCTCTCCTGAAGCCCAGGATCCCACCTCACTCTAAGAAACCCTCCCTGTGCTTGGCAGCCTGTGGCTGGGCAGGATACCAAGGCCAGGAGCAGGAGAAGTGGTCGAAGCTGCCCGGAGTGGCTCGTGGCCCAGAGTGGGTCACTCTCCTGCACAGCCCTGGGAGATGTGGGGGCCTCCCACGTGTCCCACTCTCTGTGTGATGCAAATCATCACCCAGTGCAGGACACTGGGCCTCCAGGAAGACAAAACCCACTAGGAGACCCCAGCTGGTTCAGCTAGCAATTCCTGGGTAAGAGTATCCAGCCTCTGAAGACCTTACTGAGATATAGCCCCAAAATGAAAAAGGGAAAGATGAAGCATGCTGGAGAAGCTGCTGTTCAGGGCTTCAGAGGGTCAGGATTTTGCCTTGGGTTGCCTTGCTGATCTTAGATGTGCCACTTCATCTCGCTGCTCAGGACCCCTTCCTGACTTTCCTTGGATTTTTTTTCCAGGGCAGTATCTCTGGATCACAATCCGACTCCTGCTGTGCCTGAGCAAAGAGACGAGGCTCCGCACACAGCTCCTCTGACAAACAGGCATTATACCGAGACTGTGACAAAACCTCAACTGTTTTTCCAAAATCTCTGCTTTCCCTCTGCTCACAAGTGTTCTGGAATTGTCCATCAGAAAATCAGTCCCCAGCTCAGTCCCTACAGTGGGGTGAGTGATTTTGTGCCCAATTATCTCTTTGGGTAGAGTTTAGATGTACAAATGCCTGGGAGACGAACCTATTTTGAGCGACCTCTTCTTCTGCAAAGGTTGGTGTTTATAACTTCCATCACTGCCTCTGTGACAGGCTGATGAGGGATGATTTTAAAGGCATTCAAGGTTGAATAACAGAAAAAGGCCTGTCCTTTTGGTTCTTCTTTAGAAGAGAATTTTCTGATCAGTTTTGAGTATTGTGTCAATACATCCTGTCACATTTTCTTTCACTACAGAGCCTACCAATACACTGCTCTCAGGCTCATTAACAAGACAAGGGGCATCACTGTCAGAAGAAAAGGCTACTGAAATGTAAATACAAAGTCTAGCAAAACATCTCACATGTATAAGCTTGAACTTGAGTTGTTGCTGCAGGCGTAATTGAAGGGGGTTCTCAATACATTATTCAAATACATGTTGATGCTGTTTTGCTTCCCACCCCACTCCAGCACCTGCAGAAACCTCTCTGCTGACCCTAAGACCCTTGGTGAGATTCAAGCCAGAGCATTTGGTCAATGCCAGCTCTTACATCAGTGACTGGCACCCCTTCGTGGCTCAGACGTCCCACTTTTAAAAGAATAATTATGGCAATGTTGTGAGTGGAATGACAAAACTCAAAGAAAAATGAACTTGAAGATGTTTCCCTAGCAACTGTGTGCAGCAGTGTTCCCACCAGGCCAGCATGACAACGTCATACTTGCAACTGAACAAAAATACAGACTGGAATCTTTACCACTTGAATGGCAAGTGCAGCCCGGCAGAGGCACTGCCTTCTTTGGAACACCAGTCACTGCCCAACTCACAGCGTGGGCTTTCATCTCATATGGAAGACTGCTCTGGATAAGGAACAGCAACAGCCATGAACTGAGGTTCAGGGAGCACAGAAATCTAAGGAGCTGGCCCTGAAAATAGAAAAAAATAGCAACTTAATTTCAGTATCGTTAAAATAACTGTGGATTAGCTCTTTCTCCTTCCATTCCTGATCTTGCTCACTACCACACTAGTGCAATCCCAGCACATGCTGTTTAATGAGTCACCTCCTGCCATCTGACACACACTGGTTTTCTTGAAGCAGCAGCCGTGAGTTCCCAGAGGGCAAAGCAAGGCTTACTCACTACCCAGCTGTAAACCAGCTTGTGCAGCAAGTCTTTCCCAGTCCTTCTTGCTCATCTTTCCTAAAACTGACTCTTGGGAACAACATATCCTGGTGCATCACACCCTTTCTTTCCTGCCAGACTCAAAGGTCTGGATTTTTCCTCTTCTGTATCACCCAGAGCTGATACAGTGAGTGATGCAAATAAGAGAAGAGGCAAAAATCCCATTATTATCCTAATAAACCCACCTATCTTTTGTTTACTTTACCCCCACCATTTTAACTGATGTAGTCCAGTCTAACTGCACAAGGCAAACTTTTTATGCTGAATCCTGCATTATTATCTTTCAGGAAGGCAGTGACCATTTCCCTCAAGGATAATATTCTGGCTTGAATATTTAGGCACAAAGATGAAAGGTTGCTACGACATCATACCTTAAAATCTATTTGCAAATTTAAATATTAAAATCTATTTCCAACTCAGCATATTCTATGATTTTATGATTACCTATCAGTTGTGCTTGTGAGATAAACACAACATTATACCATGTCAGCCCAAGAAGGATTTCTGCTCACCTGTGCTGAAAGCCTCCTGTTCAGTAAGCTTGGGTTCCACCTTTTGGACTGATGATGCATGCTCAGCATCACTAACATGGATTAAATTAGCAGTATTAAATCCAAAAAGAAAGTACCTTACACTGTGATTTATGGTTTACCTCCTGCAATATGAGAGCCAGAGATGCCTCAAATGCCACCAATGGTCCAATTTTATAAAAAGATCGTGAGGGGAGGGAAGTGTTCATCAACATCCACACATTAGTTGTGCAGATCTTCCTCCTGCTTGTCAGGTGTTAATGCTCGCACCATTGTGCTCCTCGTGCCACCAGTAGGAAAAGCTTGGCCAGGGGCTTTGCTGGGCAGGGCTAAAGAGCCTCAGAGCATCTGAAAGGCTCAGCTGACGAAGCAGGAGGAAGACTATGAAACCCCCAAGAAAGGGAGGGGTGCTTCTTACCCAGGGAAAATGACTGGTTTGTGCAACTGAGCAGAGAAATCCAGGAGGGAAAAGAATGATCAAAAAGCTGAAACCTCTCCTTGGTGAGGAGGCAGTCCTACAGTTGCTGGGTCTTCTTGGGGAGAACAGTCCCCTGTTGCCTCCCAAGCTACACACAGGGAAGTGGGCAACCCGTGAGACCCACAGTCATCTGCAGACTTCAAATGACAGGTTTCTAACCTGAAAGAAGGGCCCAATCCCACTCCTTCTAAATGACAGGAGGCTTTGGAACGTTTCATAACTGCAATGTAGCCAATGCCTGAGAAGTCCAGTTCTCTTCTCTGTAATTCAAATAACAGCCCACCCACATAGTTATAATATGATGTACTTGAGCACAATAAAAAGTCATTCATTCTCTTCTTATGAGCGTTTCTTCACACAAGAAAATTTCTCTGTTACTCCATCAATCCCCTCTGTTGACACAGGATGACAGAGATGCAGTAGTTTAGGCAGACAATATTACAGACATTTTTTCTGTGATGCAGAATCTCAGATGTTGTCCCATTCATCAGCATGCTTCCATGACATCAGGAATGTTATCTCATGCTTAGGAATTACTCCACCCTTGTGCAGTCTTGGTAGTGTTACTCGTAAAACCTCCCTCTACACACAGGTTGAAACTGGCACTGAAGTCACCATCTGTCTTTTCTGTCTCCACAGGGCTTGCATCCAGACTCTCACATTGCTTAGGAGGCAAAGCACAGCTCCTCCTGGCTCTTTGTCCCACCAGGTGCTGGGAGCCAGAGCCACTAATGCTGTGGTCAGAGGGGAGTCACTGTGACTGTCACGGATTTAGATCACTTGAAGAACCACTGCCAAAGGTACCAGCAAAAATGGTTTTATTGAAATATGATGTAAAAGTGCCACTTAAATTTCGATGGCGAGTTACAGTACAGCAAATCATTTGAACAGCAGTTCAAAACCACCAGGGCAGAGTGAAAGGCACCAAGACAAAATAAAAGTTATGGTATCATAAGGTTATGGGCATCACCAGTCACTTACCAAAGATTTGCCACTGGTGAAAGTCCTCTCTGCCTCAATGAGCAACCTGGAGAGGTGTCCCAGCTCAAGGGCAGATCACCATGCAGCCAGGCTGGACAGCAGGGAGAGCTCAGAGAAGGCTCACTTGGGCTGCCACAGTTATAGAATAAAGTGGTTGGCTTGTGATCACATTACATGAGAAGGAAAAGGCCCATGAGACTCCTTCTACCCACAACTTACTTTCTTCCTTGATACACAAGTCACAGAATCACAGGATGGGTCAGGTTGAGGGCACCACAGTGGGTCACCTGGTCCAACGTCCCTGCTCCAGCAGGGTCATCCCAGAGCACACTGCACAGAATTATGTTCAAAGGGTTCTGGAATGTCTCCAACGAGGGAGACTCCACAGCCTCTCTGGGCAATCTGTTCCAGTCACTGCACAGGAAAGAAGTTCTTCCTCATGTCCAGGTGGAACATCCTGTGCATCAGTTTCTGCCCGTTTCTCTTGTGCCATTGCTGGGCCCCACTCTGAGCAGAGCCTGCTCCTTCCTTGTGACCCCTCCCTGCAGACACTGACAGACATTGATGAGTTCCCCTCTCAGCCATCTCTGCTCAAGGCTGAACAGGCCCAACTCTCTCACCCACTGTTCATCTGTTGATCCCATGATCATGTTGATTCCAAGCTCATCAATGCTGAGTGTGTCACTCTGCTCCTTTGTGGGTTTTCAGAGAACAGGTTGGAACTAGAGAAGTTCTTGGCCCAGTTATGGTTTAGGTCTTTACCTCCTCTGAAGCCCGTACCAAACTACTGCTGGTTTGCTTAAATAAGGGGACAAGTGCATCCATCACAGACCTCATACCTGCATATCTGCAATACTGCATTTTGAGCTGGGATCTGACAGGATCTGACCCATTCCAGAGAACTGGCTGCTGCAGCTGAAGCATGTGGACTACCCGAGACAAGCCAAGGATTCTGTGTGCAAGGGTAGGGAAGCAGCAAAGCAAACGCCCTTTCCCAGAAAGTAAAGCCAAACCCCGTTCCCACAGAAATCAGTGGTGAAACTGTCGGGACCTCAGGAGTGACAGCTCAGGTCCTTCATGATTGTTTGCCTTCAAAAAGGAATTTTGCTTCATTAGGATGCTGAGTCTTTCTAATTCGCATATTTGATTTGCTTCGGGGTCTTGGGTCGTTCTTCATTACGGGGCTGCCAACAGGGAATCAAAAGGGGCCAAGGGGGAATCAAAAGGGGAGTCTCTGAACCTGCTGCGAGGCCATGAAACTTCACTGGAGAGTGTTATGCGTGGAGTGAAGAGGGAGTGGGCAGACACATTCCCGAGGGAGTGCCCTCCCTGTTTGATGCCATTGTTATGGAAAATTAAAACTTGAGCAATGCCAGTGAAATGCAAATGGCAGGAAGGGCCAAGGAGACACCATTTGCTCACTTCTTACCAGGGTTCCACAAGACAAAATATCTGAGTTTCTACCTTGTGTGAAAACGGGTGTCCTAAAGGCCAAGCTCCCCGGCAGGAGTAAAGGTCAGGACTCCAGCAGCAGCGAGGTGATAGACACGAACCCCAGCAGTCACTTGAGATGCCTACTCTGGAAACAAACCCTCACACACAAGTGGCAAGAACAGAAGACCTGTTACAACAGCAAAACAGATGAAAAACATGTGTTTGGTCCCAGGATGAGTCACCTACTGGGAGAGGGCAAGGGCAGTGGCTCTGCTGTGTGCTCCCAGCTTTTCAGATCCACTTGAACTCAGCTGGCAACCGAGGACAAAAAACTTCCTGCGTTTTGATGAGCTTGGACAATATGATTTTTAATGCCACGGGAAGAAATGTCCTTCAGCAGCAAAGTAAGTGACAAGATAGAGGTGGTTCATTCAGCAAGGACTTGCTAAGCAGGGTGGTGCCCAGCACCACTGTGAAATAAACCTCTTCTGGACAAAGGAAAGAGGGGTATTTTTTTTTTTTGTTGCAAATGGGTTAATTAATCACCTCCCTCAGCCCCAAATGGAAAGAGGCTCGGGCTACAAAAGGTCTGCTGGTATTAATCTCCAGGCGAGCAGACACACTTCCCTAAAACACATTTAGCTGTCAAAAAAGCCAGCAAGCCAGCAGCAGAGGTTCAAAAATTGTGGACTCAAGGCATTTCAATGAGGCTTTTTCTTTAAAATAATAATAAATACTAAAATAATAATAGAAAAGCACATCGAAACCCAGCTCTAGGGAAGATTTTGTTCCCATTTCTCCCGTGGGAGAGGCAGGGTGAGGATACCACTAGTCCTTCACATGCAATCCCTCCATCTAAATGATTTCCAACAGGAGCTCCTGACCTTGCCTGCAGACAAAAGCAGAATGCATCACTGTTGCCAGACCACCTGGGACATGGGGAGGGGAGGAAATTTCCAGATGGGTTTTAAGACAATTCATTTATATTTATATAGCCAGAATAAATGTTTTTTTTCTGAGATAGCATTTCCCTTTGCTCTATCTAGACCACCAAGAAAAGAGGGAGGTACAGAATTTCTACTGCATTAATAATACTGGTGTTTACAGTTTTGGCTTTTATGAACTTGTGGGAGCTGTTTATTGAGTCATAAACTCTACTAATGGGGATATTATCTCTAAATTATATAAGTACTACAGTATTTGGGTTAGTTAAAAGAAAGGTTTAAAACAGTTACACACTTACAGTTTATCTCAATTACCAACATGATCCCATAATGGGAATTTAATTGCTAATTGCTAGCTTATATTGTAGAAGAACCACAATAACAACACACAATATATAGCCTGTATAAACATGTCCAGATAATTCTATATCACCTCCTTTCACTGCTACCTTCTAGTATGCTGAGATTTTTTTCTTATTACAATGACTCGATTCCTAAATGCCTCAAATTAGAGATTCTTCTTTGTCAGGAAAGCATTTCCAGCAGTGCTTTGTTTGATGGATCTTAGTGAGCTGCCTGCAACACACTAGAGTGGCTTTGAACAAAAGGGACAGCCTTATGCAAATGTTTTAATACTTTGCTAAACTAGATTCTCAGGAGCTCCAACAAAAGAAATTGTACTTCCATTTAAATCAACCCACATTTTCCTGTTTACCCAGCTGGAGGGAGGTTTGACCAAGACCCACTGGCCAGAGCCTGAGTCAAGCTCAAGCACAGCCAGGTCCTGTCAAGATCTACACTTAGCTGGTTGTTTCAAATCCCTTCACAGTGAGTGCAGAGGGATGGGAAGGGGTAACAGACCTCCTCTAAACATTCCTGTAGGCTGGTCACTCCCTAGAGGTGCCAATTGCCCTTCCATTGGCAAGTGAGGGATCCAGAGAGCTAGTGCAGGTGCAGACATCTGAAGGCAGGGGACATCATTCTCATCCATGAACCTCATTCTGCCCTGGAGGAGGCTTTGTCCCACCTGCAGCACAGCAGCTCTGCAAAAGGTCTTCCTCTGGTCTTTCGAGACAATGCCATTCTTCTGACAGATTTGCCTTCGGAAGTGGGAGCTCCCTCAAGTCCCTTTAGGTGACACAATGAATTTTGTGCTGTTAGAGATCATCCCACCACGCTGCTTGACAGGGATCTGCATCAGATTTCAGATAAGTTTGTGAATCAGCTCCTTTACTTCTCTTTGGTCGTGGTTCTTAACACAAAACTTGCCTGACGAAAGGGGAGACCGAAGAGGACAGATGGCTGGGGTGAAGGGCAGATGAGGATAGCTCGTTTATTTGTGTGTAACACATACCAGAAGAAACTTCCAGATGATTCAGAAATGACCAACTGTGCAGAGAGAGAGTTCATATAATCAACCTAGAACTTTAATATATTATAGCTACATTAACTTCCTTCCTTGTCTTGTTTATGCTTCCTCACTAGTTTAGAACTTTACACTGGGGACTGATGGGGACACAGACTAACCCCCACACCCCTCTCTGGCTTGTCTGACCACTGCCTAACACATCAGTGCTGCTCTGGCTGGGTCTGAGTCACTACCCTAAACAAACTACAAAAAGGAATTAATTTAGAGCAAACAGTAACTTTAAAAAGTCTTCTTTCTGGACAGTTTTCTCTCAAATATTATCTACACTGCCCTTTAAAACCTAAATATAATTTCAAAAATCTAACTGAGCTCAGACTGTGTGGTATTTTTTTCCTCATGATATTGTAACTTCTCAAACAAGCTACTGTTTTGTCTTTGTCATTGTACTGGGGCTTGATGGTTAAGTCACCTTGAAGAGGAAGAAATGCTGCAAGTAAATACAATTGATATTTTACTGAGGGTACAGGACATTACTGCTTAAAGAATGCCTAATGTTTTCCTCCATCTCACTGAACTACAAAATACTGGAAAACTCTTCCCTTAGTTCCACATCTCAAACCACAGGAACATTTAGAATGGTCCAGCAAGCACACAACTGGTGAGTTACTGTTAGTGATACAGGGACTGCTGTTCTCTGAAAGCAGTCAAGTGACTGAAAACATCCAGCATGTTGGTTATTGTGGAATTAGGATCCCTGCAGTTTTCCCACAGAAAGTTTTCCTCTGGGAGACAGAAATGTCTCCTGGGCTAAGAGGACAAAACAGAGAGAGCAGACGTAGGAGTCAACTGAGCTCAAACTTTTTTCTGTGAAGAGCTTTTGTGCCATGAAATAGAATCAACTCCCATCAGCACGAGGGACAAATGAAGAAAGAGGACTTAGGCATCCCTTCATTTACGCAGACAAACATCTGCCTGCTGCTGGTGGTCTAGAAAAACACAGTAGCTGCCTGGGTCATGAGCAAGCACACAGGAAAATATCGCCTGGTGAGGAAATTCCATGGTTTTCCCATAGGTTTTCTGTGGCTGCTTGTGGTGACCGTGTCTGAGGGGGCCCATCTGCCGGTGACCACCACGGGCACTCTGAACCGGACAGGACCAGCCGCTGGCCCCCAGCCCGCGCATCTGCAGCCACTTGCTGGCAGGAGCAGCAGCTATTCCCGAGAACTTGGAGCCTCATATTCTCAAATGCCAAGTTGAGGAAACAAACATTAACACTGAACACGCGGCAGAGCCCAGCAGTGGGATGGGGAGCCGGCCCTGTAACGTGAATCCCTCCGCTCCTGCCGGGGACAGCACGGATACTTGTGGAAAGAAGATATCTTTGGCTGCCCTACAGAGATCGAGAGCTGAGATTAATGGCAACTGTGGGGGCTGCCTTCCCCTTTATGCCATGCATGCTTTAAAGCTGTGGCCTCCTGCCATCTTGAAACATAATCCTGTGGTATTGTCTTCATTCAGGCCCCTCACGAGCAATGTGAAAAGAGAGAAGAAGCTGGTGGCAGGATTAGAGGAGAGGTTGAAATATTCTGGGCAGCATATGCTGTAAGTCACATTATACAAAGAGGATTATTGGACTGCTCATTGGCCAGGGCTTTCCATTCTGGAAGCATTGCTGCTTGTAAGAGAGGAAACCTGGTGAAAAGTGTTTATAACATGTCAGGCCACAGTGTATGACACACTGTGAGCACAGTGACAAGCACTGAAAATATTTTTCAGGGCCTGTCTGCCCTCTCCTAGGAGATCGTTTTGTGTTTGTCAGGGTTATGCAAGATGCATGGGAAAAGGGGAAAAACAGAAGTGAGACTAATAATTCAGAATGGTATTAATAAACACCCCAGAATTACCACCATCAGATAACACATCTCAAAATTAAAACTGAGTACTGTAGTCTTGGAAGGCTGTTTGAGATGCTTGTTGTTTTAAGGTGATGAAACCAGTTTGTAGTCCAGTTTTAATTTACCCATGGCAAATTATACCCATTTTTTCTTAGACTAGCAATGTTCTTACCTGAACCAGATTTCCACATATTTACAGAGAGCAGAGGTATTCTCTCTGAGACTTCACTTTATTTCACTGAATAAGTCAAGCTCCCTTAGCCACCTTTCTTATCCCTATTCTCTTGGTCATCCTTCTTATCTCCATTCTCTTGGTCACCCTTCTAGTTCTTCTCTGCACTGGTTCCAGTTTGCAGTCACCTTTCTTGACCATGACAAACCAGAACAGTCCACGACTGACCAGACCTGTGCACATGGTTCCACATGAAATTATAAAAAACTATATTACTTGAACTATTTGTTTCTTTAAAAAAGGCTCTTCTTGTCTCATACCCATAAAGGAAAACAAAATAAAGTGAATCTGTCTTTTCCAAAAGCTATTTGAGAAGTTCTGATTGTTCAGAGTCAACTTTTCTTGGAAACCCTCAGCTGTGCAAGACTTCCACAACTGAAACAAATCCTTCTGAAGTCTAGGGAGCTTTAAAAATTTACAAGAGAAACTGCATTCATCTACTGTCAAGCTCAGTCTTGGTGGCATATTATAAAAATATTCAGCTTTCACCAAATTGGCTTTAAATGCAAATTTTCCTTTCAGCTCTTGACACTGTCCCTGTGGTCAGACATTTTTCTTGTCATGTAAGAATCCATTTTCCTCTTTGGGATCAAAAGGCAATTCATGGTCTTGTCTATAACTTGGAGCACTTCAAGTTCCCCCAGTTTTCTTTTTGACCCCCCGGACACAGACCACAACTTGCCCATTTTATTGCAAACATCTTCCCAGGCAGCAGCAACACACGTAATTATGCCCTGCCTCAAGACCTTTCTTGCTGACAAAAATGGTGAAGAGCTGCCAAAAAGTTAATATTTCGCCATATAGTGGGAAAAGAGTAAAGATTTCATTTACACTCCCATGCAAAAGTGTGGGAAGGTATTTCTAAATGGAACTGTCGTCCTAAAAGGGATCTCCAAGTTTCACAAAAATTACTTTTGTCTTTCCCTCGGTTCGGGGATTTGGATACACGGAATTCTCGTCTTTCTAAATCAAACAATTCCTCCCCAAACTGTTATTACAGCTTACAGAAAATGCAGGGTACTGCATGTGTGGGTTTCGCAGGCTCACACCTCTTCCCCTTCCCCTGTGGAATCACCTGGATGAGTCCGCTCTGCCTTCACCTCAGCTCTTCTGTTCCTTAACCTCGTCTCACAAGAACATGCAGTAAATCCAGGCCTAATCATGGCTTTGAGGTGGCACAAGCTTAAAAAAATACAAAAATGCTAACAGGAACCCCATTTAGTCATGGGGCAAAGAGAAAGGCACCACTCAGTTTTCAAAGGGCAAGTACAGTTCTGCTGCGAGAAGCTGCACCCTAAAATTGTACTGGAACACCTTCTCTTCGTACACGTCCCACCCAAACGAGCTCGGGTGGCTGCTAACCTGAGTCACATGGAAAACAAAAAGCAAAAACTGGCAGCTTCCTTGCCTTGCCTACAAAACATTTGCTTCCACTCTGGAAGGCTATAATTATCCCTGATACCAGAGCAACTTTATACTGTGCGAAAACTTTGCTGGCCCTTCCTCCACGAACTAACAAACTTTGACACAAACAGTACTCGAGCATCACCACGGGGATACAGCAGAAACACAGATATAAGTTGAAGGGCAAGGGAGGAAATCTGAATGGAACTGCATTATTGTGCTAATGCAGTCCGACCTAACATTTGAAGAGGTCATCCAACAACATTTGTTTGCAGAACAAAGCGGGGTCAGTCAGATTGTGCACTGTTTGACTCGAAGATTTCTCAGTACTTACAGATTCTCCATATAACCAGACACGAAGATCAGAGGATATAGTTTTAATTATGCTTGTGTAAGTATGACAGAGTACTGCTGATTTAAAAGGGGTTCTAAAAGCACACAAGTATGCATCAATATTGGAACAAGAAATGAAATGTAATAAAACCCATATATTTTCTTGTTTTACAAGAAATGTTTTCAGTATCTGTCTATGAAATCTTTGGAGCTGAAGCACTAATCTAAAAGCAGCGCCTTGCACAGAGGAGATTATTCTTCCTTGCCAAACAGATCATCCAGAAGAGGTACGTATCTGATCTCTTTCACAGGAGGGGTTGTTGGTATCTGGCTCCAGTCACTTTGCTTCTGAAATAAGTAATGCAGAGAATATCTTACTACATAATAATGAAAACAAGAATAATTGAAAGCTGATCAACATAAGATTGAATGAACTGCCTCAACTCCACAGACAGATCTGTGAAAAATTTGGTCTTTACATAGAACATCCTCTTATAAGATTACTACATGCACATTTTTATCAATCTTGCAGAATATTTTATTAAAAATACTTTCTGTTATTAGCCCTTTTACAGACATTTTCAAATTAAATAATGCTACATTTTCTTTATTAAGATGCTTATACTTGAAATTCTAAAGTCATCCATGTCTCAACACCAAAAATCATACAAAATAACAAGATAGAGAGAAAGAATTTAAAAAGCCAGATAAAAAAACCATAACTCTGCTGCAGAAATTTAGCTGTCAAATACAGGTACTGAAGCCCCAAAATACTTCTATTAATTCATGGTAAGTCATGTACAGAATGACAACCAAATTCTAAAAAAAAATATTTTTTTTCCATTTTGCATTTATTTCTTTGTTAAAATATTCTTGTACTGTATCAAACACAGCCTAGGCATTGTAGCTAACTAACACAATAACAAAATCAATAAATCTCAGTAAACTACACTGCCTTGGAGCCACGTCCCCCCCTCACCTCCCCAGAGGTGCTCAGTGGCTATGAAAGCCACCCTGTGAGGAGACAAAAATGGTTGAATACATTCAACAGCAAGAATATCCTTCACCCTTGCTTTTGGGTAAAGAGCTTAGCACCACCTTGAAGGCAAAAACCCCCTGGGCACAGGCTCTGAGTTTCTGAGTCTGTGGTACTGAGGCCCACGAGGGTCCCTACCCTGACACAGTTCACTGAGAGCAGTCACTGTTTAAATACTGAGCTGTAACCTAAGCACAGAATTCTTCTGTAAAAACAAAGAATAGCCCCTGAACAAAACCTAATGCTCATGTTGAATCACAGGACTGCTGCTTAAAACATGTGGAAGGGCTTTTATTTTATCTGTACAAGACGGAAAAATTCTTCTCAATGACAAAGTGAAAAATAAACCACCATGGAAAGCAGAGCAATTCCCCAGAGAACTGGGTCCTCAAAGATCACTGACAGTTTGAGATGCTACAGAAGAAAGAGATGGTAAGTCAGGTAAGAGGGAGAAGTCAGGTTAGTAGCACAGTGCTTGAGGAATACTGGTTTAAACCATGTCACAACTGAATTCAAAAGAATGCTGTGTTTCTAAATGGTCTGAATACAATCAAACACATTCTGTACAACACGTTGCTAGGCCAGAACAGCAAAATGATGTGTTGGCAGAGGGGCTTTGGATTTATGTCTTACAAAGTTTTTTTAAAATTCAGCATAATTGCCTTATGGACCATCTATTTTAAAATGTTCCACTCAGCACAAGATGGCAAGATCAGATTAATCTCTGCAGTTTGATGATACCACATTTTTATTTACCCTAAGTCGCAGGCTGATGCACATATACAAAGTGGATGCATCATTACTTCTCCCAGTGTAGTGTGGTGTGTTGTGTACAATTTTTTTATGGAGTTATACAAAATTCATAGTTACTTGCTTCAGTGTCAGTGGAGCTTAAAGTATTACAGCCAGAAAACAGCTCATTTGACATGTGACAATGATATTTGGGGGGAAAACAGCACTCATGCCCATTTTCCCTGGACAAATACACCCATTTCTCCTTCTCTTTTTGTTTTCTTCTGTAAAGATGTCCCAGAGATGTGATACTTATTAGGCATCTCCTCAAACTTGCCTGACTGCTCTGCTTCATCCTAAATCTCCCAGAAAAAGTTAATTACTTGAAGAAAACAGGCATAAATACACAAATATGAAAGTTGTTGCAATGTCCAGTGGATAAAACACTCTTGTTAAAGCTGGAGAAATTATATCAATATTCCCTTGATCAGACACACTGATTTACCTTGATACGACCCTTTACTGTCGGGACGGGACGGATTTGATTCTCTCTCCAGTTCAGCCCATGCACAAACATGTTATAGTTCACCTGCTTATGGTCATCTTCATACCTAAGCACAATATCCATAAGATGACTCAAGGTTAAAGGGAATTTTTAACAAAGTTATATCACGTTATCTACAGCACACTAATACATTACCTTTTTGGATAATAATCTTTTTTACTCCTTTATTCCCAAACACTGGCAGGAGTGAAAATGCTGTACAAACTGTCAGGAACTTCTCTATTATACATTCTTTTTCACATTATTACACCTTTTTGTCTGTTATAGTAGAATTCAACTTCTTTATTTTTATTTCATTTCAACAAATTTCATTTTAGCATTGAAGCATTGCCCAACCTTGTCCAACACTGGGATCTCACAACTTGTGACAAACAGGGTTGGGATGATCAGTGTCTGAATCCTTTGTGTAGAAAAGAAACAGAATGATAGGAAAGACCTGTGCTGTAACACAATTGACCTGCTTTATTATGACTTCTACAATCATTTCCTGAAAATAAGCAATCCTTCAGAAATGCTGCTTGCATATGCCTTGGATTACATTTACAATTGGCAAACACACAACTCTCTAACCTATCAAATAATGGCCTGATTTTAAAATGACAAGCCTTGTCATTTGGAAATTGGTTTATGGCACCATTCTTTATTTCCACGGAATAAATATGTTTTTGTGCCTGTTATCACTGTCCCCTAAATGCATGAAGATATATATGCTGCCAGCTAAGGTTTACAGGTACAAGTGGAAAATGCTATTTCACTCCCTCCAATTTCTAAAATCCTTACCCTGAACTAAAAAAAAACCATGAGGGCAGATTTGTAAGCCACATCATCCTTCTGCCACTGATTTGGATGAAGCAGCTTCAGAAATAGAAATCCTCAATTCAGCAAAACACTGAGGTGATTCAGGCGCTGTTCTTTCAGCAGCACCAGTCAAATGTTGAAAGATACCTTCAAGCTGAAGCTTAAATCATTCTTGAAATTAACAGCTCAACTGCTCTGCTATAAATACAGCACTGGCAGCTTCTGTGAATGACACCTGTCTCACCTAACACTACCTGCCTGTGACAGGGACACAGTTTGGGCACAAAAGCACACCCTGGAAGTGTCTGTGCTTCACTGGGTCCAAGGGGAGACATCTACACCTGATAAGGCTCCATACCTCTTATTTTTGTGGGAAACATTAGGTTAAACAACTCTGCCCTGAGACAAATCCTACTGCACGGGAGCAACAAACTCCAGGAAAGGAGACTTTTAGAAAATCATTTTTCCCTCTCTCTAAAAGAAATAGCAGTGCACAAAACATGGGCCTCAAACCCCTCCAAATAACTGCAGAGGGTTCTGATAAAAATTAAGGATGAAGGCACTTTAAGGGAGAATTTATAGCCCAAACTTGGAAAACCACACTGCAGGAGAAATAGATCCGGTGACAAAAATAAACTGCAATAAACTGCAGCTCATCCTCTCCCTCTCCTCCCCCCACACCTTTCATTTAATAGTCAGCAGGAGAGATAATAATAAAATATACTGAGAGCAATAAACAGAGATGCTAGTGATAAACTGGAATGTTAAGTACAGTGAGTTATGCTGAAGATGAAAGCAAAGTCAGAAAAGAATGCTACTGCTACCAGCACTAAATGGGGCCTGAAACCCTGCCATGAGAAACCCTCCAACGACAGCTTGCTTCTTTATCATAGTTCACACGCAAGTTAACACTTCCATAAAGCTTTACTTTTGGGGAATATATCCAATATACGAGAAAATTATCATTCCCACTTCCGGGATGTGCTTATTAGTTGCAGGGGGGGGTTTTTTGGAAGGCGGGAACAGGGAAAAGAAAGGAGTTTTGCATTAGAAATAACAAGACACTCAAACAGCTTACAGGTCTTGGAAAAAGGAAAGCAATGGCACATGGGTAGGAATTTCAGAACTATCACAACAAATTATTTTTCCCTGTACTATGATATAGTTATCACAATGTTTGCTAGTTGTGAAAAGTCAAAAGATTAATTCTCCTGCCAGGGCTCAGAGATGTATAAGTAGGATTTTTAGACGAAGAACAAGTGAAGGCAGGTAACCACTTAATTTTTATGTCAAGGCAGTGAAGTTGAGGAAAGCATTGCTTCTGCTTTTAACAAACATTAACAAGGAGAAAAGTCCTTTGATGTCCCAGCACTGAGATGACAACATGGACATGAAATTAACTATACACCAAAGATTTTAACATGGGCAGAGAAAATGGGATTCCTTAAATCCCATATTTAAATAGCTACAGAAAGCAGCTTAAAATATTACTCTACATAATCCAGAAAGAAAAAAAAAATCTACTCTTTAGGTCTCTTTACTGCTGTGACTTATTGTATCAATCTACTAAAAGCACACGTCAGCAATTTGGCACAGAGCATCCAGATGGACTGAGGAGATGTTATCAATTTGTGCATTATTAGGACAGAGATGTCATACATTTCAGTGGCTGCAGTTAATAAGTCTGAGACTGACAGTGCTCTTCAGGAAAGGAAATTAGATTTGTCTTATCAAGAAGATGCAACAAAGATAGCTTGAAACCATGCTTCTCTTCAGTTTTGCCCTATGACTTCACCAGTGCATGTGATTTCAGGCTATGAAAGTTCACCCCCCCATCCCTATCATAGTTTGCAGGGCTTTTTATTTTTCTTTGACATTACAAAAATAATGACATATTTCTGCTTCTAAAAATATATTTGTAATTAAATACTCCAGACATGTGAAAAATCTGGTTAAATCACCTTATGACCATTCCTGAGGGTGTTTTGG
Organism: Lophotriccus pileatus; assembly: GCA_035583135.1. Taxonomy (NCBI): domain Eukaryota; kingdom Metazoa; phylum Chordata; class Aves; order Passeriformes; family Tyrannidae; genus Lophotriccus; species Lophotriccus pileatus. Next base: position 109,865,343 of record JAWWES010000001.1, read on the forward strand.
CAAGTAAAGGTTACTTTCCAGTATTTTTTTTCTTTGCCATCATGAAATCGTAATCCAAACATTTATGTGAACATTTAAATGTACCTGCAGAGTTTTTTTAATTCCTTTGTTTTGCATAACATGTGTTAAGAAGTTAATCTGATAATAACAGAGCAGAAGCATCATGCTGCTTTAACCTTGGAGAAAATGTTAGGATTCCTCAGCCTGCTTCATTGTCTCTGTGCAACACAGGTGTACAGAGACTAAATCATCACAGGTCCACACCTAAAGTGTCATAAACTGCTCACATGGAAAATTCAAACCAGCAAGCACAAGTCCAGGCAGCCCATCAGTATGAATTAATTCATGGCTACCATCTTCTGTGTACATTTATTCATGTCTGGAACAACTACGAATTAAACCATCAATTCCTCAGAATGTTGAATAGAAACAATTTGTTTTAGGAGATCCAAATACGAATGCTAAAGAGTCTTTTCATCACAAATGGCACAGGGAGTCTCAGGCATCAAAGGTAACAAGCAGAAGACAGAGTGCAGGAAAAAGATCTTGGGACCATTCCTACTCTTGCTCCTGCTACTGGGACACTTGATGTAGCAGGGAAAGGGCGTTTCCTTCCTGAAAGAAAAAGGTTAGCCCTAAAAAAACATTACAGGTAGGCAATTAGGTAAAAAAATTATTAACCAACTACAATCCAGGGAAAAACTGAGCAGGCAGAAGCAGCCTGGCCTGGCCTACTAGTGACTTGAGAACTGGGATGACCATGGAGGAAGCCCACTGCTACCTGAGGTACCAGGGATTCACCCCTTCCAAGCCACAAGCCCCCTTCAGAGTCAAATAGACTCACCTCGGTAGTGTAGAAGGTGAAAAATCACACAGCTGCTTTAAAAAAAAACACTAAAATGCATATTTATAAAAACAGGAGCATAAAATTAACATGTAAATTAATGCAGAATAATCAACATGTAATACTTGTTAACTTGTCATCCACCCTTTCTTCTCTCCATTTTTTCTTTTCCTCTCTCCCAGCTGTTTATATATCCTCTGGGAAAGGACTACCTCTTTTTAAGTCCTTGTTAGCATACATTTAGCATTACAGTCAATTAAAATAACGGAAAAAAAATAACCCTAAATTCATTACTTCAGCACTTTGGCAAAATTTATTTATTAAACAAATTATAATTGTTAATTATGCCTCCATAAATTTAAAGAAATGCTTATAATGACTACTGCAGTTTTCTGGCAGGAACAATTGTGTACCATCTGCATAGCTTAATATATTGTGATTAAAAGTCTGTGTTGTTCTATGACTGAAAAACAAAGTGAAGAAATGCTGATGTCAAAAGGAAATACTTTCTAATGTGCCAGCTCAGGTAAACTGGAAAAATGGACACATTGTTGGGTACCTAAATCCTACTATGTCACCAACTCACAATTAAAAATATAAATTAACACTAGACAGACAATATGAAAATATCTTATGAAACCCCAGTCTTTGTGATAATTCTCCCTGTACTATGCGGCAACTGAGTGGTCTTTGAGTATAATAAACAAAGTCTTGGGTCATTTGGAGGTGACCACAAAATTTGGCAGTAATGTCTAGTCCCATCCCATGCCTTTAATAAGTGACAGACCACTGCAGTACAATTTACGAATGTAAATAATAAATATTTTAAGACTATTACCTTTCAAAATGGAAAAATAGAGTCATTAAGTCCTGCAGAAAGTCTTTGCCACCTAATCTCAGATAGCAGAGCTGAATAAACACACAGCTTCAGTCTTCAACTATTATCTGATCACATTGTCCAGCATCACTTTATAGCCAAATAGGGTCCAGCTGGTGCATTAACCGAATATACTGATTTTGTGGGAATCAGTCCAACAATTTCCATTGTACCACTCTCTTCCTTCATAGATACAGATACACACAGCAGGATCATCACCACCCCTCGCTTCAGACACATCAGTGGACACAAAATTACACATGTCCTCACTAAACAAAAAGGAACAGGGAAAGAATACTATTGACAAACTTCACCCACACTGAATGGCACACTCCCCAGGAGCAGACTGTTCTTTACGAACAATAAACCTGCCTGATTCATGGTTCTTCAGTGCTACAGAAGAAAACTACATGAAGCAGGAGGAAAACAAGAGAAAAGTCAAAATCTCAGGGAGCCAATACCACTCTTTGATTTCCAGATTACTGGAAATTAACTCCTATTGAATAGACTTCAAAAAAATCTTTCCCTGATAAAACAATAAACTTCCTGAGCTGTGCCAAGTGCACCCATTATTAAGGATGTGACAAGTTCCTTATCACCTTCAGTGCTGTGGCACCATGTAAACTGCTACCTTTGAAGCAGCTGATGCTGTAACTTAGATTTGGCATTACACAAGGCTCAGTATCATAAGAGGCACTTCTCACACTGATTTCCAAGGCCCAGCTTCACACTATTTACCTTTCTCACACAGAAATCTGTAAGACAGGCTGGCCACAGCCCCTTTAGAAGGTAAGGAAAATTGATGGCAATTCAGAAATTCAGCCCTTATACCGACTGAGGAGATAAATCTCTCCTTCTCTATCACCTACAGAAAGAACCTACAGCAGCTGAAACCTCCTCCAGTTGTCATGGGTACCTGGCTAAAGCTGGGTGAAATCCAGCCCTTTATCTCCTCCTTGAATTCTAAGGTTATCTCTAATTTTTAGTATGGCGTACTGGGCTTTTCCTTGTAAACTGACTACACTCAGACTCTTCAGGAGAGAAATGGTTCACAAAAGCTTTCCCTGGTACAAATTCACAAAAATAAACATGTCCCTGGAGCCCATGATGTGTCAGGCTTGCCTGTTTCTCATCAGAACTGAGTTAGTACACAAATAAAAACTCTTGGTCTCATGTGCATCTATTCAATTTCAGCCCTTAAGAAGTGGAAACTATAAGAACCCCTTGTCTAATACAAGATGTCGATTGTCCTCCAACAATTGTGCTGGGCACCTTGGTGAGAGTTCGGAAAAATACGTTTTACATTACTGTTGAAATTCAGACACGCTTCTGATGACTAATGCTTGTAACTCACTGTCAGAAGCAATGAACAGCAAACAAATTGCCCAAGTTGTGTATCTGGCTATTGCAAGACACTATTCTGAACATTTCTGGTATAGAAACGGAGGCTTTGTGAAAAATATCCCCTTAGGTTTCTTAAAGCAGTCTTGTTGGTTTTGATTTCAAGAGGAATTCTTGCTTGCAGAATTCCATTTATTAAAATGGATTCCACACTTCTGCCTGACAAGGGTCTTCTCATTATTTGATAGACCCAGATACTTAGTTTGCAACTCCTCCTGAAATCAAGAAACATGTCTACCTGAAAGCATCTAAACACAACAGAAGACAAGACCTGTTCCTGTTTTTAACACAGTATGGAACAAAATAGACAAAATGGACACATTTGGACAAATGGACAAAACATTTAAGGATTTCCCACAAGCGAAAGAAGAAACCAATGAGTATGTATTTACACCTACTACCAGAAAATCTGGCCATGAAACACAAACTCAACAAGACATGAGTGTTGCACCACAACTTACTTTGAACTCTAGTGTTCAATAGAAGTGCACTGAATACTAGTTCTTTTCACTTCTATTACCCTTAACACAACTAGCTAAGCAGCTTGTCTAGTAACAGTTAAATGTGCTAGGGAAAAGTACCAAAACCATGCCAACACTCCTTTTTCTTTTCAAAAATCACAATAAAATGGGCTTCAGTTGAGGTTAATAGGAGCAACAAACCAGTTTTATTGACTACTGATGCTGTCTACTTGATTCAAGGACATTTCATTGGATTCATCTTGGTGTGTTTCTTAAAGCTCACATAATGTGCTTTCATAAGAATACTGGTTTTACCTTACACAAAACTAAAGCAAAAGAAGTGAATCTCATTCAAAATGGTATCAGAAACTGATTGCTAAAAGAATAATTCCACAGAATTCTGCCAAACCTCAGGTGATTTATCATGCCAGACAAAATGAAGAGAAGTTGCTAATATGGATGCACCTCAGTCGATTATAAATATTCTATAAACAGTAAAGTCTGCATGTGTATCGGGACAAAATCTGCATCATGAAGTGATTCATACTAAATAAATTACAAATTCTTAAGATTTGTGTGGGCAGTAGATATTTGGCACTGATTTGCACCCATGCATGCAGCTCACACTATCTGCCCTTAACTTACCCAGTCAGTAAAGCTTCTAGAACTTCATCAGACAGTGGCAACCTAAAGGACTTGCAAATAGTCCTGCACGTCTCATAGGGCAGCATTCCACACCTGCACATTAGATAGAGAGGGGTAGAAGTATAAATTAGGTATTTTCCAGGTTTGCTTCAAGTGAATGTTTCTGTGAGTAGCAAAACACATAAGGAATACCAGGATAGAGGAAAAGAAAACAAGGTTTTATGAAAATTCACTGTTATAAAGCCATGAAACTTGAAGGTCACATCATGGTCTTTCTTTCCCATACCAAGGTCCTAAATGATTCCTGTGATTCTTTCCAAAACAAAAAGGGCAAATGAGTTGCATAAAGAATCCAAATCCTTTCTTTTTTCCCTAAAATCACTATTTTTCCTCTTTGATTTAAACTCCTGTGTCTTGCCTGTGGATGGACATCTGATGTCACAGAATCTTCAGTGCAGTACCTGTGATAAAGAGTCCACACACAAAATGAACGAGAGGCCAAAAGTCCGACAGTTTCTTGTCTACTGTCAAAAGTTGAGAGAGGCTTAACATTACACATATATTATTTAGCCACAACACATCATTTGCTCAGCAACAAACAGTAGGTAGGTCGGTTTACAAGCAGAGCTTCCAAAATAACAGCTTTGGATAGATAAAGGACACTTACTTTTCACGGTCATAGTACATAAACACTGCAGACAGTTGTTCAAAATTTTCAAAGCTATTTTTCTTCATTTTTTCATGAGCCCCTGCAAGGATGAAGGTGAGGTCTGTTCGACTGTCATCTCTCACACCGTAGTGACGCCCAAGAGTCATAATTTCGTGTTCTGAAAAGGCTCCGTCAGCGACACTGACTATCCAATTTCTGTTCACAAAAACAACAGCCTAAGTTAATTTTAAATAAATGAGTTAAAACCAGTTAGTAATCACTACATTCGTGGGAGGGAGGATGCCCACATTTCCTCAGTAGTTTGTTATAATACAAAAATACATACTAATCATGACTGAAGAGTTTTACCAGAGATGCCATCCTGGTATGGAATATTAGCAGAGTGAATTTTTATCATTGCATTTATACAACAAGATAGTGAAATAACAAGGTATTGCTCTGTTTTGTCCCTATTTGTATTTTGCATTCTTCAGCACATGGTTAATTCTCTGTAAACACAAAGCATGCACAACAAACAGCACCTTAAAACAAAGAGAGAGAAATAACAATGGCAGAGGAAGTTCACAAAGCATTGTGAAATCTGGGCCTGATGGGCAGCTTTCAGGGAAAAACAGTGGGAAAGGAAACAGAAATTGGTTGCAGAGAGAGGGAAGAAAATTACATCCAAATTGCAATCACAAACCCTTCTGAAAAGAATGGAAGACTGGAGGCAGCAGCAAGAGCAGCCTGGACACTGAAAGCAGAGAACCCTATCCCATGCAGGGATGAGCCTGAGATGTGCTCTCCCAAGACTGCATGTGCTGCTCAGATAAATCAGCCCAGCCCAAGGAAGAAGAAATTTTCCTCAGATCCATCTGACAGGCCGGAGCTGGCACTCACTGTCCATTCCCTCAGCTGTACAAGGCCTCTTGTCAAACCTGGCTTAGTGGAACTACATTGGCCCTGGTGCACTCACTTTCAACAAGATTTTTTTTATCAGCAAGCATCAACATAGGCCTGTGTGTCTCAATCAAAATTAGATTAATTACATATAACATTTCTGGATAAACTGCATTATGAATAAACTTCACCATAACTGCTGATACAATTAGTGCTGTAACTTGTGGTACCCCTGAGGATACTGAATCACTGTGATTACACTGAAAACAAACGGAAGAAATTAGTAGTGATTCACAAAGTTCTGACACAAGACTCAAACTGCTGGCTGAAGAATACTTATATTGTTGAATTAATCTGGTGATGGGTCTCTTAACAACCACATGTGACCTGAAAGCACAGAAACTTAGGACTCTTCCAAATGTGCAAAATTTTAACAAGGAACATAATTTTTCACTTGCATCCTCTCAGAAGCTTCTGTGGTCCTGTTCAAATGAAGGTATCCCTTTCTATAATATGATTGCACTTACACAGCTATTGAAAAAAAGAATGCTAAACACTGTAGAGTGTCTACTTTGATTCAACTGCTGCTTTTTTCCACATTAAATAAATCAGAACAATCCTTTATTTGCAGTGGCAGGAAATAAATACAAGGAAAAGACAAGCTGTTGACAGCAGCAAACCCCATTTGAGATCATGCAAACTTAATGACCAAAACTTAGTCCATCTACTGATATTATCATTATCTTGTCAGTATTGTTATGCCACTTACTGAATATTAATATTTATACTGTAGCAGAATTCAGAGATCCAGTCAAAACTGGAGTCTCTTTCCTGCATCCTGCAGTAATTCTATTGCAAACACAAACAGAAGGACAATGCTGCCTGATAAGCCTGGCACTCCAAATCCCTGGGCTGGCAGAGCTGGAAGCACAGAGATAACATCAGCCATCGGAATATTTCCGCAGACTGGATTTCCACACATAGCACAGGGGTTTTTTTCCAGTGTCAAGATTTTAAAAGTCTTTTATTTTCTAAATCCTGTCAGTGACAATCAAATCACTGGAACCCACAGATAAAATTATTGTCTCATTTGGGAACTAAGGAATATTTTAGTGATTGCCAGGGACTGATGAGTGGGACCCAAGACTCACAAACAGAATTAAACTCTAAACATCTAAACTCTTCCTGACAAAAAGAAACAAGCTGCAATAATTTTTCCCACAGCTTTGCTATCTTCTGGTTTACTTTTTTTTTGTTGTTGTTCTAGAAGAATAAGACAGATTGCAATCTGAATTTATTACAGAAAGAAGAAATAATAATTAACTGCTTAAGGGAGCTGCTTCTCAAGCTGAATTGAAGATAGGCATCTTTGTTAGACTCACATGGCTCTTTGTCTGTAACAGCAAACAGTCTTGCCAGTAGCTGATGAGAAAAAACAGACTGGAGAGGGCTGTGTGATACACAGGCATCTAAGTTTTAGTTATTCTTTGTTCTCCTTTTAACAAAGCTTTCAATAGTTTTAGTGATAGCTTAGGGGGCAGCTTCAGTGTACACTGTATATTTACTTTCTGGGTGAAGTACCATAGATTTGGACAATTCTGCTTCACTACATCATACTTCTAGGTGTATTTTTAAATGCAGCTCATAAGAAATTACATGGGTACAAAGGAAGAAGTCTGAACAGCCAAATTCAGAGCACAGTGAAGCTTTAGCTGTATTTAGGATAAGAAAAGATTATCATTGAAGCTGTCACAAAGATAATTGCTTGTACTAAAAATAATCATTTGTAGTTATTTACAATCATCAAATGCCATGGCAGATTAAAAATAAACAGTGATGTACACAACAAAAAAATGAAAGAAAAGTACATATTCTATTCACAGAAAAATATCTTTGCCTTTTCATAGATGCAAAGAAGTGCTCTTGTCTTTGCCATCTTTATCATAAAAAAATACTTCTTTCATCCTAAAATAAGATACATATTTCCTGTTAGACCCCCTGTGTTCCCTCTGCAGCAGGGATGTAGACCACTAGTGGGTGTTCAGACTGGCCCAGGTGGGTATTTAGGCCAAGAAAACCTTTATTATGTGGGTTTCTCAGCTTTCTAGCCACGGAGAGGGCTACTGCATTCACTCTGTGGTGAAGCCAAGTCCCTCAATACCACATAATTAGACACATCTCTGTCCATGCCACAGAATTGCACCACCCTAAATTAAACAGCTGGGCTGTTCACAGTTGGACAGAATATGTCCATGATTAAATTTACACCCAACTGAGCCTCTTCCTGATACAACAAAAATCTTTCCCTGCTATTTTAAAGCACAGTCATCCCTTCCAAAAGTGTGCTTCCCTGACTTCCTCATGCAACTGTTCAAAACCTTTGACCTGCTCTTCGTGCTTGGACAAAGTTTTGCAGATGATTATTTCATAAGTTAAATTAGAGCCATAGTTATTTGATTTCAAATAGCTACTGTGTACGTAAACTAAAACCCTTCTCCAAGCACTAAAAACTTCCTCCAGATAGACATTATCCTTCAATTTTCTCCCCTTCTTACTCTAGTAATAACATTTTCCCTCTTAGTGCAATTAACAATTCAAACTCTTGCTTCTGTTGAGTAAAATATCTGAGTTCAGAAATATTTTGACCAGAAGCTGCCAATAACTATGGCCTCTCTTAGTTTAAATCTTACCTATTAACCACTTACTTTTCATTTCCAAATAGCAGCTTGTTTTAATTTCTCACTACTTTCACTTTGAGCTGCTGGAAGAACCTTCTGAAGCAATTCCTGCCTTGTTTAACATTCCTATAGGGATGACATTCCAAGCAATACACATCCACTTGTATGCTTTAGTTATTACGACACTTCCTAAATACACAGGGTATTACTTCTGTGAAAACCAAATTCTTTTAAGTAAGTTTTTCTCCTCTGTTCCACATAATTAACTTTACCCAACACAGTTCATATGCTTAAATATTCTAGCTGAGGGATAAACTGAAATCAGCTTGTATTTGAGCATGATTTCCTTTTTTCCAGTATCTATACATCTGCCCATTGCCACATCTGGATCACTGCCACAATTCAGATTCCTGCTCCCTCTATCTATTCTGAATTATTATCCAAGTATTAATTATTGCTCTCACTACTATTTTCCAGTCTTTTTTAGACATGCTTACCACTGCCTCCTGTAATTTCAATCCACCTTGGTTCCACCAAGACTCTTCTTCATCAGGGATTCAAAACCCAAATAACATCATTTTTGGGAGGCAACACAGACATTCCTCCTCTAATTTCAAAACTACTAATTAATCTGTTTGACTCTTAGGATGGAGTTTGCTTTATATTTCAGTGTAGATATCACTGCTGACTTGTGCCTTCTTCACAACACCCCGTGCCAGCTCATAAAAAGCAGACAGATTTCAGTTGTGCTTTTCAGCTTACTTGAAACTATCACAGTTCTTTTATTTTTATTATTATTTTTTCACTTTCTTTTCACAATCTCCAAGTAAATGCAAAACAAATCTCTGCCATTTGTCAGCTAAAAAACAGAAAGCATGAAAAAAGTCATGCTCAGTACATTCTGGGGGAATGTGCCTTCACTAAGTATTAAAACCCCCAATCCACTGTCTTACCTGAAAGTGCCATAGTCAATGACATTGGTATGCTGAGTAGCAAATGTCTTTCGGATTTCTTTGGAACGAGATTCCGTCTTTTCCTTCAGTTTCATGAGGAGGATACCAACATCAGCCACAGGGAACTTAAGAGAGGAAAGCAAGACAGAGATTATAAGCACCTGAAGGATGGGATGCCATTCAGAGGGACCTGGCCAAGCTGGAGAAGTGGGCCATGGGAATCTCAGAAGGTTTAACAGGACCAAACGCAAGGTGCTGCCCCTGGGTTGGGGCAATCCCTGGTATCAATCCAAGCCAGGGGATGAGCAGATGGGGGACAGTGCTGGGGACAAGTACCTGAAGGGAGCCTAAAAGGAAGATGGAGAGGGACATTTTACAAGAGCATGTAGTGACAGGACAAGAGGGAATGGCTTCAAACTGTAAGAGAACAAGTTTAGAATAGATATTAGGAAAAAATTCTTTACTGTGAGGGTGGTGAGGCCCTGGCACAGATTTCCCAGAGAGCTTATGGCTGCCCCACCCCTGGAAGTGCTTCAGGCCAGGTTGGATGGGGCTCTCAGCAACCTGGTCTGGTGGAAGGTGCCTCCACCCATGGCAAGGGCATTGGAATGAGATGATCTTTAAGGTCCCTTCCAACCCAAGCCATTCTATGACAAGCATTCTGCAACCAACCATGCATGCTGTCAAGATGTAGGGCAATATTGAATTGCTGAGTGTTATTAGTTTCCTCCTTTTCTCACTTCAAAAGCATAAATCAGCACTGAGTTAAGTTTGGAGGGAAGCTTGCTACTGAAAAAAAAAATTTCTTCCTACCAAGGACATAAACAATTAAACAAAACTCATCAGATCATGCACTCTCAGAAAGTTTATGCCAGCTACATAAAAGGACATCCACTTTTGCTTCAAACATTGCACTGTTAAAGCAGAAGTAGAAACATTTAAAGTACAGTTCTAAATCCTTGGTCCTCATTTCACGGTGGTGCACCTCACTGAATTCTCTAGTAATAAATCTCAGCAAGTTAATCTTTTCAACCACTGGATCCAATGAAATGTTCCAACAGAGAGTCTCATTCATATGGGACCACATTGTCTTACAAACTCAGAATTAGCAGATTGGAAATTTGTTAGAAACCAATTTTTCCTGGTGTGTATAAGAATGCTTAAATGCTTATTTCTTCCGAAATAGGCCATTAAAATAAATTTGAACTCAGATTAAACAGAATTGGAGCACCAAGGCTTTCAACCTATATTTAGATTGTTGTATTAGTGCTCTAACAAGGGTTTATTTGCTAAACTCAATTTTTAACATATAAGTATTTAGTCATTAAATTGGGGTTGAGTTCAAGTATGATTATCTGAGATGTTTTTACATCTGTCACGTTCTACCTAATTTAAAATGCAGAATGAATTGTCTGAAAATAGATTTGTCCCATTTATTCCAGAAAGCAATGTCATTTTAGCCAGCAATTATTTGAAATTTGGTATGAGTCACACTAAGGACCAGGACACAGGAATTGTGGCTCGCTCCCAATTATGCTGAAGTGTGTCTGCAGCTTTGTGTCAGTCCAAAGCAATCAAGAAAAGAGGATTTAAAGATCCTATGACAGCACCAGAGCAGCACAACATGACCCAAGTTCAATCAATACATCAGTGGTTGCAGGTTTTTCTCAGATTTAGAGAAGACAATCTCCACCTATGCCAAAATTCCAGGTGCAGTCCTGGCAGGCAAGGCTGGGCAAGGCAGTGGTGTGGAACAGCTGGACCAGCAATCAAAGAGTTTTAGAGGCAGCAACATTTCCAGTCCCCTCCCCGGGATGTTACTGGCCATGAGGACACAGCTTTTTGCTGACAAAGCAAGGGACAGGCATTGAGAAAAGACTGAGCAGAAGGAATCAATGAACAGATTTAAACCATTCTGTCTTCTCCACATTATCAAAACAGCTGGTTTTACATCTTTTTTCCTAAACTACATATTCCAAACACCTACACAGACACTGAGTATCTGAGTAGCATGGCAATAACTTTACCCACTTTCCCTCTTCTCATGTCAGCATGTAGTCACACTCCAGTTGTGTCTGATTGTCTTGCCTAAGTCAGAGGTCATCATGCTGGATTCAACAGAAGTCAAATCCACTTCCATGTTTGTGCTGCAGTAGGCAGCAAAGCTAGAACAATCAAGACTGTTTCAGAGATGTTGAATTCTCTTCCAACGAGGCACAGTGATGCCTTGATTGAAACAGTCCCTCAAAAACCTGCATAATAGCAGTAGGACTGTGCACAATGCACGTGGTCTGTTTTGCAAGCAAATCAGCACTTTCTAAAGGAATATTTTTTCCCTCAAATCAGAAAAGAAGTGCTGTTTAAAGTTACTTTTAGTAAGGTAGTAGTCAAAATGATAAGACTTGATGATTTTGCTCTACTTATAACCTAAAACCAATACAAGTACAATTTTGAAACAGAAAATGGAACCTTTCTGAATATCTCATATGGTGTCAAACAAATTTTCAATATCCACCTGCACTGTGATTACCAATCAAAATCTCATCTAAAGCACCACATGCCTATGGAACTGTGGTCAAAATGGCAATTTCCAGAAGAAAAACATTCCACATGGATTTCTTTTACCAGTTTTCAGAAATCACACTGATGTGTCCTGATGAAAGAAAACCTCTGTCTATTCAGAAGGAAAATTATTTATTTTTAAATTTTAGAAACAACTGAAAAATAGTGATCTTTAAATTGTTTCCCCTTCTTTAAACTATCTTCCAGCTCTGTTCTTCTCTTAAAATTGCTGCAGTTGTTGTGATTTGAGCATGTGATCCCCTGATGAACCGAGGCAAACAAGGTGTGTCCTTACTTCTAGAGCTCTAGTCAAAGAATGTTAATGAAACAGCTGTCATTGAGAGAATAAACTTTTTTTTTCTACCAGCTGCTTTAAAATCATAACTGTGCAAAGAATGTTTCAAAATTCGCTCTAATGAAGTATTTTCAATATTGCCTCTTCCTATTTTTAAGGTTTTATTTTGATAATGTCCAATCATTCAGTCTGGAAAACTAAGACCTTATCTGTTGGATCCAAGATAATCAGCAAACAACGGTTCCAAAGAACATTTGCAAACTCATAATGTGCTTTGGAGGATAGCTTTGGTCTTGATTCTACTAGGAGGAGAAACTGTCCAGCAGTAAAGAAACATTTAGCAGGCTTAGTATTTCACACCCACAGGCACTTTGCAGGTCAATTTATTGTTGCTCTCCCCTCTGAAGGCAACATCAAACCCAGTACACACTGTAAGTCTGAATTCTTGACTGTGATACAAATTTCTAATATTACAGTGGAAACGTTTTGGCACAAAAATAAGTATGAACCAAAAAAATCAAATCAAGAAATAAAACCAGCCTCATCAGTAAGATTAAACGGAATGTGCTCACATCTTGAGTAATGCCACATCTCACAGTTACTTTGCAAGTACAGACTAAAAAGGGTGAGAGTCTTCAACTGGACAGGATTAGGCTGAGGGGGAAGAATGTCCTAGATTTACAAAATTATGAAGGTGGTGCATAAGGTGAATAGAGTTCTTCACCACGCCCCAGAACTGGCATTGAAACTAGTGGGAGGTTGCTTTAAAACAGATAAAAAATACTTCTTTTATCAGATATTTGTTTTTCATAGCAGGCAATAAACTTTTCAACTTGCTGCCACAAAGTTGTTGAAGCTACACAGTGTCTGTAGGTTCAACCAGTTACATCAACTCCTGGACAAGAGGTCCATGAACAGTCTCAAGAAGGAAAAGGCAGGGATATACCTTCTAACAACCCCTAATAGAGTATGAGTGGATTCTGAGAAAGCAGAGGGGACTGGACAGTAAAGAGTGGTCAGACTTGCATGCACTCCTTGGCTGGCATCTCCTAAAACCATTGCTAGGCAGAGAGCATTGGGCTGTGAACTTTGGGTGAGGAAACTGGGTACAAATAATTCAGAAAAATGTACGGCTAAGCCACAGTCCTCAAAGATAATAGATAGCAACAAGAGCCTGCTTCACCTCATTTGCATTCTTCTCCATGTAGCTGAACGTGTACTCATCAGCATCCACCAGAA
>JAWWES010000001.1:109878946-109918311 GCA_035583135.1 Lophotriccus pileatus
AGCAACAAGAGCCTGCTTCACCTCATTTGCATTCTTCTCCATGTAGCTGAACGTGTACTCATCAGCATCCACCAGAAGAAAGCTGTGGCCATGGAAACAAACTCTGGCTCCAACAAACAGATCATGAGCCTTGTAGTATTCAGACAGCTCACTCTTAAAGAGCTCCTGCCCAGGCTTCTTAATGCGACCTCTTTCCAAGAACCTCCCACCAGGTATCCCTGTGGGAACAGATTTTAAAATAATTAATTGTGGCTTTACTGACGAAAAACAGACAAACATACAAACAAAAGAAAAAAACATGTAAGAAAAGCCCCAAACCACCAACTAAAAGACACCCCAAAACAGATGATTTGTATCAAAGTACTAGTTTTTGTGCTTCAATTTCTTGCCTCATAATACTTCCTCTCTTCCCCTCCCTCCTCTTGCTGAAAGGACTGTCTCTGCCAGTGCCCACAGCAACAGTTACATTGTGCATATCCTGTGACATGTCTCATTTGAATGCCTGCCAAACACCTTCCCCATTTTTGTTTTCTTTAAAATGGGACAGAAATGTGCCTCTCCAAATCTTTCCCATAACCCTGTTGACAGCCTTGGAACTGACCCTTGAGAAACACAAGATGCAAAAAGTGAGATGCAGGCAGTTATCCCTAAACTGTTAAAAGTGAGAAAAGGAAAGAAAACCCACAACTTCAGAGAGCACTGTCCAAAGATTGTGGATTTTAACTTTTTTAAGGGCTTTTTAATTTTTTAAAAACATAGGAGTGACATGTCTCTGTCTTACACACGCTGTTCTGCCAATGCAATTTGTGATCTGCTCTTTCCTTTGTGAGGTGGGTATGTCACATGAGTTCTTCAAACATTATAATGATTTTATTTGTGTCACTAGAAACTGCACATGGCACTCAAGGGTAGGTAAGATATTAAAACCAACACTTCACTTTCCAGTATTATCTTCTGGTGCACCACAAGATTGCTCTGGATGTACCAAAGTTTCTAGAAAACCTTCTGTCACATGTTTGGTTTCACTAGGATATGTGCCCTACAACTCCGAGGTTTGTTTCCTGTTGATATTTGAGCTTCCAAGACAACAGCCAGAAGCACACTTCAATAACATTTAATGATGCTTTAATATCAAGTGGTGATGCAAGTCCAATAAAAGGCTGATGAACAGCGTAATAAAGTGCCTTTTATAGGCACAAATGAATGTGAAACCCAAACTACTTTTTAAACCAGAGTTTGGAGTAGATGTCTGTCTTAATTGCTTTATTAGTACCACAAAAGCAAAAGAGAAAATAATATGCTATGTTAGTGGTCAGCTCTAGCTTGAATCAAAAAACAGTTCTAATCACTAAAGTGACTCTAATTTTAAAACATTCCTTTTCACCCTGCTATTAAAACAAATACAAAATTTTTAGGTTATATAACCCTGGCAATTATTTTTAGTATTTAATATTTCTCTGTAAGACTGGACTTTTACTCTCACCTTTCTATTTATTGCAACTGTGCACTTTAATTGGAAACTTATCTTAATACTTCTGTCCCATAATTGTTTTTCAGATGTTATAGGTTAGTACACTACAAGTGGTATAAAGAAAAATGACTGAAAATATCTCATTAAGTTAGAGATTTTGCACTGAAACCTGATAAGGAGTTTTGATGGAAATCTACAAGAGCCAGGCTCAAAGCACAAAATAAACACCACAACGAAAGACCCTCTACCATTAAGATCAGATCAGAGCTTGCAGGTGTTTGTACAGCTGTTGGCTGGGTCCTACACTGAGTAAAAAAGGGGATGTGGTCTTCTGCATGTGGAGCCAAAGTTCTCATGCTTTGACCCCCATCTCAAGAAGTGCTTCAAGATGTCCAGCCCTGTGGATTTCATAGCTTCATGGTGTTACTAACAGTGTGAAGTGCTTCTCTGCAACCTTCAGGTTGCTAAACTTAGATAACTAAGAGCAACTTGTTACTTCCAGCTTAGGATTGAGATCTGAAGCATTACTTGCCAATTTGCACCAGTTTGAGCAAATAAAAGGGCAAAACCACTGAACCTGTGCACAAAAGGGATGGTCAGGTTGTTATTTTCCATGCCTTATTCCTTGTCCTTAGCCACTCTTACCTGACTTCTGCAAAGCCTTGTCATTCTTAACACTGAAGAAACTTATTCACTTTTCCTTCAGACGTGACTAAAATGAGGGAGGGATAGTGACAGAAGAAGAAAGGAAGAAGAAAGAACAGAAGGAAGGTGGGAACAAAGAAACTTCTGCAGTCTCAAGCCTCTTTCCAACTGCTGCTGTACCTTCTCCACCCCATCCCTACTTCTTATCCTGTCTCTTCAATGCAGCATTACACAATATATAAATAAGTGTACATGTATTTAGCTGCAACAAAAGAAGTTGCAAAAATTACAGGCCCCTGGATGGCAAGAAATGAGTAAAATAATGATGACAGGACACTGCTGCCATAAGGAGTGCTAAAACTTGATGCTGTAGTGAAGAAGGACAAAGTGGGAATGCCCAGTGAAGCCCCAGGCAGGTACTCTACATATTTTCAAAACACTTCTCAGAGAACTGCTTGTAATTTAATTGGGGGTGATGTTCCTATATATTCATTCATAATATAGTTGGATACAAGCAGAGATGCCATCAAAGGTTTTTTGGATTGAAAAAACCCAGACCTTGCCAAAAATCCCACTCATATGAGGGCACTCAAAACTACTTAGTAGGACCACTGGCACAGAAGTGTTCTCTAGGAATACAGAAGGCTCTAGACATCCACCACATTTTCATTTTTTATGGATGTGATGTTCATTCATAGCTCTGAAAACATCAGAAGTCATTTTCAGCAAAGGCTGAAGCGTAGGGTCACAGGAATACTCAGTCCTTAAGTGCAAGCTGGGTAATGGGACCTCAGAAAGTCAACTGCTGGCACCAGAGCCTGAAGCAAAGGGGAGGGGACAGTCCTCCCTGGGACAGTCCCTGCTGTGACAGTGAGAACAGGGCAGTGCTGAGCACAGTGAAGTGGTCACCATTGCAGCGGTGCCTGAAGTACCACACAGGTGCTCTGTGCCAAGAAGCTGATACAGGGCAATTCAGGCAGTTCCACAAGAGCCAAACCCGGTAACTGAGGAAACCTTCTACCACTCTTTTCCCCTTGTCTTTGAGAGAATGTGATTTCCTGATTTCTTTTTCTCTCTGTGGGTTTAACAGAGAACAACAGTAACTTTTAACAGTCAGTCCTCTAATGCCACATGTTGAGAAGTGCCAGAGCCCTTCTGGATGTTCACTGCTCTGAAACTGTTGCTGCACAAGTTTTGTGGAGTCCTCAGGAGCACACAAATCTCTCCAACAGGATCATTCTTAGCCAAGCTTCCCTCTCCCTCTGAGTTACAGAATGACTTCCTGACATCCTTCCCAGTGCTGTGTCCTTCCATCCATGCACAAGACACTTCAAGGAAATAAAAAGATGCTTCAAAATCACAAAACCTTTCATATTCTCAGTTGGAGGCAGCCACAGTGGTCAAAAGAATTTAACCATGACAACATTTGGCAACCATGCTCCAGCAAAGGATCAAGCAACTGAGAAGTAACAAAGCATTTGTCACTTAAACACTGGCAGTCTGGCTCTTGGGATTCAGTTCAGTATTATACACACACACACAGACTCTAGCACAGGGCAATCTTCACTCTTTACACGCTCAACACTCTATAATTAATGATAAAGTATGTTAAAAAGTATCACAGCTGTTTTGCTTTCATGAGCTGCTTTTATACAATGGGTGCTGTAGAGGTTTCATAAGATGATTTTGCAAAACAAAGGATTTAGTCTTTCATTCTTGATGTCTTACGGTTCCTGTCCCTATTTATCATCCGTTACAATACAATTCCTGTTTGCTATCCACAACAAAAGCAAGCGTTTAAAGGCCAGATTTTCAAATTAAAATGTAATAGAAGTTTTAATGAATTAAACTTGCAGTTCCCAAGGGATATTGTGAAGTACTGCCATGCAATTGAACAGTGTAATTCTGAGTGAGGAGGAACATGAATTACTGTGACATACAGCTATGCAAGATAATGCAGCAGACCTGCTGATGTAATTCCCGTTGCATTTAAAAATCCACATCCCTGCTTCTGCTAGTGCTGGGTGTGGCCACGATGTTTACTGGAAGCTCTCACCAAATAAGCAGGGAAGCTGGGAGTGACTGGAGACTACCACATCTTACCTGTGTTCTGCTCTGTGTATTCAAAAACTGAGATGGTGTCATCACTCAGGAAGTAGGAAATAATGAATTTCCGATCCTTGTCAATAGGACTTTCTGTGATGAATTTTGCACCGAAGCGCAGTGTGTTACTTTCCATGCCATACCTGAAACAGGCAAAGGAAAGGTAGGTAATCAACAACAGAGCATGAGAAAAGCTTTCACCCCTAAGAGGTGCCTTCTGCTGAGTTTTGTAACATACATTAACTGTGTTATTCCTGGACCAAGAAACGAAATGGCATAAGATTCACTACTTCATCAAAAACCATTTTCAGCTTAAATTAACAGAACCAGCCAGAGTCAGCCAGATAGAAAGGAATAATTTTCCGGGGAAAATTATTTCTCTGCCACAAGTCTGGAATGAATTTGTATTCAAGTTCAGTTGCAAATCAAGCTCCAAGTTTCTTTCCAGAATATTTATAAAGGAAAAACACTCTTAGGTATGTATATTTTCAAATCAAATTCTGAGTAGCAATTCATATTGGGATTATCTCCACAAATTCAGGTCCACCAGTTGATCTTACCAGTTGGATATTTGCTAAGTGACTGGGTTTTAAATAATTTGCTTTGCCTATATATGCACCATGAATACATTCACAAGCCTTTTTCTAACAGCTTTCCTCTTTTACAGGTGTTCCACAGGTGAATCTTTAGCACAAGACTTTGCTCTTTTTGTTAGGCTTCAACAACCGCTGCCTGACAAACCGTTTCAGAATGAAAAGTAAAGGGTTAGAGCACTAAAAGTGCTACAGTAAATTCAGCAGCCAAAAAAAGTAAGTCTTAGAAAGGCAAACACCAAACCAAATCTGTGTTGGACTGCTGGATCATACAAAATTCCTGACTAATACCTGGACTAAGACTTCCATCAAACTCTCAGGAAAGACAGTAGAAGAAAGGAGGAAGGGGATGAGAAGGTCAGAATATTTGCCTTCTCCAAAGACAAATTTTGCAGAGCCTGCCAAAAATTGAAGTACCACTCACTAATCCAGTCCTCATGCACCTTGCCCTTAAAAGCTTGATCAGTTGCATATTTTGCTGAAAAAAATTACATCCCTACATAGCAATTATCTCCTTCACAAAAATACATAATTTAAAAAGTTGAAATTATTTTTCACACAAAATACCTGTCTTTCTCCAGGAATTTCCTGTAATCTTTTTGGGGAGCCTGGAGAAGCAGCTTCCTACAGGAGTTCAGAGAATCCTCTTCAGAACCAAATCCATTATAAGGGGGAACAGGTTTTTCTGGTTCTGGAGGTGGTGGAGCTTTAAATTGAACTGGGGTGAAATCCACTACAACAAAGACAGCAAGACTTATTCATTACTGCTGTGATGAAGCCATTCTACTAAGCATTTAAACTTCCAATATGAATACTTATTAGCCTATTTGTGTAACAGAGCACTGATCAAAGTCAAACCAGGATCCCTCCTACTGTTACAGGGTAGAAAAAGGCTCCATTGAGCCAACAGCAAAATTATTGTTTCTTCAAGGGTTTCAGGATTTCATCTATAATCTTAAAATGTTTGAAAAATATCATTAAGATACACAGGCAAAAAGAAAGAAAAATATAGTTTCAAAATGGGATAAAATAGTAAATTAAAAATTCTAAATTAATTTTTCAGTTTTATCCTTTGAGACAACATGAGTAAATAAATAATTGGCTTATGAGTTTCCTGCCCTGTGCTTTTGGCCAGAGGAAAATAAATACATGAATAAATGAAATGTTATTCATTATTTAAAACATACATATATAAGAAGTCTTTGATACATTGAAGCCAATTGCTTCAGTCCACATCTCATTATATCCAGAGTTTTGGAAGCTTTGTTTTTCCTCATTTTCTCTAGTCTCAAGTCTTTCCCTGCAGTGATCAATGACAATCCCAGATACACAGCAGGAGCTCTCCTGACTCAGCAGAGGCATGTCTAGACAGGGACCTGCACTCCATTCCCACAGAGCCTGCTCCTAAAAGCACTGCTTTCCTGACCCTCCTCATTCCTCTGTTGGTGAAACTCTTGTACTATTTGGCCCCTTGTTGCATCATTTGGCCCCTTGCTGCACTCCAGCACTGCCCTTCCACTGCAGGACAGCTCCCAGCTTCCAGAGGGGTTCACAGCACCACAGTCTGCTGCTTAAATGAGATTAATGAAAAATGGAAAAGGTAAGAGGGAAAAAAAGTAACTTGTATATGGGGAAAAGCAAATGGGCACACCTGAGGAAAATGAAGACCTCAGCCATGGGAACACAGGGAATTCATGTTGGATGGGACCTCGGCAGGTCTCTAGTGTGGTCTCTTGCTCAGCACAGGGGCAGCCCCAGGTCAGACCAGGCTGCCCAGGGCTGTGTCCAGCTGGAGCTCAAAACCTCCCAGGGCAGAGCCTGCACAGCCTGCCCCAGGTAACAAAGTTTTTCCTGATATCCAGCTCTGACACTCTTATTTCCACTTAAGCCTGCTGTCTGGTGCCTCCTGCCATGCCCCCCTGAGAAGGGCCAGGCTGTCTGGTCTCAGCACCTCCCCATGGGCAGGCACAAGTGGCCACTCAGGGCCCTTGCTGAGCTGAGCAAACCCTGTTCCACAAGTGTTCCTCAGCCCTGACTGTCCCAGGGCCTGCCCTGAACTCACACCAGCTGGTCTTTGTCTTTCCTGGCATGGCAGACCCAAAATGGGACACAGTCCCTTGATTACGTATCATGAGCAAGGAGCAGATGGGAATAAGCAGTTTCCTCGATTTCTGGGCAGCCCAGGTTCCAGCTGGCCCTCTTTGCTGTGGCCACAAGGCCAGCCTGCTGCCCCCCCCAACCAGCAGAGCCCTTTCTGCACCAGCACAGGTGCAATAAGAGGTCAGAGCCAACCAGTACAGCACTGCCCATGTGGAACAGCATCACCTCACACCGGGGTGGGCTGGAGAGGGAGAGCTGGCTGGGCTAGTAAGTGAAAGACAAACTGGAAGAAGATGCATCACAAACTACAGCCCAGGGTGCAAAGAGTGAAATAAGTGACCAGCAGATCCCATTAAATAAGGCTTTTCTTCTTTAAAACTTAATTTTTCTATCCAGAACAGAGGAGAGATGAATAACCTAAACTTGCAGTTTGAGTTTTAGTGAAAATAGAGGAGGATGACAAAACTCCTGTCACTTGCAACACTGAACTGGTTTCTGATTAAAATATTTTAAACATGACTATATTAGAAGATCAAAGCACAACACTTAAGATCTGCAGCAGTGTGAGTTGAAAAATAAAGCAAGTGTTCAGATGTCAGAGTTTTTCTTTAACTTGAAAATACGATGAGATCTCCTTTAGCCATTGCCTCTTAGAAGAACACAGTCTGACTCAAAAAGTTGGTACTTTCATCTAAATCAGTCAAATGGGGTTCTGCAGAATCACACTAGGATTTTTCTCCATAAAACACAAGCCTATGTGCAAAAGAAACTCCATTCAGAAATGTTTAAAGTCATCTTCACCATGAAAGGTGTAGACATGCACCAAAATCATAGAATCATAGAATGGTTTGGGTTGGAAGGAACCTTAAAGATCATTAGTTCAGGGACACCTTCCAATAGACCAAGTTGCTTAGAGCCCCATCCAGTGTGGCCTTGAATATTTCCAGGGATGGCACATTCACAGCTTCTCTGGGCAACCTGTTTTAGTGCCTTGCTACCCACACAGCAAAGAACTTCCTCCTAATAACTACCCTTTCAGAAACTCACTTTCAGTTTGAAGTCATTATCCCTTGTCCTGTCATTACGTGCCATTGGAAATAGTCTCTCTCCATCTTTCTTGTAGGCTCCTTTCAGGTACTGGAGAGCCACAATTAGTTCATCCTGAAGACTTCTCTTTTCCAGGCTGAACAAACCCAATTTTCTCAGCCTTTCCTCACAGGAGAGGTGCTCCATCCCTCTGATCATCTTGGTGGCCTCTTCTGGACTCGCTCCAACAGGATGATGTCTTTCCTATGCTGGGACCCCAGAGTCGGATGCCGCATTCCAGGTGGGGTCCACCTGAGCAAAGCAGAGGGGCAGAATCACCTCCCTTGACCTGCTGGTGTGGGTTTTTGATGCAGCCCAGGACATGGTCGAATTCTGAGCTGCAAGTGCACATGGTTGGGTCATGTCCAGCCTCTCATCCACCAGCATCCCCAAGTCCTTCTCGCCAGGGCTACTCTCTACCTGCTCATCCCCCAGCCTGAGTTGATACTGGGGGTTGCTCCAACACAGGTGCAGCACCTTGCACTTGATCTTATTAAATCTTATTAATCCCATGAGATTCCCATTAAACTTCGTGAGATTCCCTATTTTCTACATACTGCTTGTTACCAAAACACCACCTTTTCACAACGCCAGAGTATGTCACTGATTACAGGCAATTCTTGGTACCACAAACAAGCAGCCTGTAAGTTGGCACAGATGGAGGCAGAAAGCAAACCCCGATGTCCGTAGGTACTGAACTCCACAGCTACGACGCGGGATTCCCCGCAGGATTCCCATCCCATGGCCGGGAAGAGCGGCACCGGGAGGAGCGGCGGCGGCTCCCGCGCTCCCGCAGCGCCATCCAGCGGCGGCGCGGCAGGACGGCGGCGCGGCCACGGCCTCGATGCTGCTGATCAACGCGAGAGGTAATTTTTTAATTTCGCAACATGTAACAGCGTATTTTACCAGACAAGAACCCCTTCTCTTTGCTCGGTTGCCGCAGGTCCTGCCACAAGTGCTCAGAGCCCCCTGGACGCAGAGAACAAGAAGCTCCCGTGTTTCTGTGCCGGTCACAGTGCCTGCACGTTCACGCTCACTCACAAGGCATTCATTAAGGAACGCCGAAACACTTCTCTTTTTATGTACTTTAGCACATGTGGATGAAAATTTGATTTACAAACTAGAAGAAAACTACAAATTAGGAGGAATAGTGTGTTTGCCTCAGAGGGTATGTTAAATCCCTCGCAACAAAAGCGCGGAGTACATGAACTCCAAAGAGAAGTTCAGCCCTTTGGTTCCCATCTCATCCCTTTACATGAAGTAAAATGACTTGGCTTCATTCATAGGATCACTACTTTGGAATAGAGCTTTGAGATTATCGATTCCAACCACTAACCCAGCACTGCCAGGCCCACCACAAAACCATGTCCCTAAGTGCCACCTGTTTTTTGAGCATTTCCAGGGATGGTGACTCCACCACTGCCCTGGGCAGCCTGTTCCAGTGCTTGACAAACCTTTCAGTCAATAAATGTTTCTAATATCCAATGTAAACCTCCTCTGGCACAAGTTGAGGCCATTTCATCTTGTCCTGTTGCTTGTTGCCTGGGAGAATAGACCAATCCCCACCTGTCCAGATTCACTAAGGAGAGCAGTGCAAACATCCAGCCTTGTGCCACCTATATTTCCCAGGATTTTAGAGGATTATGTATTCAGATTCTCTCCTGTGAGTGAGGAAATTCAGAAAGAAAGTGCCATGGAGAAATATAGTTTACAAAACCAGACAAAACCTAATTTCTGCAACTTGTGAACAGTCAGCTACCTGAGCACAAAACTCATTTCATCTTTGCTCTGCCACACAGGATTAGGGAAGAATGAGACAGGCACTTACATACAAAATGCATTCCTCTCAAGGTGATCACTGCTGCTTAAGAAAATTACCTCTGTCCTGTCTGGAAAAGGAATCAATGCTCTCTTCTTCCAGGTTGCAACATTTCAGTGTGAATTTATAGTGGGGAGTGAGAGAGTAAACTGAAAGTCCTGAATTACAAATTCCTACTTCGAGAAAGAGCAGCACGGGTATTTTTCCCATGGACAATTTCACTCTTTGTTCCTGCAGTAAGTAGGGGGTTTATTTCACCTCATATATCAAACATGTACCGCATACTTGTAGCTTTCTCACAACATCAACACCTGAGTGAGATTTGAACAAGGACTGGGAGCTGCAAGAAACAAAACAACTTCAGCCACATCTGTAGCATATAAACAATTTGAAGATAGCAAAGCCTTCTTAGTTAGAAAAACCAAATTCCTTCAGAAGAATTTGTTGCCAGAGAGGCAGCATTAAAACAGCTCAAATGAGCTTGTCAGCTTTCAGTCTCAATCTACACTGTAAGATTTTGGTACACATTGCAAGATTACCTTCTGCCCTCATCAAAGAACTGCAGAAAAACCCTCGTGCTAGATAAGACCATGTTTCAAGGAAGAGTCAAGTGCTACATACTTTGGATTAGAGTGATAACCGTACTGAATATCAGTATATAGCAGGCAGGCAAGAACTTCTCCTTTCCGAGGAAGAGTAGACACCTCTGAGCCAAGAAGAGGAGAGAGAAATCCCACTAGACTTGGACAATATAAGAGGTGGTGATAACATGGATTGATGGCATTGCTAACATGCTGCTCTCCATACATAAGAGGACATTTATAACAAACAGCTGAGACCTGTTTTTATTGAAAGTCTGTTTCACAACTGAGGTAAGAAGTAAAATAAGAAGGCAATAAAACCATCTTCACAACTTTTACGTGCAGGATTAAAGAAAATTTACTGCTCACAGAACTGTCCATGCAGCTGAAACATGACAGTGTTTATCCTGATTCAAAGTACATCTCCATTTGCACAGTCTTACTTCATGACTGTTACAGTTACCTGAGGAAAAAAGGCATCCAAAGGTGCACAAGAATATTTAGAAGCTGCTGCTCAGCCTCCACCACGTGTAGTGGAGGGGTTGGACAGCAGAGACACTGACCTCTGACGAGTCTAGTGAAAATTGGCAGCAGGCTTTAATGCCCCCGCTGAGGGGAAAGCGAGGAGTCAGCTGTTATCCAGCAGCAGCTGCCTGGCCAGCAGCACACATGGACTGTCCAGCCCATCACCCCACTCACTGCTCTGCCCAGGCAGCGGGTCAGAGACGAGCCTGAGAAATGAGGGGGTGGGAGGGTGAGCACAGCTGGGACAGGAGAGGGATTGCAGGGTGCTGTGGAAAGGCAGAACACACAGGCTTGGGAGGTGCCGGCACAGCGAAGAAAGATCAGTAGGAAACCAGATTCTACTGGTTTTGTTCCTTCAGGAGTAATTTGTTATTTAAGAAAGAACACTTCATACTCAACTCTGTGCTAAAATGCTGTATTAAGTGAGAAGGACGAGTATCAACTTCCCCCCACTGCACATCAGTCTATTTCCCATTTCAGCAGGGTGGCCACAACACCTACATGGCTATAGAATACTTTTGTCCTCCTCTGAGGCTGCACTAGCAAGTCTGGACACGAAATATCACTCAATAATGCATTTTCTCTTGCATTCATAGCACTTATAAGTTACAGTGATGCCATTAGCTTGCTATTGAAGGGCATTAGCTATGTTTATCCATGGAAAAACTCTACTTTTCACAAATATATTAAAACAGGCAAGAAATTCTACTTTCAGAAGAAGAGGACAGACACCTCTGAGCATTACAGCCAAGAAGAGACAAGAGCAATGCCACTAGACTTGGACAATATAACAGGTGGCAGTAATGTGGAGGGACAGCATTGTTATCATGATGTGCTTTATACATAAGAGGACATGTATAACAAAGAGTTGAGACCTATTTTTATTGAAAATTGAGACCTATTTTTATTTCACAACTGAGGTAAGAAGTTCACACTGGAGATATTTAGGATATCATAATCATGATCTTCAAGAGAAAATCTAAACTACTCTTAATTCTCCTAAGGGGCAAATCCCATGGGCAAGCAACTTATGCTGAAACTGCAAAGTCAAAAATAAATGCCAGCCTCTTTAATGGCTTTGGCAGAAGAGTATAAATTGAAGGGGAGTAATGTGAAAACACAATAACAAAACATCTGGATTGATGCCATGAGGTGCTGAGTACTGTGTCTTGATGTAAGAACTAATTTATCCACTTGCTTACTCAAGTAAATGGTCTCCCTGGACTGGAACTGCAATTAAGTCCGTTTCAGGATTTAATTGGATCGGGGCGGAATGTCGAGCACTTTGTGGGACTGAG
The DNA here is from genome assembly GCA_035583135.1 of Lophotriccus pileatus. NCBI lineage: Eukaryota > Metazoa > Chordata > Aves > Passeriformes > Tyrannidae > Lophotriccus > Lophotriccus pileatus. The sequence goes on from JAWWES010000001.1 coordinate 109,891,168, forward strand.
CCCACTGAGAGCACCTTTCACATCCACCAGACACAAACAAAATGTGTAATTCACCATTACACAGAGTAAAAGGTGAACACTCACTCATGCTCTCTCAAAACCCAATTCTAAGCTGAAACCTTCCCTGATTCTACTTCTGGTCCCTTCTAGTTAAAAAGTTATACCTGTATTTTTTTAAATCCTGATGGGGGAAGTGGGAAAGAATTTCACAGCAAAGTTTGTGAATCTCTTATCTCTAATAAAGTGTGTATTTTCTGTGAGCAAGACAGATTGTATCAAGATGGATGGTTTCTCCTGTTAGCCAGAGTCTCTGCCATCATATATCCTTAAAGGCACGAGTAAAACACTTGCCATTTCCCAAAGGTCTCAGCTAGAGAACAGCTTTGTGGTTTTTTGTGTCAAGGAGGCAGAGAAAATGGGGAGAGCAGTAAGAAAAATTATCACAGATATAAAAGAATGGACTATGGAGAGAGACTGAAAGGTTTCCCATAGCAGCAAAGGGTCCAGGAGGGGGAGGGTGGTGTGCTGGAGTAGTGTTCAAATATGTACAAGGTTATATGTTAATAGAAGAGGATACTGGGCAGTTGTTCTTCAAGTGCAACAAAGGTAAGACCAAAAAATGTACTCTCTCAGTTTACACAAACCAGCTTTAGAGTAGCTGTTAAGCAGCATTTCTAACTATGAGGTTTGGACAAGATACCTCAGGAGGCAAAGAAATCTCCTTTACTGGAAAATACTGATAAAAGGCCACACAAACACCTGTCAATGACCATCTCTGTATATGCATTATCCTGCCTCAGAACAATGGGAATGGACTAGATCACCTACAGTCCCAATTCTCTAGAATTCTGCACATCAGCAACTTCTGACTCCTCCTAACTTGCAAACCACCCAACTTTAACATCCACAGACATCACCAGTAATTACTGAGCCAGCATTAGAGGAGAGGAAGAGACTTGGCATTTGGTTAATGCTTGGTTGCACTGCTTGTTTGGTGCAGAATGTTCAGCTGCATTTCAGTTATTTTCTGCTCTAAGTAAGAAATCTCCATTCACTGTTCCAGGATATTTTGCTCAGATGGATGTTGCTTCTCAGGGAAGAAGCCCCTGTTTTGCATCTCTGGAGTTAAGACTCCTGTTATTATAGATTCTTACAGATAATACTATGGTTATTGAATATGGCTTCCTCACACACTGGCTAGTGCAAGATAAGGTTTATTTTGCTACAAACACACAAAGGTATTATTAAAAAAATCCTAATGAGACATGTTTTGCCAATTAAAAAAATTAGTATTTGAATGGCAGTGCCGTATCATTTAATTCTCCCAGTGCAGCAGACAGGCTCTGATCCACACACTGCACTCTATCTGATCACAAGTTAAGGTAAAAGAAATAGCCTGCTCAGGTATTTTGTTTCACAATATAAGAGAAAGGCCATAGAATTCTTCCAACCATCTCAGAACAGTCAGATGCTTAGCTACATTTATTGAATGAATAAACTGCAGGAAAATAATGAAGTCATTTTTGCAGGAAGATGTCCATGATGGAACCATTAGCAAGTCTGACTGAGGACATTCAAAGACAGATAAATGAAAACCGCTATTCATTTCCAAAATGCTTTTCATTATGGACGTAGTTGCTAAATGTTTCCAGAATTTAGTGCTCAAACTTCACAGGATACATACTCTAATGATCCAGAATACACAAAACTGCATTGTAAAAACCAGTAGTGTGACAGACTAGTACTGTCATGTCAGAAGATCTTATTATGTGAGGATTCTGACATCCATATATAATGAAACATAGTAAAATGGGGAATAATTGAGCTCATTCTACTTACCCACTCACTACATGCTCTTTACTGTTTTCTGACTGCAAACACAGCTATTGGAATGGGAGGGGGAAGGAGAGAAGAAGAAATGACAGTCTATCCATATGACTGTTTTGTCGCTGTCCTTTTAAAGCAGAGGCAGTTAGGAAAAGAACATGTGCATTATGTGTTAGTTTTCAATGAAGTAAAATATAAGAAAGCTCCTCTGGATCACCTGCAAAATTACTGCTTTGCTGCTAATGGCCTACAACAGATTGTTATTGCGAAAGGTTTTAATGAGCATGTTTTGTCAGTAATAAAATTTGAAGACATCTCTGTCAAACTCAGGAGTATAAAAATGCTCATAAGGAAAGGATAATTATCACTACTTACCAATTCCGTACTTTTTCCTGTAATATTCTTTAGTGAACTCATCACAATCACAGATTACAATCTTCCTTCCCCAAACATTAATTACTGCCCCTATTTTCAAGTCACAGTCTTTGTAAAATTCCTGGTGCACTGCTCCTGTCTAATAAAAGAGGGGACATTCATACAGCAGCTCCATAAATCCCAGAATCCCATGACCTTCCTTAAAATCCAGCTCATTTAGTGAGTGTGATTTAACACATAACCTTCAAAGTCCATTTGCAAGTATACTTCACCCCATGTTAAGCTGCTCCACTTTTACAAACGAGGGATTTACATACAGTAAACCTGAATAGTTTTCATTTGAGCTACTCTCCAGTGGCAGCGTGGTTCTATAAATAACCCTCTTTGTTGCAGAGGATAACAACCAGAGAAATTACAAAAACTACTGTGAAGATATTCAACAGCTGGAGGCATTCAATAATATCTGACCTGCAGAGTGTCCCGAATGTACCAGCCTTTGTTTCTTTCTGACTTTCCCAACACGTTGAGAAGAGTGTAATTGGTGATTGTGCCCGGCTGATACATCTCAGTGGGAGCATCCTAGAAGAGAAGGGACCAACTCTTCAGAAACACAGTTGAGAGCGAAGAAAGAGAACTCTGGTACCTTAGAATTAGCAGGTTTGTTACAGACTGTTATTGTAGTATTTTCCTGGGAGAATTTTTGGTAAATCCTAAGGTGAGATTACAGCACCAAACCTAAAAGCCAGTGTGTATGTCAAATGCCAGTACATATTCCAGAAGCAGCATCCAGAATCTTACTGTGAATCCAAGGGTGAAGTCTCTTTTTTTATTAAACAGAAAGCAAAGGTCAGCACACCCAAAGCACCACATTGTTGTCAGCATCTGCTCTAAAGGCTATTTTTTTGATTGATAATAATTATAAAACCATGCAAAGAACCATTCACGGTTGGTCTGAACCACTGCACATACACAGGATCTTCAAGTCAGCTTAATTCTATTGGCAAAATTGTTAGTATATTTGTTTCTACTGTGAGTTTTAAAATTACAATAGTAATTTATCCCAGTAATATCAAACTTAATATGTTACAATTATAAATTAACTGCTGGTTCAGGGGGCTCGAAATGAGTTATTTTGTCTTACCACCTTCCCTGACACCCCCGCTTTGACTGATTTCCTCTGCAGCTCCTCTCAAAGTTTCCAGAGGAAGAAGCCAGCCCTTTAAAATTGCCACATGCCCTTCAACGGTAGAAGGGGTCTGATAACACAGAGCCACAGATAAATCAGCTTCTCAGAACACAGGATACACAAGGATGAGAAAAGTGTAATATTTTGCTGTTAGGTTTTTAGTATAAAATCTCATGTATATCTATGGCATCAGAAATAGATAGGAAAAGATTCCCAGTATGTTACTCCATCTGTTGGCTGATGTTATTCCGTCATCAGGATCTGTCTGGAGTGCTACAGAAGCATATCCAGCTCATTAATATTATAATCATAACAGGTTACAGAAGACTCAAACCCTTTCAAGATTTCTCTGAGAGGAGTCTTTCTCATATACGCACCTGATCAATGCCCAACAAAGCTTATTGACGGATTCCTATTGATTTTAAATAGCTTTGCTTAAGGTCCCAAATCTAGAAATCCAATTTGAAGAAATCACACTAGATTTGCTACAAAGAGGTATTGTTATGGAATACTAAAACTGACTTTTCCAAAGGTTGCAAATATAAGTCATGGATCAAATCTGAATTCACCTCAGTTTTACAAGAGCTTATCAATATTAATTATTTTTCTGGACTTCCACTACTGCAGAGTTTCATTAATAGATTTACCTTAATGCACTAATATAGGAGAAAGAAAATCATAAGACATCTCTGCCTTAGTTTAAACATGACAAGCCTTGAGCCATTTTTCCATCACTTACTCAGTTGCTACATGAATAAGTGTGCAAAACCTAAAGCATGCAATTAAGATTAATACTCTGAAAACACTTTCTAAATATCATTGCAATCCTAGTACAGGATTTTCAAACAAGGTGTTCAACATTTCTTAACTAGTGGAAGAACTTGAATGACGCTGAAATCTTCATTTCTCACCTTTGGAAGTTTAGCTCTTCTGAGGAAAAGTGGAACTACATCCCGGCCTGAGTTGACTGGTAAAATTTCTCTCATATCAATTGTATCATCAGCCAAATAATAACGAAGAACAAGTTCTCGTGGGCCATAATTCAGATCTTCTGGGTCATTCCAGGCACAAGTAAAACCTAAAACTTGTGGGTCATACTCCAGAAATTGTTTCAAAGTGTCAAAGCGCTCGTAAGGGTGCAATGGATTTGTGGTCTCCAGAATCCTCTGGGAAAGCAGAAATTAAGAGAAACATACTTTTAATTATGTGCTCTTAAAAACAGGATCTGCATGGTACTGTCCAACTTTAAAACATGGGTTTCAGGGTTTTCAAATGACACCACACAATTACAGTACATGAAACACTATTTATGGCATCACCAAAGAAGTATTTACAGGGTCGCTTGCCCTCTGAAAATATATGAAAACAATTCTGGATTGGTTTTAATCCTTGTTTTTCTTGCAATAAGGTCCTTCAGATCAGAGAATTGTAACATTATTTATAGTACAGCTCACATTTTCAACAAATTGCCCATGGTAATCAGATGACTACAACTCCGAATAGCATTACCCTTCCTGATTTACTTCCTTTAAAACTATTTCTCATAAATAATGTGGTGTAAAGAATTGATTCTGTCTTTTCCCTTTGGTATTTTTTGTCTTTTAACTTCAAAACATGGTTTTGATTCATGTTCTACAGTTAGCAGGTACTGGGTGTCTATGTTCTCCTCTCAATACACATCCACTGGTCTGAAAGGGAACAGCAAATCTCAAAAAAAAAGTTACATTCCAGCTGAAGTGACCTATGGCAAGGTCAACCTACAGTCATGGTTGATGCAAAACCAGCATCACTGAATTAAACTGGATCCCAGGATGATGAAACAATCCAAGGACTGCATTTATGTACTGCTGGTTCACATGGATCAATGGTGACCTGAACATGGTGGTTTTCCTAACTCAAAATCCCTCCTGTCCAAAGGGCACTAAAAGGGGCAATACAATCCTTCTAATCTAAAAAACAGTTCCACAAAATTGCTTCCAATGAAGACTGGTGACAGACATTGATGGTACAATGTAAGCTGAACTGCTTGAATCATTGAATCACAGAATGAATGTCAGAATCACAGAAAGGACTGTTGACTGTGGCAATTTATATCATTGTCTAAATTTCTATTTATTCACTAATACATCTTCTGGCCTTAAAAATCTGAGAGGCAGAAAGTCCATTCTTCCAGAGCATCAAACCTTAAAATAAGGAGAGCAGAATCAAGTTTTGCCTCCCAATATCCCTGCTGATATGTAGCACTCTTCCCATTTCAGCCATATATGCTACAACTCAGTTATTTACCTTTTAATTGTACTTTTTGCTCCTTTCTGAACACTGAAGATGCAATGAGAAACCAAATACAGCCACAGAGCCAGGTAACATCATCATCTATGGGATACCATCTCCAAAAATATGGAAGGAATTTCTTCACAGAAAGGGTTGTCAGGCATTGGAAGGGGCTGCCCAGGGAGGTGGTGGAGTCACCATCCCTGGAGGTGTTCAAGAAACTACTGGAGGTGGTACTTAGTGCTCCAGTCTAGTTGACAAGGTGGTTGGACTAAGATGATCTTAGAGGTCTTTTCCAAACTAAATGATTCTGTGGTTCTGTGAAATACGAATCTAAGTGGTCTGCTACACTTTTCATTGGTGTCATTTTCTGTCCCATCACATTCCTTACTTTCCTTTGTACCTTCATTTTCTGGTGACCTATCAGGAGTCTGGAGCAAACCAATTTAATTTTACTCAAAGCAGTCCAGAGCAATCAAAAAAAATTGCCTTCCACAGATTAGGCACTGGAAAGTGGGAACATAAGGCAGCCAGAATTTGCTAGATAACTTTACTGTAATTCCTCAACAACTGAGAACATGAAGACATAGATTTTAGTATTTTTTTTGTCTTCTGATGCTCTTATTTCTCAAATCTTATTCCTCTCTTCATTCTCTTTAGTCACAAATATGCACAATACTTGACTGGTTTGCTTGTTGCTTAAAATAAATCCAAGCAGGTTATGCAGTACCTTATATAATGTTGAGACAGTCTGACAATACCAAGACAACCCAGCATGTGTTAATATTCACAGCTGTTACCTACAAAGCCTGAGCAAGAGAAAAGTAACCCATGCCCAGTTTGAGTCACCACAACCAGGAGATGTATTAAAAATGCTGCAAAAAGGCTGGCAGCATGAATGAAGATAAACCAACATGTTGGCCTGAGAGAGCCTCAGAGACATGGAAATCGTCCTACACATCTCAGCCATAGTTACTTTACATTTTTGCTGCTGAGACCTGCAGCAGTTTTCTCAGTAAGAGCATTAAGCTGAATGCAACAGACACAAGAGTATTTGCTGTTTTCAGAGGGATCTGTCACAACTGACTGCAATTATCATGGGCCAACTGTCCCAACAGAGTCAGGTCAAGCGCCATCTGCACTCACACTAATCAAGGAAACCAGAAGTGTAAGAAACTGTCACTATTACCTGCAGAAAATGTCACTCCCACTACTATTCACAGGAAAAAAGAAAAAAAAAGGACCCCAAATCCTGCAAAGGGGAATCCACAAAGCATGTAGGAGCTGTGAGTGAGATTTTGGAGGAGGTGTGTATGTGTGTGTATATGTGTTTCCATATACTTATAAAAGAGGGAACTCCCTTCGAGTAAAACCTCAAAAGTCTTAAAACTGCAGAGCTCTGGGTTCTATATGGCAGAAGAATTTGCTCTACACATGCAAAGAGCTGTTAAAAAGGTGTGGGGTAGAGATGAAAGATGACATATGAATAGAACAGAGGAGTCTGCAGGAAACCATGGGTGTGCTTGAACCACAATTCCAATTAGATATTCCTTTAAACACTTTAAAAGTGTTTATTATTATTAAATTAACTCAAGCAAACCCGTAAGTAGAACATGGAATAGGTACCCTTTTTTTTGTCTTTTCAGTTTAATACTGGAGGGTTTATTTTATTTTTCCCTATTATTTTTGTTCCATTTTAAAAGGTGTATGAACACATCAGGAGAAAACTGGTTATATTTAATTATATAGTACAATGAGCCACGTGCCAGAATTTTCAAAAGCAAGTTTCATCTTGGGATTTATTATTTTGAAATAATTACTTCCTATTTGTTCTTAAAGAAATAATTCACATAATTCATATTAATAATATCAAGTTTTCACTACTACTGCCTCATCTGACCTGTCGTCGCTCTGTGGTGTACGGATCATGCGGGCGAGTCCCAGGAGGATTTACTCTCACTCCCATCTTCCTCAGGAAATTTTTTGTATACAGGTCACAATCTACAATCTTAAATATTCTGGAATAAAAGTTTACTTCTATGTTGATATTGAAATGATATACAGTATAGAACTGATCTTCATGAGGAGGCGGAAGTGGAATCCGATGCCGCCGAAGAATAGTTCCTGTGAAACAATTAGGATAAATTCATACAGTAAATATTAGTTGCTCTAAGGATCCCTCCACAGACTTGCTCATTTTCTATGCTGATAGGTCCTAAACAGACAAAGCCACAAGGGACAAACAAAATTATTCTTCATTTAGCAAAAGAATTATTAGGTAAGAGGATCCTTTTATTAACAACAACACACTGATTGTCTTCTGGAACCTCAAGTACCAGTATTTGACTGAAGTTAATACAGAAAATTGCCACCTTCTTCTAAGACAAGCAGGAAACCACTGAAGTAAATTTCCATTTGTTGATGCAAACTTAACAGGTTGGTAATTTTAAAAGTATTTTTCCACATTATGAAAAGAAATGTCTTCTTCACTTTTTCGGAAAAGCAAGAGCAGCCTCCAGTACTTGTTAGTCTCATAAAAGAGAGAGGAAACTGCTATTGGCTATTTATCAGCTGAGAACTCTCAAATACATCGAGGAATTGGGTAATGCTTCAAAAGTATTCACTGCTGATGAGTAAGAGACTGGAACATCTCTCATGTGAGAAAAGGTTGAGAGAACTGGGTCTGTTCAGTCTGGAACAGAGATGACTCAAGGGGAGGAACACTTATCAATATGTTTAAATACCTGATGGGAGGGAAGGAAGAAGATGGAGCCAGATCCTTCTCTTCCACAGGATGAGAGCCAATTAAAAGACACAGAACTCCATCCGAACACACAAACCCACTTTTTTACAGTGAGGGTGATCAAATACCAGAACAGGCTGCCAAAAAAGGTTGCAAAGTCTTCATTCTTGAAATCCAACAGGACATGGCCCTGGGCATCTGGCTGTAGCTGATTCTGCTTGGAGCAAGAGGGTGGACTAAACAATCTCAAGATACCCCTTCCAACCTCAACAATTTTGTGATACTACAAGTATTTTACAAATAAATTATGAGTACTTTAGAATCAACTTAGAAGCTACAGCCTTAGTAGGTTAAATTAATTTGTAAGACATACATTAAAGACAAGCATGCAGCTGCAGGTATGACCAGCTATGATTTATTCCAGGTTCACAAAGAACAGCAGCTCGGCATAGCTGGGACCAAATTCTATTTTTTAACATTACAACAGAACAAAAATGACAGCAGTTGAAGTTTTACCATATCAATACCTCAATATACTTCTGCGAAAATACCCTGCAGAAAATAGAAAGATGGCCCAGTGTTCAACCTCAGGCTCTTTGTTGTGCTTATGAACCCAGACACCTCTCTTAACACCAGATTTACAGTGGGTACACCCACTGGCAAAGACCAGACAGGAACCACCAACCTATAATATTAGAATAATTACTTGCCACATAGATGCCCAACAACTTTGAAATTACAGGAATTCTGAAAGGTGTTGCCACTTAAATACAGTAAACACGCGAAAAGCTACAAAACTAAAAATAGTTCCAACACCAACCTACTATTATAATAATAGATCATCAGACACAATTAGCTAAAAGGTCCATCTCATTATCACTCACTACAGAGCTGGATCTCCTTCCAGTGCCCTTTAGATGTGTATCTGGTATGGTTTCCCACTGAGTCCTGTTTGATGCTTTTCCAGCACTGCTGTTTTGTTTTGGAGGTAGGTGAGGGTGGAGGGGGGCTTGGGGACAGAGGGGATAAAGAAAGGCAGAGCAGGAGTGAGAAAGGCATCACTCTGTGCCTTGTTTGGTGTTTGAAGGGCTTTATTCTTAAGTTAGTCCATGGAAACTTTCTGTTGTTCACTTTATTTCCCTACGGACTAATTTGTATGAAATACCTTTCACTGCTACTATTATCAGAATTGTTTGTTAAATTTCAATTCCTACAGTGAAAACATGTCCTTAATTTTTCAGGGGAATAAAGCAACAAAGCAGATTTAGGTTTTATTCCCATTAAAATAATTATTTAGGACCCTTTCAGCATCCTGATGTTTCACATGTACCAAATCCAACCTCCTGGTTTACTGACCTTTGACTGTAGAAGAAATTTTGCCCTCTATCTGCTTGAACATTACTACACACCTATTTAAGATGCACCCTCACTAAAATATGTTAGAAAAGGTGGTATTTAGCACATTTTAACATGATGCAAAACTGCATTGCGTTATCATTAAAAAACCCACATACTTTAGAATATGTTACCTAAATTTGGCTAATCCTTGGCTCACTCCTACAAAAATCAACAGATAATGGGCTAAGTCAGAACATGCAAATCCTGTTGAATGGTAACTTTAGTGAAAATATAATAGTTGACAATCTTCTAGTATGAGGAGTTTTCTGAGGGTATATTCACCTCAGATTTGGTGAATAAGCCTTCAGCTAGTTTTTCATATCACTTTTCAGAGTGAAATACACAAGCCCATTTTATTCTGAGGGATAAGAATTTCTTTCCAAATGGAAAATGTCTTGCAAAGATAATATCTGTAGCAATCCTTTGCTTTTATTAGGTATCACTGTGCCTGACATACACATGTACAGGACACATTTTATACTGTTGAATTTGAAATTTAATAATGCTTTCCTTTACTGTGCTCTTGGAAAGGGAGCTGGTGGTGGCACTGAGCTCCCACACCATAATTTGTGGCATATCTTCTTATCTCTTGGGTCTTCTGATTATTTAGAGACTTCTTATTATTAAGCAGCTGCTTAAGACCTCCCTAGTAGTGAAGGCTTTCTGATAATGAACGTGGGCAGCAAATTATTTGGTCTCTGCTGTTCCCCTGCTCTGCAGAAGAAATTAAGTGGTATCCAGAGTTTCCTCTCTCTCTCTGCACAACTCAAGAGTGCATTAGAGGGAGGAGTAGAACGAGTAACACCTGGAGTTTGTACAGAAAGGAGGAGCAGCCACCACTACTATCCCTGCAACACAAAGAGTTCACCCAATAAACAAGGAGGCTTCTTACATTCACTTATTCACCCGTCTCAGAACACAGCAAGGTCATGATTTGGCCACCATCAAGTATGGCAAAATCACAATTATTTCAAGGCCTGGGGGGGAGGCTTAAACTCTTAGATAATTGGTTATATTGGAGGAGCTGATTGTAACTTCATTTTCCTGCTTGTACTTTCCTATCCATCCAGCCGGCCTTGGGAACCTGGCCAGCAGGCAGCTCCACTCTCCTTCTCAGCTGGCTGACCTTGGGGAAACCAGCCAGCTGCTCCTCTCTGCTCTGGCTTGCAGGGTCTGGATTGCACTGGAAGTTACAGTCAACCCCACGGGAGCATAAATGACCTTTTGATAAGACAGTATCAGCCAGCCACAGTCCTGTTAACTGGGAATTGGATGTACAAAACACTTGCACTGCCATATCTGGCCTGGCTCTCCATGGGAGAATTTCTTTTTATATTGAAAGAATAATTATCATTCTGGCTGTGGAAGAAGCATTTGGAGATTGTTATGTGGTCGAGTTTACTGTCCTTCTCTTCAGTCTGTACTCCCTTATCTTTACTTGGGTCTTTTGTACTGTGTTTGCCCTGATGTTTTTTGCTTTGATTCTGGTTTCTCAAGTTCAAGTCAGCCTCTGCATTCCTTTCTCTGTTTGTATAGATTTCTCCTAATGTTTCTAAAATTTGCCAGTTTCCAAAATTAAATGAAGTTTAAATTTCAGTTATTTAGTAGCAACCTTATATGTCCAAACTCACGTCCAAGTACAGCAGCCAATTTCACAAAGCAGTTTTTAAAGTCACTGAAACACATTTCTCACAGATCATTTATTTTGTCACTCTGAGATTTTGATCAATGGTAAAAGCATGTCTTCTGGCGCTTTCTTTCTCTGAAGCCAATTTGGTTTAGTTTTGTGAATTCATAATCTAATTTAGAAATTCTTCTAACTTTTTTTGACAGCTACTCCTTCACCAGATCTTCCTGCAGTGTGTAAGCCCCTCCAAATGTCTTTCTTCACAGCCACAACCAGAACAAGAGTACAGGGGAAATTACTGCATTTCTCCACCTCCACCATGCCCAGGGACACCCACTCAGACCATCAAACTCTCATTTGTGGGTTAAGGCCCAAGCTCTGGTAACTTAGTGCCTCAAGGCATTAACCAGCCAAGCTAAGAAGATCTACCTTTGATCTACCCCATCCTTCCCTACCTCCTCTCCAAAAAGCCTCCTGAGAACAGCCATTTCAGCTGTCTTTTACATCTTTCCTGCCAGAGCAAATGTCCAAGTTAAGGTCACCACCACCTTCTGCCTTCAGCAGTTCAATGGCACTTGATCCATGACTGTTTTTTGCTGTTCCTCCTTTGCATAAACCCTTTCTCTCCATAGCAACTCCCCAACTGTTCATGTAGACTGAGCCTATCCTGCTCCTGATGGCCCCACACTTCTTTTCTCACCCACATCCCCACACCTGTGCTCTTTTGTTCAGTGCTGTTTGTCTTTCAACAACCCAAGCTCTCCTACAGCTCAACTCTCTACAAATCTCTTGAATTTTAATTAACTCCAAAGTTGTATTTCAGCAGATGTGCATTACAGTTAAGATCCTGAACGTCAGCTCAGTTCAGTTCCTCATCCTGTTACAACCTTTTCTGTATGATCATGGGTGAGATTTTTGTTCCTTTGTGCCTCAGTTTACCAGCCTGACAATGCAGGCAGTCACATCTCATGTTCTTGGGCTTACAAAGTCCCAGTCAGGATAAGGAATTTGAATAATATAAGAGATAGACAGACAGATAAAGAGGGAGAGAAACAGACACATAGATAATTATAAAAAAAAAGAGGAAACAGGACATTTTTTTATTGGAAACGAAATAAGATTAGCAGTTAATGATTTGGGATTTTTTTCTTTTAAGAAACACTGCTTTTGCATATATTCAACAACAAACATTTAGTGCCTTTAACATAACAACTTTGTCATTGGTCTTCAGTTATGGAGCATGAAGTCAATGGAGTCATAAAGTGCATGTGAGTAGAGAATCCTCTGAGAAGCATAACCACCACTTTTTCACTCTACATCATATTATTCTCTAGGATAATAAGAATATTTATGTTGATGATTATAATAAACTATAGGCCCCAAATCTATCAATCACCTGTGAATCCTAAACACACCCCAAATAGTCCTTGGGCCTTTCAATCTACAGTATCTTTTCCTTTCTAAGCACAATCAATACACAGAGCTTCCTTAGCAGCCCAGGTACCAGCAATAGATAAATTAAGTGTAATTTTGAGATCCTGGAACGTTTCTCTTTAATCCATCAGTTAAATATGTTGTGTATATATATTTATCCCACATAAAGTACTCTGACAAAGTCGTAGAGGCCTTCAGAACATCCTTGCATGGAAAACTTAGAGAATGCTTGTTCCCATTGTAACCATTCAGTTAACTTTAGATCCAGTACTAAAGGTGACTCCAACAACAATTCACACAAGATACAAGCAAGGAAGGAGGGGGAAAATTGTAACCTTCAGCTACAGCTGCTCCCACTCCTGTGACACACAAGTCAAGGAAAACCTAAATCCTGTGATGTCTCCCACCTCATGCATTGGGGTGCAGAGGAGGGATAAGTAACTGTAACTTCCCAGAGAAAGAGCTCCAACATGCTTTTCCTCACGTCTTGAAAAAGTACTTGTCCAGGAAGGAGTAGGACGAGGTTCCTCCGAATTCAGTCCCTGGTAACAAGCCCACAAGAATTCTGGCAAGAACTACTCAACACAGGGAGTGCAGAGACTGAAGCACTGGCTTAAGAAGAGATTCACAGACAATTTTATCCCAGGTCCAACAGTGATGATGCACGAGACACCTTTAAATATCACAGAATCACAGAATATGCTGAGTTGGAGGGGACCCATCAGAATCATCAAGTCCAGCTCCTGGCCCTGCACAGGACACCCCATGCACCTCAGAGCGTTGTCCAAAAGCTTCTTGAACTCTGTCAGGTTTGGTGCTGTGACCACTTCCCTGGGGAGCCTGTTTCAGTGCTCAACTACCCTCTGGGTGAAGAACCTTTTTGTGATATCCAAACTAAACCTCCCCTGACCCAGCTAAAGGCCATTCCCTCGGGTCCTGTCACTGGTGACGAGACTGATCTTGCTCCATAGATAGATAAACTGGGAGCACCTGCTGATCTGGGAGAAGAATGGGGTAGTGAAATGGTTAACTTATTCTTTAAAATCACTGTGCTAAGATCCCCCAGAATGTACAAAATATCTTTGGGGACTGGGAGGCGCAGTCATCCCAAGACATCCTGCTTCTTTGGATTATATCCCTTGAAAACTTTTCATTTTGGCAGTGACCCATAAAGACCAAGAAGCAGCAGCTGTGTTCCCCTTCTGCAACAGGATGTTGACCGCTAGGTCACATTTTCTTAACATAAACCAAGTCCATTAATAACCCAGTAAATCAGCTCACTAAAAACCCTCCTCCAAAAGCCCTCAGGCTGGTCCAAGTGCAGTGATGTGACACATTGAGGCAAGGCAGCTTCTTACCTTAGAGGCATCCAGGAAAAATTACTGTGCCAAGGACACTTTAATTACAAAAGAACTGAGAGTCAGCGGCACAAAAGATGCTCATCTTCAACAATGGCAGAAACACTGTTGTAGCTAATGAACAATTACAGAGCTGCTGCTACAGAACTCACTGCCAGTGCCAAGATGGGAGGAGCCAGGCTTGGGAATGGAGACCTAGAACACAAATTGCTTCTGCAGAAGCAGCACAATGCTGACAAAGACCTACCATCCTATGATTTCAAACAACTGTGTTAGAGAAAAAATGGTATGTTTGAGTATGGGAGGGGATTCAGCCTTACAAAGCCTGCCTCTTGAGAAACTAAGACAATGGAAATGCTCACATCATGATCTGTAACAAGAAAAGACAATTATAGCTGTGCACTTACATCCCATTTCAGCTATAAGAACTCACATTATGTATCCTTTGGAACGGCCCAAGACTGTAGTGAAGAAAAATATAAAAGAAAACAAAAAAAAGACTGCTATTAAAAATAGATACCTTGATCTATGCCACTATTTAGCACATAGGGTTCAGTCACTTGAATTGTATCATCTTCAGGGTAGAAGTATATTTTACAGTGTCTGATTCTGTAAAGCTCTTGATTTTTGTCAGGCACTTCTTCTTCAAAATAGGCATCAAAATTCAACACCTATTAAAAAAAAAATAAAGCAGCAAAATCTCCAATGCTTTTGCAAAATACATCAAATGAACTTGTATAGATAATAAGTAACTAAATGTTGGAATTTCAGGAGGTAGATTTATTTCTCTGTAATGTAAGAACAGAAATCCACATTAAATCACATAAATTTAACATTCTTTGCTTGGCATTTTTATTATCACAACATATAAGCAGAGATGGAACTCTAAAGTAAAGAAATAAATCAAATATAAAACTAGCAGCACGCTTCTTGGAAAAATCTCTCCAACAAAGCATTTTTGACAACACAACGAGCTACCCAAGTAGTGAAGCAAATTTTAAGACTGCTATTTTATGAATAACTGAAAAATAAAGTGCATCATGACAGCAATGGCTTTACCATTGAGGCAAGAGTTGTTTTTAAGCAGATCCTGAAAGCTTTCAAATGTTACCTTTGAAAACCAAAAGTAATGAATATTGAATAAACTCTGTCACACTTTGTAAAGCTGGCACAAGGCTTTTCTGGCACCTCTGGTAGCCAAATTACAAACATCATTTCCAGCCCAGGAGGCCGTGTGTGTATTTAATTGTAGAAGAAATTAAACTTACACCTGCTTCCTATTAGGCATATGGAATTGCAAAAACTATTTCTCAGCCTACTTAATAATGAAGTTTTGTGCCTGTACTTCCTCCAGTTACTCTGGTACTGCTGAAAGTCAGAAGCCAAAGAGAAATGGTAAGAAAGTAGATTACATTTCAAAAGATAACCACCTGCTCAAACCATTTCTCATGCAGTCCATTCTGCTGAGCTACCAACTGCAGCACCAGAGGACAGAGCTGCATTCTGGGGTCTTTAATGGGGCAGCCAAATTAGTTGGGTGTTCAGTACCCTTTAACAGTCTGCAATTAATACAAACACATGAGCCCTCCAGAGCCAATTCCAAACTTGCAAACTCCTGATCTGCACTGCCCTGTGGAGGCACAAACTGATTAGATAAGGAATGTCAAAAGGCCAGCGAGCTCCTCTCACCAGCCAAGGCCAGTGCCTGATGCTCAGTGGCAGGTCCCTCTGCCTATTACCTTTTTAATCCACAAACTTGGATCCAAGGCCTGCTGACTTACACGTGGCCCTGAGAAGCCAATACATCCCTCCTTGTTCCCAGAAGGGTGAAGTTAAAGGAAGTGCCGGACTGACTGAAACCTTCACACCTCACACCTCAGTTTATACCTGAGCACGTCACTGAAACCCCTGTGAGCAACACCAGGGATTCCAGAGGCAATGCCAATCAAAGGCATGTGTAGCTGCTCAAGCCTTACACCTTCTTATTGTAGTTCTGATCTGCCAAAGATTAATGTGTAATTGTACTGCAATTACCTGCATGGTTTCTCTTTTAAAGCAGGAATTACAAGGTTAGCCATTCTTTCCAAAACTTAAAGGCAGTAATCATTTAGTAATTTCTGTGATCTGCTGAATGATTTCTTTTTCTGGATCATTTTCCTTCTCTGATTGCAAGCTTTTTGCTTTTAGAAATAAAACATCACTAAGTAGAACTCGATGTAAATTTAAACATGGAAAGTAACAAGTATGCTACAGAATTCCTGTCATCACAGATCACAGTTACTGGATAACTCTCTAACTTTAAAGGTGTTGCTACATTCTTGCAAAATAAAATACAAAAATACTAATTTTAAATTGCTGGGTCTATAACGGCCATAGTGTATTACACACAAACAGGTCACACAAAAAGTTAACAGGACTTTGAGCATGCAAATACAATGACATAAGTGAATCCCAAGCACATTGCATTTCACTGAGCTTAAGGGTTCCCAAGTGCCCATGCACCTTTTCTCCTGGACTGGGGTCTACCTTACATTCACTCTTACTAGGTTGCCAAATAATTCCTTTACTGTCACCATTCTCACTAAAAAGAAACACGTTGACCACTCCCCTATTTTTGTTACATCCTGTATCAGATACACCCCAATAGAGAAATACTTTTGTGTTGCTGGATATATGTTTACGTTAATTATCCAATATGTGACTATAATGAAAAAATACCTGGTACCCCTCTTTTTGTGTATCTAGGAGCTTTTTTTTGCATACACAAAATAATGTTCTGAAATATCTAACTGAATTTCACTTTATCCTCTGTCATACTGTAGTTATTCATAAAAAAAAAAAAAACAACTCAGATACAGATTTCTACATACCTGCTTGTCAAATGCTATCCAAGCTGGAGGATGACTTCCCATCCCTTCAGGAAACTCAGTGTATTTAGGTTTCGGCCTCTGATCAAGTAGTGGTTGACCTCCTATTCCAGGTTTTTCTTCAAACAGCACGCGAACATTATTGCAGTAACCCCAGCGCTGTGGCTTGTGGAAATTTTCTCCCCCTATCTGTCAAAAGTTTGGAAGAAAGAGAGAAAAAATTGCCTGTGTGTTTGTCTTTAAATCCATAATAGTTAACTATCTAGGCAAGGAGGATTGATCATGCCAAAGTTTCTCTATAATTATTTTTAACACAGAACCTGAAAGCTTGTACAACTGGAATGCTGCAATGGAAGTGACATTTTTCAGTGGTCAATTTTCCAGTCTTAAAGACAAAAATGGAGTAATATTCCAGCAATTTACCTAGGCTGAGAGACTGGATGATACTGTTTCCCACACACACTCCTTCGCTGCAACAAGGATTGAGGCACGTGGTAGAAAGAAACAAGTCATCCCCAAGAATTGTTGTAAAAGGTAGAGGGGAAAAGCCTTTTCTTGAGCTCTCCAGAGGGCAAATGGAAACAGTTCAGCAGCACTCAGAGAACAGCCTGCCCTCATTACTCACGCCAAAGATCTTATTTGCACTTGTGTCCCCGAGTGCAAAACAAATTCCTCTGTACTAGTGCATTACACTTGAATTTTGGGAGGTTGGACCTGAATCAAACGATAGAATATTCATTCCGTCTGGGCTTATTTCAAAACAAGGTCTCTCTAGTGATTTCTCCATACTATTACTAATTTTTCAGGCAATTAAAGATGCAGTGCTTAAAAATATAGGAACAACCAACTGCAAAGAAACCCATCTTGCCCACTCGAATTTCTTGGCTGGGGCTGGAGCCAGTCTTCAAATGACATAGAAAAGCCTCTGGCCTCACATGAACTTCATTCCTGCCTGTGGGAATGTCCTTCCTAAAGAGCTGCCTGCTTTGCTGGCCGGTTCCCTCCAACAGAGGCACCTGTGCTGTGCTTGGGCAGCAATTCCCTAATGACCCCAAGTATCAGTCTCATAGGACAGGACAGGGAAACAGGAAAAGCCAACAGAAAGCTCCACTTCCTTCCACAAGCAGCAATCCTGCCTTGTTAGCTCCTCTCACTCTGCTATTCTTCCCTTCCTTGTCCTCTAAAATCCTCAAAATACCTTATCTGGGAAGGCAGAGAGGAGACACTGGGTAAGGGGAGACAGAGAGCACCACAGCCGTGCCCTCCCGCAGCCTGGGACTGGGTGAACATGAGGGAAGATGAGGGTAAAGGGGGAAGAACTGATGTCATGAGTGAGTCCAGCAAAGGCCCTGGGTAGAGGAAAAGGCTGGACAGCAACATTTCTCACAGCAGCACCAGAGCAGGTATGTCGGTAAAGTAGCAGAGGGACAAAATTGCCTCCCCACTACCTTTGGCATCACTGATTATCACAGGCTTATACATAAACCACTGCTCCCCGGAAAGGGGGAGACAGCTGTAAGTTACTATCATAAATCAAAAAATGGTACAAATAATCATTTTTCATTGTGGCAACACTCAATTGCTCCAAGACAACGTAACACACAGCAGTTCTGGGAACAAGTGCAAGCAGTGAAGCAGCAAAACCTGAAAGTATCTGAGTAGTTATTTCATTCTGCCAATATGAAAGAGAGACAGGAATCTGAAAGGCAGTGAACCAGCCTCAAGGCACATAACATTCAGTGCTGCTCTACACAAACTACAGCACACTGGAGGTCACAATCTGAACTGTTCCCCTGCCTCAAGGTGCTCCAAATCCAATGACACAGGTCGGAGAGATGCTGACACAAACTGCTCAATCACTGCTTTAGCGTAACCTTTGCTTAAAATACTTCTGCAAGGACAGTGGTATGAAAAAGAATACTTAGTATTTTTACAAATTAGTATTTTTAATACCATAATAATCAATGGCCACATTAGGTTAAAAGAAGCTGAGCTAGCCTTTGAAATAGCCACTGCAAAATGAGATAAGGTTCACATTCTGAGGACAGAAACAATCAGTGTTATGGAAGCACGTCCCCAGAAAAGATATTTAGAAGGTAAGCAATGTTTTGAACAAAGGTGAATAAAAGGGCACATGACAAGTATCATAGTTTAAAGAATAATACAAAGGGGAAAAACAAGTACTCCTGCACCATATAACTCAAGAACAAGGGTTCTGAGTAAAAGGGAAAAATCAACACAAGGAAATTGCAGCCCATGGCTCCCCTTACCACAGAGCATTGCTCAAGCCAGGAATTTAACCAGACTGAAAAAAGAATTGCACGTTTGCAGGAAAAATGCCCAAAATAAAATATTTCTCATCGGCACAGCTTTTTGTGCTCTGATCTATAAAATGTCACGTCTCAGCAGGCAGTGTCAGCACTGACATTTAAACATCATTTGTGTGGTCATTCCACACCTTCCTCAGGAATTCAGTAGAGGTGCTCTCCTGGTACCTGAATCTGGAACAGACAGACACTGACAGGGGCTGGCACCTGCACCTGGGGTGGTTTCCTCCCTCTCCTTTGGGTGCTGCTCAACTGCCCTTTCCTCTTCTATTTCTTTTTGCAATAACTTTGTTCCTTGGTAAGCTGATGAAAAGTTGGGGAGAAGTCAGAAAGGAAGGGAGATTCCTGCTTTCATCAGTTCAAATGCAGAACAACTATAGCCAAGTTGAGTTTTTAAAATGAAGTTTTTAGGCAAGAACACCTGATTTATACTGAAGGTGCCATAGAACAGATTCACTTGCTGGCACAGCAAGTATTTAGTTATTTTCCCCCTCTTACCAAAGGGTAAGTTAGGGAGAAAGGCACAGTTAGAAAAGCCTGGTGAGGGTGAGTTTTCCTGAGCAAAGGAAAGCTTTCCATGTCCCCAAAGCTTCTTCTAGACGCATTTGCTTCTGGATTTTAGCAAGTTACAGTATGGTAAAGTGTTCATCAAAGTTATCCAGGTTTGGTCCTGCTGCCAATTTCCAGAATTTAGGGCTAAAATCACAACATCCTTCACAACTAGATATGAAAAAAACATGGCCAAACAGCTTCAGTTCTGTTAAGAATCTTTTGTGGCATTCTTGTAACTTTTTAGGGTTTGACAGAAAGATTATTTTAGAATCCTAATCCAAGAATTACTTATAATCCCCTGCTCCAGAAAAGCACCCAAATCCATAGGCAAAACAATCTCTCCTAAAAGTCTGTCCAGTTATTTCTTTTAAAAAAGCCCAAAATAACAACAAAAATAAAAAGTGTACGAAGAGTAATTACAATTGAAGATCACAAGAGAGAAAAACTACATTTGGAAAACTTCAGCTAATGATCTCAGATCACATCCAGCCTAAAATAGTGACAGAACACCATGTTACCTCCACAGTAATATTAAATGACTTCTAAAAGAAATCTTTTAGAGAGCAGGGAAAGAGCTTGACTGTGTCTGCTGTGCTAATGCAGCTCCACTGAGCAGGCTGTAGGTCTGCTGAACAAAGCTGGACATTTTCTGTGCAGTGAGCCTGAAAAATATTGAGGATACATTCGATAGTGACTAATGCAAAGGTCAGGGTTCTCTGACTGCAGCTACTGGCTTTGCAAACTCAGCCACTGCAGTCCTTGGGGAACGCTGCCTTGTGCTCGCTCCATCCTGCTCTGTAACAGTAACAGCAAACTCATCAGGGAGCTGCACATTTCAGCTGAACCAAACACGCATGGAAATGTCTGGAGGGATGGGAGAACCCTCAGTGGCACACCCTGTCCCAGGAGACACGTCTTCAACCCAGTCCCATGGGGAGTTATGGCAGAAGTCACTGGTAGCAGCCCAGTTCTCTACCCCCTATCTATTTTTAATTCCCACTGTGGATGCCCTGCTCAAATCCTGGATCAGGATGAACTGTGGCACTTCTGAACTGTTCCAGGCTGCTGATACAGTCTCCTGGTTGCTTCAGCTAAGCAATGGAAATAAATGCAAATGCTGCACACTGTGATGCTCAAATTCAGATTTTAAACTCTTCTATCATCCCTGCCTTATTGCAGAGGCCTCAGCACATTCAGAGGTTAAATGGCAGTGCCAAAGAAGGAACACCTTAAGATCCAGCAACGCTGGTGCCCCTCTAACACATCACAGAACAAGGTGCATCAACACTAACAGCGTGGGTGAGCACAGGAAAGTCATGGATCTGTTGGAGCAGGCCCAGAAGAAGGCCACAGAAATGATCAGAGGGATGGAGCACCTCTCCTATAAGGACAGGCTGAGACAGCTGAGGTTGTTCAGCCTGGAGAAGAGGAGGCTCCAGGGAGACCTTATTTTGGCCTTTCAATACTTCACAGGGGATTCTAAGAAAGATGGGCACAGACTTTTTAGCAGGGCTGTTGCAATAGGACAAGGGGTTATAGTTTTAAAATAAAAGAGGGCTAATTTAGGTCAGATATGAGAAAGAAACTTTTTACAATGAGGATAGTGAAACAGTGGAAAGGTTGCCCAGAAAGGTGGTGGATTCCCCATTCCTGGAAACAATCAGTCAGACTGGACAAGGCTCTGAGCAACCTGATCTAGTTGAATATGACCCTGCTCCTGGCAGGGGGTTGGACTGGATGATCTTCAAAGATCTCTTCCAACACAAACCAATCTGTGATTCTACTGGCTTGCTCTTACTTCCTGAACTGGTACAGCCTGAGAGAAGACAACAGATGGATAAATAAAAGATCCAAAATGAAACCATGAGGAGCAGCTACAGGAAGATTTGGGCCTGGGGGTTGTGACCAAACAGAGATCTGGAGGCAGTGGAAGGAGTTCAGGAAAAGACAAAGGGACAGCAGGCAGGATTACTTATAAAGAAGTTGGCAAATGTTCTGCCAAGAAAAACTAGTGTCCCTTTTTGGTGCCAGTGATAACAGAGCAGCAGAAAATACTTAAGCCAGGAAACACAGAGACAGCAACAGTAGTACAGTTGAGGGCAATTCCAAGCTCCTGCAATAAATAAGGAAGAAGTGGAACCTCTGCTACACCACAGAAGTTTGCAACAGAAACTGGTACTTTCAAGGATGTATTTTCCCCTGAGATCTATAAACTTATTGGTTGATTCTCTAAGAAATACCATGCAGAATTGTTGCATGGAATTCTCTCTCTTAGAGGGACTTCAGACCTCAGGCAAGAAAACACACTAGTCAGCCAGCACTGATCCATGTGAATATGTGGTCCTCTCCACTGGCTGCTGACATAAGGCAAGGACATCAGTCTGGAATCAGGAGCAGCTGCCCCTGAGAATGGGAGGCAGACCAGGAACACTAACAGTTAGTACTTGTAACCAGTGTCATCCCGAACATGGTCCAGGCTCCAAGTGCACAAACCTTTTCTTTCAGTAACAGAGGAAACCTATTACATGCTGCCTTTCCACTGAATGCAGAATTAAACATGGTTACCAAGATCTATCCTGACAAACAGGCAACACACATAGAACTTGTATGGACAAAGCTGAAAACGTCATCACTGCACAATTTCAATGCCAGTTGGGCTCTGCAGGCAGAAGCCCCAATACCAAGGTCTCCCCGTGGCTTTTAAACGTTGGCTTCAAAAGCAGGTACAAAAGAAAAGAACCGAGGAATTTCCCTTTTCAAGGGGATGCAACAGGTAGAAATTTCCAAATGGTAACCCACACATTACTAACTGTGAAAATAAAGAAATTAATAAACTTTTTTGATGCTGCAGGGTGGTAAATGTTGTGTAAGTACCACACCCTGCCACTGCCAGGCCAACAAGGGCATTTGTCTAAGGCATTTGCCAGGACAGAGGAGCACGAGACAGGGGCACTCCCAACACTGACTCTGACCTCCCCAGCCTCAGCAAAGAGGAAAGGAACAGGAGTTTTAAGAGAGCTGAAAGGTGTTTATTTGATGGAGGGACCTATGTGTGCACAAAATACTGTAATTTTTATTTTAAAGATATTTGAAAAAATAGAGGTGGTTCCTTTCTCTCTCTCTCTTTGCAGACATTCGATATTTTATGCTCTTGACACCTTCTGCTGTCATTCTTCTCCAGGCCATCAAACCACTCATCAAAGGTGACACTGCTTGGGCTTTGGCTGTCGCTTTCATCCCTGCTCTTCCTTTAGCACAAAGGAAACATTACCTTATGTTCCCATGGGAACGACTCCATCAGTTTTAGAAGCACCTATCACCTCCCTGAGTTGCCCTCCAGTTTCATCACCAGCTGTAATGCCCGAGCAGCAAGATTGTGTCCCAGCTGCACGGGAATGCAGCGGCAGCGTCGCTGTCTGGGATGCTGCTGACTTGGGCACCCGTCACGTGCAGTTAAGGGAGGGAAAAATGGAAAAAAACAGGCAGAAGGTGCTGCCTTTCACTGTGCCAGCACCACGGGCAGCTGAGAGCTGCCTGGCCTCACTGCCTTCACTCCTGGCTGGAGAGGAAGCATCTCTGCTCCTGGCTGGAAAAGTCGGCATTCCTGGTAAAGCAAGCTAGAAGTAATAATGATCATAATGGAGGGTAATACAAAGGTCAGAGGTTCTTAGATCCGGAGAACCAAGTGCTGTGAAAAGATTTCTCACTCCCCATTTGTCACTGTCGTCCCAATGCCTTGGAGTCAGACTATGTGGCCTTCGTTGCCCTAAAGCCCTGATTATTCAGAGGCTGCTCAGCCACCTTATTAAACACACCCAAGGCAGACAGAACACGTATGTGCTTCCCTTCTGCTGCCTCTCCTGGGCCTATAGATAAGGCAGGTGGAGGCATTAGGGGCAGAGAAAAGAGGATTGTACAAGTAGCTTGAACATTGGAATTAATACCCATAATTATAAACCAAGGGTTGACAGGAACAGCAATCCCCTGTCCTCTATGAATCCTTCTTCAAGGAATGCTCTGCCACTGTTTTTTCTGCCCAATAAGAGACACTAATGGTGATGCTCAGAGTCCTAACAGGTGAAAATACTTTCTTCCTTTTTTAAATTTATCTATAGCAGTAACACTTTTTTCCCCTTTATATGCTGTTCTCAGCCTCTCATTTGTGGACATATATGAAAATGAAATTAAATCTAATAGCCAACAACAACTAAGTGGAGGTCAGAGATGCTTTTCAATAAAGGTTAGTTATAATTATTAACTCCACTATCCCAAGGACTGACAAAAAGGAGCCCTAACAAGGGTATAACTCTGGTTTTACAATGCTGTCTTGTGGCAATTGTGACAGCTTTCACACCTTTAGTTCTCATAACACACTCACTGCATGCACTTCAACATGGGGTGTCCAACACTCTCTATAAGTAACTCTTCCCAAGCATGTAAAGTTAAATTAAATCATTTAAGTTAAATTGAAATTTGCAGACCAATAAGGTCATGGATAACAGCGAGCTGACCTATTCTGCTTCCACCCAGCAGGCACCAATGGCACACACCTATTTCAGTGTTGCTGACAGTTGTACTCAGCAACCACCTGAAGTGTTATACACACAACCAACTCCTTACAACACAAATTCCAGTTCAGCAAGAGAGACTGAGTATTCACCACCCAGCCTTTTTTTTTTTTTTTTTTGCTTCTAAAACAACAGCACCCAGCCTGCTGTTTCCAGGGGGAAGGAGTTTCCTGGAAAATCCCCACTGCTTCAACACTGGGCTCCCTCTTGCAAGAGGTCCTGTGTTTGCACACCCTTGTGCAGTGCTGACACACCGACTGAGGCTGGGAGCCCACATATTCCTAAGGAATTTCATCCCTCATATTGAAGGGGTACTGATTCTCGTGGTATCACTGGTGTTAAAACATGTGTTTTGACAGATCATTTGCAAATTGTCCTTGATCTGCATTTATCACCTTCCATTTACTCCCTCATAGGGTGGCCAGACTCAGGAGCTGGCAAAGCAGCCCTGCAGTCAGGATACAGAAACGAGAGCTCTATCACAGAATCATGGAATGCTTTGCAACCTTAAAGATAACCAAGTTCCATGGCGAGGGACATCTTCCACTAGACCAGGTTGCTCAGAGCCACCGTCCAACCCAGCCTTGAACACTTCCAGGGATGAGGCATCCAGAAGTTCTCTGGGCAACCTTGGCCACAACATGTTCTTAGTGTGAAAACGACAGATTTCCTTCCAGATATCTTAGCATTATTAAGAAAGTCTGCAGTTTTATTTGCCTCCTGAAAGCACCAGCTACAGTGCTGTGCATGAATCCCCCCTTTAATCCCTGCCCTGCTTCACAGTACAGATTGTGTTCAGCCAGTTTCCAGCTATCCTTGATGAACAAGTTTGAAGTAGTGATGGCAGCCTTCTCTTTTGTTTGCTAGGCTAAAAATACCATTTTATCTATTCAGCCTGCCATTGGTATTAATAGCACTGGCAACTGTGAAACACTGTGTTTGCATCCATGGCATTCTCCTGCTCTGCAAAGGTTTTGGTTTATGCAGAGGATACCTGTCTCTCCCTGGTTTGCTCTGTTAGAGATGCAAAAAGAGCTCAAACTGCCTCACAGCAGCTCCCAGATCACAGAATGACAGAATCACTTAGGTTGGGAAAGACCTCTGAGATCAAGAAGTCCAACCTTTGACCAATCACTACCTTTTCAATCAGACCATAGCACTGAGAGACACGTCCAGTCCTTCCTTAAACACATCCAGGGATGGTGATGCCATTGCTTCCCTGGGCAGCTCATTCCAATGTTTAATCACCTATTCTGTGAAGAAATTCTTCCTAATGTCCAACCCAAGCCTTCCCTGGCCCAGCTTAAGACTGTGTTCTCTCATCCTGTCGCTGGCTGACTCGGAGAAAAGGCCGAGACTATCTGGCTCCAACCTCCTTTCACTGAGTTGTGGAGAGTGATAAGGTCACTCCTGAGCCTCCTCTTCTCCAGGTTAAACACCCCCAGCTCCCTCAGCTGCTCCTCATAGCATTTTGTTTGCTATGATAAAAACACCATCTTATCTATTCAGCCTGCCATGGGCACTAACAGCATTGGCAGCTCTGAACCACCACATCAGCATCCCTGGCATCACCACGCTCTGCAAAGACTTTTCCCTTTATATAGAAAGTATGTGTCTCTCCCTGTTTTGCTCTGTTAGAGATCCAACAAGAGATCCAACTGCCCCACAGCAGCTGCCAGACCACAAAATCTATTAGGTTGGAAATGATCCCTGAGATCATCGAGTCCAACCCATGACTCCTCACCACCATCCACCTTTCCTTAAACACTTCAAGGACAACGACTCCACCACCTCCATGGGCAGCCCATTCCAAAGTCACCCCTTCTGTGAAGAAATTCTTCCTGATGTCCAATCTAAACTTGCCCTGGCCCAGCTTAAGACTATGTCCTCTTGTCCTGTCGCTGGCTGACTGGGAGAAGAGGCCCCACCTGGCTACAACCTCCCCTCAGGTAGTTGTAGAGAGTGATGAGGTCACACCAAGCCTCCTCTTCTCCAGGTTAAACACCCCCAACTCCCTCAGCCGCTCCTCAACCAGACCATGTCACTGAGTGCCACATCCAGTCTTCCCTTAAACACCTCCAGGGACGGCAACTCCACCACCTCCCTGGGTAGTCACTTCCAACGTCTAATCACCCTTTCTGTGAAGAA
Source organism: Lophotriccus pileatus (assembly GCA_035583135.1). Classification (NCBI taxonomy): domain Eukaryota; kingdom Metazoa; phylum Chordata; class Aves; order Passeriformes; family Tyrannidae; genus Lophotriccus; species Lophotriccus pileatus. The sequence continues at coordinate 109,917,849 of JAWWES010000001.1, forward strand.
ATTGTTCCTGATATCCAAGCTAACCCCCCCCGGCGCTGCTTAAGGCCGAGACCCTTCCGTGCTGCTGCACAGCATCCGCACCGGGCCCGGGGCGCTCAGCGGGGGCCGGGACATGGGGAAGGGCCGGGACACGGGGAAGGGCCTGGCCACGGCCGGGGCCGTGCGGGAGGCGGGGAAGGGGCTGCCCTGCGCTGTCACTCACGTTGCGGCGGAAGGAGAAGCCGGGCAGCAGCGGCAGCGCCATGGCCGCCCAGGGCGCCGTTGCCTGGATACGGCTCGTGACGTCACGGCGGGTGTGACGTCACGGGGCGGGGAGCGGAGCGCGGGGATCGCGGGGGCTCGGCCCGGTCCGATCCCAGGGATGATGGAGGGATGGAGGGATGGAGGGATGGAGGGATGGAGGGATGGAGGGGGCCGTGCCCGGCCGCCCTCCTCCTCAGGAGCGGCGGGGGTTGGGGGGGGA
>JAWWES010000001.1:109918411-109934752 GCA_035583135.1 Lophotriccus pileatus
GCGGGGAGCGGTGCGCGGGGTTCGCGGGGGCTCGGCCCGGTCCGATCCCAGGGATGCTGGAGGGATGGCGGGATGGAGGGCGGGCGGGATGGAGGGGGCAGTGCCCGGCCGCCCTCCTCCTCAGGAGCGGCGGGAGTTGGGGGGGGAGTGGCGGGGATGGACCCAGAACGGGAGGGGGGCTGAGTCAGGGTTAGCGACCCTGGGGGCGTATATATAAAATATATATTATAGATCTATAATATATAAAATATATTTATGTAATATATTATATTATGTATTATATATTATGTATTATATATTATATATTCAGTATAATATATCTATTCTATTCTATTATATTTATTATATTATATTATATTATATATCTTATATCATAATTGTACTATTATAATATAATAGTACATAATATTATATTATATATTATATATTATATTAATCATATATTATATATTTTCTATATTATGTATTATACATTTTTCATATCTATACATATATATGCATATATGCACACACATATATAAAATACATATTATATCTTATAAGTGTATAAAATATATATGAAATCTATTTATAAAATATGAAATATGAAATATATTTTATATATAATATGTAAATATCGTATATATAAATTCTATATAATACATAAAATATATATTATATAGAATATATTATCCTTAAATAGAAATATTTTATCATATATTATTTATTATATATATTACACAATAATATATAATATATATTTCTATTTTTATATTATGTACAATAATATATTATTTATATATTATGCACATTGTTGATCATAAATTATGTATTATTTATTATACATTATATATAGTGTATTGTTTTTATATATACTATACATATTACTTTTTTATTCATCATTATTTACTAAATGCTAAATACATACTAAATCCAACACTAATGCATGCTAAATCTGGGGTTTTTTAATTATTCACAGTTCATAGCTGTTTTCATCAGGAATCTCTCAAAGTTTGGAGAAAAGGGGTCTCTGGGTGACCTTATCGCTCTCTACACCTGCCTGAAATGAGGTGGGGGGTGAGGTGGGGGTTAGTTGTCTCCCCGGTAATCAGGGACAGGACAAGAGGACATGGCCTCGAGCTGTGCCTGGGGAGGTTCAGGTTGGGTTCTTAAACATTGGAAGGGGCTGCCCAGGGCCGTGGTGGATTCACCATCCCTGGAGATGTTCAAGGAATGCCTGGATGTGGCACTTAGTGCTGTGGTTTAGTTGACAAGCTGGTGATGGGTCAAAGGTTGGACTGGATGATCTCAGAGGTCTTTTGCAACCTAAGTGATTCTGTGATTTTGTGAAAATGTGCCTCAGTCCCAAAACCTTGCCTTGTCCCCTCGCCCTCTCCCACGTGGTAAAGCGCAGTGACCTCGCTGGACATGGTCCCTCCCCCAGTACCTCTGGAACTGGGGTCACGGACGGGGCAAATCCCACCTCATTTGCCATTTTCTGCACCAATTAATTGTTAATGTTTTTCGTTTTGTGACTGTTATACAGCACATTTTACTCCGGGGCCCTGGTGGGCTTGGGGGAGGGGGGTGTGGGATGCTTTTACAGCTTTTCCTTTGGGTTTTTTTTTTGCATTTTTAGTCCACCGGGACGGCGAAACTGGGTCAGTGGGTTTCCACCTTCTGGTTTCCCAGTGCTGTGTTGAGCATCTGCGTTTGCATTTAGTGCGGAAAGATAAACACTTAAAATGTATTTTAATTGAAAATAAGAGGAACCATCGTTTTAATCACATTCATTTGGTGAAGTGGGTGGTATTATGCTCAAATTTAAATTTCAAACAGAAAATGCACCGAGAGTTTCTCACGGATGGCTTGTGGGGGGAAGGGTTGTTTCTTTCTTTAATGGTAATAACATTTTCCTTGTTAATAAGGGAGGGTTCATTCCAGATCACTTCCAAAGCCAGAGAACAGCAACCATACTGTGTTATGTTCCTCCATTTTACATAAAGCTGTTCATTAATATTTTTTTTTTCAGTTAGAACTGGTTTTCACAGAAAAAATGAGTTTATGGATAAAGCAGCTTAAACCCAAATATTCCAGTTCTGATCTACTGTCTCAGAGGAGCTGTACTTCAGTTGCTTAATGTCCTTATTCTCATAGATGGAGTGGATCTCCCATGTCATATTTCATACTCTATGATGCATCAGACCATGAAATTCCCATAACATATCATCCCTCCTCCCTGAAACGGAGGCTCGTGGAACAGCATGGGCGATGTGTTCAGTCTGAATGAGTCTGGGAGGGACTCCCTGTACAGTTCCCAGTTCTCTGAAATGGTATTTAGCCAAAAATATTCGGATTTCAAAAGCTGCGATTTCAGAGAAAATTCTTTGGGTTTTTTTTGTTTGGTTGGTTTTTGGTTTGGGAGTTTTTTGTTTTGCCTGAAGTTTGACAGGGGGAAGGAAGGGAGGAAGGAAGGAAGGGAAGAAAGGAGGAAGGAAGAAAGGGAGGGAGGAAGGGAGGGAAGAAGAAAGGCAGAAAGAAAGGAAGGAGGGAGGAAGGGAGGAAGGAAGAAAGGAAGGAAGAAAGGAAGGGAGGAAGGCAGGCAGGAAGGCAGGAAGGAAGGAAGGATCTATCTCTCTGAGATGAGTGAAATAGCCTTGCTGCAACTTCATGTAGAATCCCCACAGGCCTCTTAGAACTAATGGCACAGCTTCTCTTTTGGGTCAGTAACTAACCATCATCAAAGCACAGTAGTGAGGAGCTGGTGTCCATTTTCACCTCATTTATCCCCGAGAACTGACATGTCCTGTTAGGTTTTCGTGGCTCATTGCATAGCAAGGTGGTTGAAATGTCTTAATACCTTTGTGATATCAATAATAAACTGGTGCCCCAAGGTAGCACAGGCAGAGGCTCTGCGTGGAAAACATATAAAGGGAAGAGCATCACTGCTGGAGGATGGTCACTGAAATGCAGAGCATCAGCAAAGAGTCCAGCACATTTTCAGCAGAAAATCCTGCGAATTGTCCCTAACTTTCAAGTCAAATCTTTCTGCACAGGATTACCTCTGCCTCACCCAGTAAAGGAGCCACAGGGAGCCATGGAGAAGGGGAGCATCTCCCTCATGCACCAAAGTACTGCTACAATTCACTGTTTTCTACCAGACTTCAATCATTTTTTGGCTTTCAAAAGCAAAGGGGGTTGAAAAATGGAGTATAATCTACTTTAGAACAGAATTGCTTCTTTCTACATTACCTTCTCTTTGGGGTTTCTCTCACATGTTTATCTTTTTTGTTCCTTGCTGTATTTACTCAATAGTATAGACCGAGTGAAAACAAATTAATTTTAATGCCTTTTCTGGGAAAAATGAAAGTACTCCAGGAAAACCAATTTTGATAAAAGCTTTTTATTAAATGAAGATTGTTAATGACAACAACAGCAAGCAGCTGGCAGTAGTAAATTAACTGTGTCTTCTAACTACTCTGCAGATGATAGCGGTGGATGTACATAGGACTGCATTAGTTGTGCAGTTCAAAGGAGGAAGAAAGCAGAGCGGAAACTAAAGGAAAAATATGGAAAACACTGTCTTTGTGATAAGAAGACAGATACTCTAGTCTCTTTGTGTTGAGATTGAGTTTTACTAGCAAACTTGAAATGAGTAGGGGGGTTCAAATTGTAAATGAGCAACACAAAACTTTCTAAAGGGGCTTTATTTTTTTTTAAATACTGTTTTTTGCTCTGACCAAATTCTGTTGGCTCCAGGCTTGCTAGTCCATTAGTCTGAGTGGAAGACCAGGCCTTCCATTTTCAACTTGTGTCTGTTTAAAATAGGAAAGTTCAGAAAGATGAAGAGACCAGTGAAGTTTGACTGAAATAGGCGTAAATTTAGTGTCACTTGTCTGTGAAGACATGGCTCTGTTTCTATCACACCTGTGACTTCATCCTTTTCCTGGGGCTGGTTTTACAGACCATGTTAGGGCTGGGCTGTCCGAAGTCAGAACAGTCCTTAAAAATATTGATCCCTTATGTTTTCCCATGTCTTTTATTACCTCATTCATTTTGATTTCACCGGTCAATGAACACGTAGACTATGAATATACTTATTCAGTGGCCAGAAAACAATGCTGAGACCACAGTATTTGGCTGCAGCTGTGGAGTGATCCACACAACTCACGTGGGAGAAGTTGGTCAGCTGTGGGTCTGTGCTGGCCACGTACCGCAGAGGTGCTTGGAGCAGTATTCCTGCAGCCCCCACTGCCCCAGGAAGGCAAAATGTGAATTTCCATGGCTCATGGCCCATCACATTTTTCTCCTGGTGATGCCATGGGGGACAGGAGAACAGAAGAGTAGTTAAATCCAGTCAGGTCTCACTGGAGGGTTTCCTTAGCTGGAATGACCTTTCCACGGCCAATTACTCCAATTCATCCTGTCCTAATGAGGCGTGTTTGCACATCAGTCACCTTGCTCAGAGCTGCCATGGCCCTTGGGGAAGTGAGGGATGAGGGTGGGAGCTGTAGCACCCCTATTAGTGCACCCTCTTTGGCACAGCCTGTGTGCTGGGGGCCATGCAGGAGGGCTGGGTTTCCTCCTCTTCTGTCCCCATCCCATCACACCATCACAAACTCATCTGGAAACTTGATGGGAGAAGTTTGCTGTCTCACAGAAAAAGCCTGGTGGGCGTTTCACTTTGCTGTGCCTGTTTAAAGCGTTTTGAAGTTCCTACTCATCTGATACCCAGCTCTTATTTACATAAGGTGTGAGCTTCTCAGGGATATTTGCAGTCAGCCTGACTTCCCCGTCACTGAAATCGGGGAGAATATGAGGGACCGCTTTCCTAAGTCCCCCACACTTGGGAAAGTACACGGAAAAAGAAATATTCCGGGCCTGGTAGATACCTCTGAGCTGCCCCCGCTGCATATATTCAGTGAGATCTGCAGTACAGAGTAGCTGTTCTGCTCCTCTTCACCCTCCTTGTGTAGGCTGATTTGAGATGCAGGCCCGCTAGTCAAGTGAACCTGACAGAAGAGCCTCTAATTTAATTCAGAAGCAGAATGCAGATTTTATTTTTTTTTTTTTTGCAATTAAACTGTAGACACACACATTTAATACAGCGTGCAGTGGTTGCTGGGAAGAGTGGGAAAAGCTCATGATAAGTAACACAACTCACGCACCAACAGGAGGAGAGCACGAGCGCGGCGCTCGGTGGCAGCAACGTAACCACGTCAAAGTGCAGCTGAGGCCTCGAGTTCTGTCGTCACCTCCCTCCCTCCAGATAACATCCATTTTGGGGTGAAGACAAATCCCTTGGGAACACAAAACCCCCATGGCAGAGAGGCACAGTGACTCTCTCACAGCCTGACAGGGCAGCCACCCCTGGACAGCCCCATGACAGTCAGGAAAACGTTTGGGCCTTTTTGGGAGCTCGTTGGGACTGAATCCATCCATGACATGAATATTTACTGACTTTCCTCTCACACTGCCTTTCTGACAAAACTGAAGGGTTTTGTTCAACAGAAATGTCCATACACCTTCCCTCCTTTCCAGCAGTGGTGTCACTTGTCGGTAGCCTGACCCTCCATGCCCATCGTCAAAGGTCTCTCATCCAGCCAACGAGGCACCCCAAGACACTAAAAAACCCCAGCCCTGGTTCTGTTCAACCAGCCTTACCAGTCTTCTTCCTTGTGCCTAGGAAAATTCTGTCGGCGTTTCTCCAAGTCTTGCAAGTTGCCTTGAGGATACGCCACGAGGCTTCACGACTGATCAACCCCTCCCTCTTTTCCCATCCTCCATGTTCAAGCTTAATCTTTTCAGCTGATGGATAAAACAACAACAACAAAAACCCCAACAATTTTTAAAATTCCCATGGCAATAAATAGATAGAGAGATTACAGTCAATTACCAGAAACTGCTATTGATCAAGGCTGGTTTAGAAGTATACTTGCTTTCTACGATCAAGCTTACAATACAATTTCCCCTGCATTCAGCATCTATTTCAATTAAAATGAGAGGGGAGAAAATACCACTTACTTTAAATAAAAAGCTTTCAAGCTATTCTTGCAGGCTGCTTTGAGGCTCTAGGACAGATCAAAGCTGCTTTGAGTATTCATCCATTCTGCTTCAATATATGATACCTCATTGTTCATAGGAAAAAATTAAGGCAGTATTAGATATCAAAGCAGCAAGTGCATTTTGGGCTTTCTAAGCAATGGTTTCAAAACTGGTGAAGCCTGCCAGAATAATAACAGAACAATAATCCCCTTCCATCACAGAGACCACTGCAATTGCAGGCACCGCATCAGAAACTGTTTCTTAATCAAGCTCTGTCTTAATGGTAGTTAGGTCATCTGTATGGATCAAAAGTCTAGGTCAATACCAGCTTCTCAAAACTGACTGAAATCAGTCAATTATGAATAAGTTAGGAATCGAGGTTTACCCCAAACCTAATCCCTTTGCTGATTAGGACTTTATTCTGACTTCCAGCCTAAAGGCATTCATGGGAAACAGATCCTTTTGATCCTTGTTTTGGCACTGCCCTTGGAATAACGTGTCTTTTTTGCTGTTCGAAGCCTCCTCCTTACGTAACTGCAGATAGCAATCACATCTCCTTTCAGCTTTGGGCCAAGTTTAGTGAACCAGAACTTTGGCACACTGCTTATATGATAGTTCATCTTTCTTCTGAACTCCCAGCTCTGCTTTTCTCTCTGCCTGCTCCAGCCCGAGCGTGCCTTCCTTGAATAAAGGTATCTGTGCACAATAACCTGAAAGAACTCTCTCTCACCAAGGTGCTGCACTGTTCCTGTCACTCTCATCTCTGCTGTTGCTCTGCTGTGTCTTCTCAATATCTCTTTCTCCTGTCTTTCTGCTTTCCTTGGTTTGTGCTTCGTCCTGCCCCCTCTCATTCCCACTTGTACCGCTTTAGTTCTGCTTCTTTCCTCCACTGATGCTTTTCTCATCAAAGGCCAGAATAAGTGAGAAAAGTGTCAGGTCCTCCTTTCCAAACCTGTTGATTGAACATGCTGAAGAATAAGTGATCTGTGGGGAATAGGATTTATTGGGCTGTTAACTTGAATGGAGCTGTCTGGTTCAGCCTGTCGAGTTTCTGAGCACAATTTCTCTCTGCAAGGCTCCACCGCTGCTCTCCCTCTCTCTGAATGTACTTTGAAGGGCTTTTGTATCAGTGTGTGAGGAGTATGGGTAAGACCTAATTTAGGGGATGGAAGAAGCAGACTTCTCCATCTATCAGAGGTGTTTTCATGCCCCTAAAATGTATTTTTCAAGGCAACTGCTCCTTGCCTTCCATCCTTCGGAATTAGAGCTGCTGTCCTGATGGGGTTTTGTCTCTTTCTTTGGAGGCAACCTGTGTTAGCAAAGAAAGAAATATCTTCACCTGAAATTCATTTTGAACCTGTGATTAAAATCAATCCTTTTTATGAAGGAGGTACGTATTTTTCTATGTTTCTACCTTAAAGATGGGGCAAACTCCAGATCTTGTCAATTAAAGGATAAGGAAGGTTTCATCATGGGAGATGAAACCCTTCTGCCAAGCCAGGGCACTACGTTAGCTGGTCACTAGCATGTTCCACACCATATTTTTTTTGTGTGTGCTAAATGCTGTGGCGAGTTTAGTTGACAATTAAATAAACGAGTTGAGGTCAAATACTTAAGGGAACACTTAAGGGAACTGGTACAAAAACTACCATGAGAGTTGAGACTGTAACAACCTCGACAGCGTCCCTTTAAATTACACTTAATAAATACCAGGCAGCTGAAGTGTTCTGTGGTTGTGCATACATTTGTAACAAACGGTTGCACAAATATTTGGCTCCTAAGGATGAACTAAATGGTATGACATTTGCCAGGGAAAATTAATTACTTTAACGTGTGTTGTATAAAATATGAGATAATCATGTAACCTGTGTGTATGCTATAAGAGTGTTGCTGAGTGCCTAAGTTATTACCAAAGGAAATTTATGAGAAATAAACAAGAAATAGTCAGAGATGCTGTAAATGTCATGTTATGCTCAAGGGCCTTTTGCGGCTGAATAATTTTTATGTGGATGAGGAGGACAGGATCACGCTGTGAAAAATCAAGTTAGAATGAGTTAATCTTTGTATTTGCACATAATTTTATTGGTATTTAATGTAGCTATGATGTTTCTGTTTCAAATTGCAGGGACAGTTCATAGAGAAGATGACAAGATCAAATCAGACTGAACTGAGTGATCTAGCGTGGTCTCGGCATCAAATTTTAAGCTGTCTGTGTTCAAGAAGAAAAGCTGCCTATTAAAGAAATGAGAAATAAAGTGGTCCTGATAGTCAAGTCATGGCTGCTGGTTTGGGCAAAATCATACTGTCTAATTTATGTGACTTTTTGGAAAGGTGAAGTCATCTCCCTTGGAGGTCTTGCATTCTCTGCGCAACTCTCACGTCTCACAGGCAGGGAAGGTTCAGCGACTGCCAGAGCTCTGCCCTTCCCCTCCCACCAGGATGCTCTGCAGAGTCTGCATGAGGCTGTGTACAGGAGGAAGGAATGAAAAGCAGTGAACTGGAGAAATATGAACCAGCGAGGGAAAAGCAGATACACACATTTCTTCTCAGACAAAGAGTGTCGAGCGTGATAAACCCGATCTCTAAACAGCAGCAGGAAATAATGCGGTAACAAAATCGCGTCCATTACATTCTTCTTCTTTCCCCCAGCTAAGAAACTCAGATAGATGAGGGTCTTCCTTGAGCAGATAGCAGAATAATTCAAACAAAACCAGGGTTGATTGGTTTGGGGGAGGGCCTTTAATTACTCCCATAGTTCTAAAGAACATGATAAACTAGGGCGCAGCCCGCTCAGCAAGTGTCACTGGCATTTTGTCAGCCAGCAGTACAGAAAGCAGCTTCCCAGGCGGTGATCCTGGAGTCCTGGAGTTCCTACCATGGGAGAGAAACAGCTGGGGAGTGTGAAGGTGGAGAACAATGTTGGTGAGAGATTTACAGGATTTGTAAGTGTCAGACAATGAAGGAAGGACAACATCAACCTGAAGGCAGCAGACTTAAATGAACACAGAGGATATTGGCAGGTAAATTCCTCTGGGAATCAAATCCATGGGAGAAAAGAGCTCCAGAAAGAGTTGATAATTCATTAGATTTAAAAAAAATACAAAAAAAACCAAACAAACAAAAAAATACAGTAGCAGCAGAATCACAAAATATCCCAGTATGTAGAGAGAATAGAAAATGCAGTAGTAGATATCTGTGAAATCACAAACTCTTCAGTGATCTCAAGTGCAAGAAGGGAGTGTACAGAACATAGAAACTAGGTCAAATATCTAAAAATGAGCATTAAAAAAACCCTCAGCATGAGCATACAGAGACAAAATCGGAAAGTCTAAAGCACAAAATAAAATACTTCTCCTTTTCTTTGCTTATACCAATAAGGCATTTTCAGGGTGTTTTTCATAGTAACAAAAAGGGAAACCAAGGGAAGAATTACTCTGTGGGTAGGAAAATTGGTAGGTGATGCTGAGAAGCTCAGAAAGCTTGGTACCTTTTTTAAAGAAGACCAGAAGAAGACAAACACAGAGATTTTGTTAAAAGTAAGGGCAGGGAACTGTGGATCCAGGGAATTAAAAGCAATCACCTGTCATTAGAAGCAATCCCTGTGATTCCTAAGAAAAGAATGAAGTAACCAATCAGGTGATTTATAATTCCATGAAGTTTAAAAATTAGATGAGGCTTGATATGATTTGCCTTTTTTTCAAATCCACCAGATTTCCTTTTATGACAAGGAAACAGGCATTGTAGGTACAAGAAGAACTATATGGGCCACATACAAGGTTTTGTGTGTGTGTGTGCTGGGGTCAAGAAGGGACTGGGCAGACCTATCCCAAATACACTCGGAGGGAGATTCCAAACAGGCAAAATGTGAGATCCCCTCTGGCTTCCACTACCAGTGCTTATGCAGGTGCCTGCCCTGGAGACTGTGGGGTCTGTAATAGCTGCAAAATGCAGGGAGCACCTCAGCTGAAGGTGCTGAGGGAGGGAGGGAGGGAGGGAGAGGTGAGTGGTGGGTGTGCTCTTGCAGCTGGGAGCAGTTTTGGCCCTTTTAAAAGATGTGAAGTGAGAAGGGAAGGATGTAGGGAGCAGGGTGGGGGCTGGTGGGGCTGTTTGCTGAGTAGCTCTGAGCATCACGTGCTTCTTGTGCCAAGCAGCAAGAAAAGGTGTGGCCAAGGAGAAGATCCCAAAAGCCTTTCAGATAAGAGGGAGGCAACCTTCACAGTATTGATGATGTGCTCACATCTTGATGTGGTTCTGCACCCAGATATTTGGGCCAATGCCTTCAGGACAGCAGTAAATGGGGGGAAATTATCTATGTTTGTTGGCTACAGTGGATAAGACATGATAAAAAGTAATCCAGTTACACCAGAGAAATTCTCTAGCAGTAAGGATGGTGAGGAAGAGCATCACACCCCTCTGAGCACCCTCATCTCCCAGTGCTTGTAAGAACAGGCTATACAGACTTCTGCCAGGTACAGCTCAGGTACAGCTGAGACACCCAGAGTGAGTAGGATGTTGCAAATGAGAGTGTGCACTCTTTTCTTTCAGCACTGCTTTTCACCCAGGATATCATGGTGAGTCTCTGCAGTAAAGGCCTGTCAGGGACTGATGCTGAGAAAAGGCGCAGTGAAACTGTTTAGAGACAGAATTTTAGTCTTTAAACAGCAAGGTATTCATTGCAACGTTGGAGAACTTCCCGGTTCTCACCGGACACAGAAGTTCTGAGGATTCAGTGAAAATTGATGTTTATATACATTTTTATGAGAGATTACAACATCTTATTATGCATATTCATATAATTGCAACATTTAATTATAATATTCATAATAGGCAGAGTCTGGGTGGAGTTTGAGGTAGAGTCGTCCTTTTAAGGTGTTGTTTGGTTGTCTTTTTCCAGTCTCCTTAGTTTTAGGGGCGTCATTCTTTCTTTGTTTCTTGATGTAGTTTCCTGGGGCTTGCAAAACCTCCTTGATTCATTACTCTTTTATCTTCTGGGTACTCATTTTATCTATGACTACTAGTTTTGACCTTTTGCTATCTTCACTAGAACAGAACAGAACAAACTATCCTTGCTTAAGCAGGATTCTAAGATCCTGTTTCTGTTATATTTTAGCATAAGCATCGTATTCTTTAGAGCGAGGTAGTGAATTTCTCTCTAAGTTAATTCTTTAGGCTTTTGCTCTGTTTCAGGACCCCACTGGAAAGAGAGAGAACACATGGCCTTTCACTCACATCAGTGTAGCTCAAGGTGCACATTCAGGCTTGTCCCTGTGGTCTTTTTTCCTCCTGCAGAGCTGACAACTGTATTCCCACCCAGAAACGGCTGAAGAGAACACAAGGACTGATCCAGCAGGTGGGATATTTTGCCTCTGGAGGAAGCCAGGCCAGACACCTCAGAGAGAAATACAGAAGGTGTGTGAGTGGGTAACCCGTGAATAAACTCACTGGTGGAGGAAGAAATGCAAATAAGAGAATCCAGCTTTTGTATGAAGAAATTTTAAGTCATAATCTGAAGCACAGCTACCCAAGCCCTGAGGCTTCTCGTGTTTAAACCCTTCTATCCTAACTGCTTGCAGTCTCATCAGCTGTGCAGTGGATGACATTTTCTTTAATTCTGCAAGGCTGTCAAGGCAGTGAAGCTTCATCTCCTCATTCTGTGGAACAGCCTTCCTCTGTTTTCATCCCCTGCCTTTCTGTGTCGCTGATGGGTTTTGCTGTTTTACTATGAAAAAGTCAGGGGAGGTGCCAGGTCTACCTGCTCTTTGTTTCCTTAGCTTGTATAGTTCTGATTGTTCCCCGTGTAAATCAAACAGCTTCCTCAGTCTTCATTTGTTTGGGTTTTTTCCCAACTTCCCTAACAATTTTCATTAATCAAATCTTATATTTCTGTGTCTTGATAGAGAAAGGGCTAACATTAGCCTCTGTTTTAACGGAGAAAACCAGGTTTTCCCCATTATTTTCTGAAGGATGGTGGAGAACTGTAACCTATTGCAAGATCCTTGAAATATCTCCTAGGAGAGAGCCAGAGCTCGCTCTTGTCTGCAGAGAGGTCTGAGTAAGCTCCTTAAGCTAAATCAGCTCTTCTGAGCAGGTCTCTGCAGAGCATTAGGCTGACCAGGACCAGATCCAGCATTCCAGGGGAATCCCTAAATCTTAATGGCACTAAATGTCATAATATTGAGTCTCTTTTCGATCCCATTCCAAGTCTTGTTTGTGATTTGACCACAGTTTACACTGATCTTCCTGGTGAACATCCCAGTCTTTCCCTGATTTTTGCTGTCTGTGGTTTGGGACCAAGCACTGTGCAGAGGGTTTCAGGTCAGTCCATCCACTGGAGGTGATTCTGCATTAATGAGCACCAACACAGCTTTACTGTCCCACTGCCCACGTGCTCAGACTGGACAAAACTCCTGGGAATTCTTTTCTCTCCATTGGCTCAGCCTAACCTAGATAACTTGATGTCACCTTCAAATGTTGCTCCCCCACCTCTTTTCTAGATCACGAAGAGATACTGTAAATGCCACCCTTTGTGTTACACAATTCATCAGCATATTAATATTAATACAGGATCTAAAAAAAAGCTATTGAAAAAACATTCCAGTTACAAAGACAGGAGGTGCCAGGATTAAGTGTTCTTACGTAGTTGTGATCTAAATCACTCTGTACAGCACTATAGGTTTTAGTCATGGGTATACAGACTATTACTTAGAGGATCCCTTCTGGTTTAGGAGGCAGTTCCAGACTAGATGGATTGTTTTTCTGACTAAGGGTGCAGCCCCTGGGTAAAGGGACTGTCACTCCCTGGGCACAGAGGGAATGCAGCACCATTTCTGATCTGTCTGGACAGACAACGTAAAAGGGACTTTGACATGCAGAGGAAGATTTTCTCCTAAATTTTTTTTTCTATTTTATGAATAAGAAGGGAGAGAAGCTGTTACTTTATTTCAATACAACAGGGAGAAGACTGCTTAGTTAATAATGTATTTATTTATGTCCATGGGATAGGAATTTCACTGACTCCTATTTGAATAAAATAGAAAGTGGCAATGGCTTCTTGACATTTGCCTGTCCCAGATGAGACAGCTGATAAAGAGAGGCGGCTTTAGAGGGATCCAGCACCCACCTTCCCACACCTCAGGGAGCTCACTGAGGTGAGGCAGATGGGCTCTTCAGGGGTGCATGGCAAGGTGAAGAGGGAAAACAGGCATAGAGCGAAACAAGAGGTTCAGACTGGACATAAGAGGAACTTGTTCCCCACAAGAACAAGCCTGAAGTGGAGCAGGTTGCCCAGAGAGGCTGTGCAGGCTCCATCTCAGAGGTTTCCAGGTCCTGTCTTTCTCAAGCCGTGAGCAACATGGGTTGATCTCAGAGCTCACCTTTGTCTGAGGCCCCCAGGGTCCCTTTCATCCCAAGGTATCCTGTGTTCCAGGATTGCTTTAACACTCATTATTGGCGGTGCCCAGACCCCATCTGATCTCCTACAGGTGGGATCAGCTCGACTGGAGCTCTGCCCCTCAACACCCCTCCTGCAGCTCTTTCTTCCCCCAGAGAAAACAAATTACGCTCTGGCCAAAGGAACTTGGTGTTGTGTCACCTGTTGCAAGGTCATCTGTAGGTTCCAGTGAGCAGTAAATCCCCCAGAACAAGGCATGGGAGAAGCTGTGGAAGGGGGAAAACATCTCAGGCTAAGAAGCTGTGGATGAGGGAAAACACCTCAGGCTAAGTTTGAGCTTTGTAACTTCAACACTGTCATTTCCTCCTTTGGTAAGACACACAAATGTACTTCTGTGCTATGTGCCACGTTGTGGGGCAAATTCACAAGTCACCCATGGAGATAATTCCCTGATGTCAGTGAAACTGCACTACTGGGTGTGCAGTGGAACTGCTTTTGCAAAAATAACTGAACTGATTATTGAAAAACAATGGCTTTGATTAGGGATATTACTCACTTATTTCACAGGTACAATGACACCATTTAGGAATACAAAACATTAATCTCAAATTGACTGTGTTTTCACACCTTGTTTTCCTTGACCAGCAGATGACCAAAAAAACAAAAATCCATTCCTCAGTAATTGTGCATTTATGAAGTGTTTTGCTTCACGCAGAAAACATTCAGTGCTCAGGTGATTTCTCATCTCACACATGGCCTGGGCTGGTTTGTGCTGCCCAGCTACGGTGATGGGTTGACATCTATACACAGAACACATAGGAGATCCCAGCCACAATCCCCTTTTACCTCCTGTCCTCCCCCACCAGTATTCCTTCACCCAGCACCCTCTCAGGACTGGGAAAAGGAGAAGCTGGTTTCTCCGTAATTTCTGTAATCAGGAAAGTAAGCAACCAAACTTTCTTCTTCCCTGTGGAGAGATCAACAAGCCTAAATTCATTTCTGCATCTGTAAACAGCTGGGAAAGGCTGAGCCTTAAGCTGTGTCCATACCACTTTTTTTCTGGATTCCACACCTAGAAGTTTGGCAGATTAAATGAACTTTGCTTTGGGAAAGCACTGAAATGGTTAGAAAGTTTATTGCATATTAAACACGCAGCTGTCTTAAATAAATTAATTTAATTATAAATAAGAGCCAAAATTCAATATAATCAGATTAATACAATGACCTATAACAACATCCATTGGAACAGAATGATGCAATCTCAACTGCATTTGCAGTTTGTGCTGATCTGGAGAGTGAAAAAAAAATGTACTTGGGAAGACTGTCACCAGAGTATTACCGGGAGGTTTTTATTTCGTGCCATTTTTTGAAGAACAAGATCTATTTACTTGTCAATCGGAAATTAAACCAGTGAGACTCAATTAATGCATGACACTGTTCCCTTTGAGCACAAACATGACTCAGAAGCAGTTCACAAAGAAGACGAGCTCTCGCTTAGTTTAGCAACATGACCTGCTTAGTTCTCAAAGGGACACATCAAACTAAAATTAGGCAGTTAAAAAAAATTCTAAATAAATTCAGGAGCTAACAGATCCTGGGATCCCTCTGCTAATTTATATAACTTTGAAATCACATTTTTGTTGTGTTGTTTTGTGTTTTTTTGGTCAAGTTTCTCTCTTAGTGAGAATATGAAGGTAAGGGGAAGTTGTGTAGTCACAACTTTACAGTCTGCACACCAAGTGACAAGTCACACACAGCATGATGTCAGCCCAGTACCAAGAGAAAGGGGCTGTGCTGTGTCCTGTGATGTGTCTGACCACAGTTTTCCACGGATTTGGTGCTTGGTCAGCCGTGGTGAGGACTGCTATGGTGGCACTGGTTGTTTGAAGCACAAAGGTTTGTGCAAGGCCAAGCTCCCAGCAAGAGCTGAGCACAGAAAGTGTCTGCCTCTCCTATCCTATCTAATCGAGGTCCTGGGAAAGGGAAAGGACATCATTCCATGTGGAGTGTGGCCACGACGCCTCTCTCAGCTGAGAGACTCCTCAGGGTGCAATGTTTGCTGTGCTTTGCTGCAGGCAGTTGACAGGAGGTTTGAGTAACTGTGATGATAGTTGGAAAAATAATCCAGCCCCTTTTTAAAAAACATTTAGGCTCAGCAGTTTTGCGTTTGGGAAGAAGATAAGTTGGTAAATGTTGGTATGTTTTTGAAAGTGATCTATATCGAGGTTGGGGTGAGACTCTGCTGGAGAGCCAAGCTGGATCACAGGGCTGTGATTTGGTTGTTTATACAGAGACATCCTGTCCTGAGAGAGACACCCTCCAGTGTCCAAATCATCCATATAGAGCTGGTAGAGAGGACACAAACCCCCATAAGGATGGCTCAGGTATCCTGAGGTGTCCGAAGGTTGCTGGACCTCTCGGTTCAGCCACCTGAGTCCTGCCCCCTGTGTTGCCCCACTCGAGATGAGGTGGCACCCAGAGTTACAATATCTTGGATAAACAATTGTTTGCATGCAGGGATGGCACCTGCTGAAGGACTTCATTGTGCCTCTGTGAAACCCTCAGCAGCCCTAGGCTGCCTGAAAAGCCTCTCACTGCACTAGATTAGTGCACCCCGAAGTCACAGGGATTCTCAGCTGAAAGGGACACCCTCCCAATCCTTGTGCCTCATGAACTGATATAGGGCTGAGCACTTCTGAACCATCAGTTCTGGATGGTTCCATAACATTCTCCCCAAAAAGCTGAACAAAACATCTCCCGGTTATGTCTTCCAGTGCTGCATGATTCCCATCATTAGGAATTTTTCTCCATTCCCCAGCCTAAATCTTCTTTACTTCAGTTTAAGCTGACTTCTTCTTGTCCTTCTTTTGATGGACATGATGAGCAGTTGATAATAATCCTCTTTATAACAACCTTTTACCTGCTGG
>JAWWES010000001.1:109934852-109958203 GCA_035583135.1 Lophotriccus pileatus
TTCTTCTTGTCCTTCTTTTGATGGACATGATGAGCAGTTGATAATAATCCTCTTTATAACAACCTTTTACCTGCTGGAAGACTGGGAGACACATTTTCTGAGAACCTGATTTTGGCCTTAAAATAACTCTTCCAAATTATTTTGCTTTTGTACCACTTGGCCACAAAATAGGCAGTGTTCATAAAAGAAAGAGACAGGAACGATCACTTGATAACCATCTCTATCCCTCTGCAAACACAAGTTTTAGTCCTCTGAGAGGAGACCTGACAGACATTAAATTGATACTCTTATTTAACAGTGTCATGTGCAATCTGTAAATTCTTTTAGTGAGATAAAGGTTTGCAATTTTGCTCCAACAATGTTTGGAGACTGGTGCCTCTGATCCCCTATGGAACTCGCAATGGCCTAAGTCTCCAGCTGCTGAGCCAAGGAAAGGTACATTAGGCAATTGGGTAGTTACACAGTAGAATTCCTCCTTCTTACAAAGCTGGAGATCAGGAAAAGCAGTGCAAATAATCAGCAAAACCAAAATGCAATGATTTTAGAAATCATCAGGAGCATATTCTCATCCTTGCAGGAGCAATGATGCCACTTCAGCTGCGCGTGTGGCTCTGCGTGTGAATCTCGTTATCCACATCTCCTCCTCTCTCCAGAAAGAAACTTCTTGCACAAAACTTGATTTGCTTTTTCTGGAAAATGTAAAGGAACAGGAACCCTCTCTGAAATTCACAGTCAGTTGGCATTGCTGCTGACAATGCCTTTGCCTTTGAAAAGCAACCTGTGGGTGCCTCACACCACCATCACAGTTCAGGTTATGGGGCTGGGGAGTTACAGACAGAGGTAGGGATGCTCAGACAGGCTTGTTGTAGAGATCAAGAGCTCAAGAGGGAAAACACATGCAGGGAAACATATTGAATCCTTTAAAACAACAACAACAACAGCAACCAAAGGTGAGGCTGTTTGAGAGCTGGTCAGAAAATAGGGGAGTGTTTGGTCATGTCCTTGATGTTACCTCCTACTGCACACGAATATCCATCTTTTTTGGGATGCCTGTCATCTCTTGAGGTAAAGGTGCTTTAAGGCCCTGATGTCCCTGCCAGCCTCAGGGGTTCTGTTCCACACAGGGAGAGATGCTGCTGCAAAACACCAGCGGGTATGGCTGTGTCTTGTCCATGTTCCACGGTGTGGAAAAGCAGGAATTGACACCTTGAGGTGAAGCAAGGACTCAGGTGGGTCACACTTGCTGTGGCAAAGCCAGTGCACAGAGCCCAGGAGGGTGGTGTGTGCCTGGACACACACATGTGCTCACACACAGACACACACTGGGTCACCACCAGGTTTTCTGGCCCTCACCAGGATAATTCCAGCTGGACTCAGTTGTGCCTTTTTTTTTCCCCCCAAGTACTGAAATTCAGCCAAAGATGAGTTTGGACTTCCAAAACAGCACAGCAGCTGCCAAGCAGAGCAGAAGCTGTGCTGGAAGATGAGCTGGTGTCCATGGGGAGCTGAGGAGGAGGGGGGTTTCTCCTCAGATGGGAGCAGGACAGAGGTCTGCCCAAGGTCCCAGCTCTGGGTGGCCACGTCTCCAGGCATCTTGTCAGGGTTGGCCTTGGCAGCTCTTTTGCCTCTGCAATGCAGCTGCACGGTGGTCCTGTCAAATCTCCCAGCCTTGGGAACCACACAGGAACTGCAGGATCTGTGAGGGTCTGTTGGCCACCCTGCAGGGATGATCATGTCCCACTGACTCTGCTCAGGACTCGGGCCTGCACAAGTCCTGGAGAAGAAGCCCCTCATGGCAGGTGCTGTGTAAATGTACTGGCAGGGTGGCTGCTGTGGATGGAGAGGACCTGAAGGTGTGTGTCCCTGAACGATGCCCTTGTGTCCCTGAATGCTCCCCTCATTTCCCCAGTGGTGATTATGCCCACACAGGCTGGTGCTCCCACAGCTCTTGCCTCACTGTTTTTCTCCAGCCAGCCCAGTCAGAGCTGTGCTGCTGGTGCTGGGCACTGTGGAAGCACTCTGGAAAGCATCCTTTCTATCCTTCAGCTGGCATCTCCTGGCAGATGATTCCTCCTGCCGGGTGGAGAGGGACTGGTTTGCTCAACCTCTCTCTGCAGAGGCTGCTCCCCTTGAGAGGTTCATGTTTTTCCATCCCATTTCCTTAACTCCTTTTTCCCCCTCAAGCAGAGGTCCCCATGGAAATGAAACACCCTCTGCAGGTTGTGCCCTCCCTCCTGCCTGATCTCACTCCTTCAGCCACTCTTCATCTCCAACTGCTCCAGTGCCTCTGGCTGCTCCAGGCTGGGAGTGGGATATGTCTGGGCTGCCAGGCCATACTCTTGTCACCCCTGCCACGGGCAGCCCCCACAGCCCCATAAACTGGGGATGGATGTGGGTAATGGTACCTTGCTCCCCTGAGCAGGATTCAACCAGCCCACAGTACCAAGTGCAGTAGTTTACCTCATTTTTTTAAATTTCATTTTTATTGGCAGCAGTTAAACTATTGTGTAAAGGAATCATGTTTCTTTCTAAAATACATCAAGCAATAAAAAGGTGTGGAGACCAGATGAGGGAAAGTCTGTGTAGGTATAGCATATGAAGAATTTGTATTCCTCTCCCTTCTTATTCAACCTCTGGATGAGAAACTGCATAATTCACATATTTACAGAGTTTTGCAAAAGGTTAGCAGTTACCTCCTCTATAATATATATTAATGCAGGGAAAAGCAACATTTGAAATCGTAAAAATGCCAGAAACCCTTTGGAAAACTAATTCATGAGTGTAACATTGCCAAAACCTCTTCTCCTATCGACAAGAAAGGATTTGCAAGAAATTCCATTAGTAGAGGTCATTTGCAGAAATCTTTTGTCCAGCACACTCCGAACTGTTTGTATTATATATACTTCTCTTGTGGCATGTATGTTAAAATAATGTATTTTTAATAGTAGGCTCGTGTTGACACCTATAAATCTACAAAACCACGACTCACCAGCGTCTAGTTTCTCCTGAAGTCAAGCGCAGTCAAGCTTAGAGATCTGAAAATGCCAAAACTTCGTTAAATACTCACCAGTCTTCAGTAATTCCCTTTCCAGTAAGTTATCACAATTGTCCCACAAAAGCTTTCAAGCATCTCCCTCTCTCTTTACAATCCTGGGATGTGATTTATTACTCCAGTCTGGGTGCTCTGAGAACTTTTTAATAGTACTAATTGCCTTATTATCCACCGCCGTGCAAGAGTAAAACCTTTTGACATTTTCCCTCCTTCCCTGAGGAAAACAAATCCCAGTTCCTGGGATATTGCCTTCTGCTGCCTCTGTGATTACTGGGGCGAGGAATTCCTTTAGGCCCTTTGCCTTATCAGCCTCATCTGTCACCAACTTTCCATTCCCATCTCTCTCGGTGCTCCCTCATCACTTTGCATCTTCTGTTATTCTGTGTTATTTTTTTTCCTCTTCCTTTTCACTGGCGGTGTCAATCTTCATCACATATTCTATTCCTTATTTTCTATCAATGTACTTTTTCACATCAGGCTCTGTGATACTTACCTTGCCCCAGTTTGCTATTTTTAAATTAGTGTAGGAGTGCCTATTGAGAAAAAAAAAGGCAATAAATGCATTTTTCTTGCTGTTCCATATTTAAGAATTTGCTGCAACAGCTCCAAGCAAACCACATACACAAAATCCTGTATGCCACCTACCAGAGGATCTTAATTTTCTGAAAGCAAACCTAATATCACAAAAAAAAAAACAAACCAGCAGATCTATAACCTTTCCTATGTTGATACAATAAATAAATTTTATTTTTCTTTTTTTTTTTAGTGAAAACCCAGAATTAATCACAGTACCACACACCCTCGGCATCTATTTTTCTTGCTCAGTGTGAACAGTATGAAGACATCAGCCATAGAAAGCAATTATGTTGGAAGTTCAGATGTGAAGGAAACAAGGCTAAACCCAGAAGGACACCTGACATCCTGTTGATGTGATGTTTGGAGGGGACCACTGGAGTCTTCTGCTCACACGAGGAGGGGTGGTCTCAAGTCAGCTGTGGGTTTGTTCAGCCAAATCCTTAAAATCCCTGAGGAAGGAGAATCCTGGGTGACCTATCCCATTGCTGCACCACCCTCCTGGTGGAAAACCTTTCCCTAATGTCTGGTGTGACCCTCCCAAACCACAGCTTGCAGCTGCTGCCATTTGTTAAGGAGGGAAGGGCTCCATCATCTTTGTGACTCCCCCTCAGGTAGCTGTAGTCTGCCTTAGATTGACCCTCAGCCTCCTCTTCCCCAGGCTGGAAAATCTCAGCTCCCATCATAGCTCCGATGCTTTAGACCCCTCATCAGCTTAGGTGCTCTTCCCCTGGAACCTTTCTTATTTCTCCACATCCCCCTGCAACTGGAGGGCCCTAAAGCAGTCATGGTATTCCAGATGTGGTCCCATGGGGGCCAAGAACAGATAGGCAGGTCACAAATTTCCATAATTGCTGACCGTGCTCCTCCTAAGGCACCTCAGCCTGTGGTTTCCATCACGGGCAGCCACAGCTCAGGGTTCACTGAAATTCAATTTGAGGTCCACCAAAACCTCCATGCCACCACCACCCCCCCAGCAGAGCTGCTGCTCCTGCAGTGCCTGCGTATTGGGTTCAAAAGGCTGAGAGAATTGGGATTGAAACTGGAAAAGAGAAGGCTCTGGAGTAACCCAGAGCTGCCTTCCAGTACCTGAAGGGAGCCCACAGGAAAGATGGAGAGGGACTATTCACAAGAGCATGGAGTGACAGGACAAGGGGGAATGGCTTCAAACTGAAAGACAGCAGGTTTAGATCAGATATCCAGAATAAATTCTTCACTGTGAGGGTGGTGAGGTGCTGGAACAGATTGCCTAGAGAGGCTGTGGATGCTCCATCCCTGGAAGTGTTTCAGGCCAGGTTGGATGGGACTTGGAGAAACCTGGTCTAGTGGAAGGTGTCCCTCCCCATGGCAGGAGACTGGAACAGAATAATCTTTAAGGTCCCTTCCAACCCAAGCTATTCTGTTAGTCCATGACTTCCTCTCCTTTCCGGACTCTGTGACGTTGGTCTTTGTGCAATGCTCAACTTCCCAGCTTTCTCTGGACTGAAGTTCCACAGTTCAGCCTGCCAAACACCTCTCCTAATTTGGTGTCATCCACAATCTGTTAAGGGGCTGCATTCTGGCCCATCACACATTTCTGATGAAGATACTGAATGATATTTGTGTGGCAGCAGTCCCTGATGTACTCTGCCCGCCACCACTTCCAGCTGGACACCAACGCAGTGATCACTGCCCTCAGGGCCTGGCAGTGCCTGCCTAGGACCTCCCTGTCTATAGAGGCAAACAGTTAATCAGGGAACAGCCTGCTTAAGCATGACTTGCCCCTGGTAAATCACCTTGTCATCCTCCATGCCCATGGCAGTTCAACATGCTTCGCTTTCATAGACAAACCAGTGAGTCACTGAAGCACGTGCACGGCTTTACTTGCACAACCAGCCTCGAAACAAAGCTCCAACAGAAGCCAGCATGCAAGTTAGCTTTCAGTTTGGAAACTAAATAGCATACTTAATGCCATATAAATAGAAAACCCCATATTATTAACATTGTAGAAAGGCAATTCTCAATGTATTTTAACTTTAACCATCACACACTGTTATAAGAGCATTAAGAATATACGGTGATTGCTGCTAATTTACGTTCCTCCTCTTTATTGTCCCAAATGGATTTTGAAACAATATTTGGCAACACTTGATTTTCCAGCATTCCTTTCACACATCTGTAGGGTTTTCTTATATTTACAGATGTATTCAGATGTATTTTGGCTTAGATTTCTGTCTCAGCAACATTCAGGCTATCATTCAGGCATTTCAATTGTCTCATCAGAGAGGGTTTGAAATCTGTAAATAAAAATCTGCAATTTGGCTGCCGTATGAGATGGGTGTCTGATAAACGCATGAGAAAACAGGATAACCTTTACTTCACCATTTATACTTCAAGAAAGTAAGACATTTAATTACAAATCATACCAGATATATTGGTTCTTAATTCTCCAAGCCCCATGAGTGTGTACGGCAAGTGTATGTAGACAGCCTCTTGTTGCAATCAAAGTTCAAATTATCCATATTAAATGGGAATCATATGGTTCAATACTCAATTCCCTTTGTGGATTAACATTTTCTACTACTTTTTTTTTTTTTTAAATATACAGTCCATATATACTGAAATGGGGTTTTCTTACAGCTTAGGGCTTTGAGGAATTATTTTGTGGGGGTTTGATGGTGAATCTGAAAACCCCTTGTAACAAGGACTGGATGTATAGCAATATATTCCAGTTCTCAGGTAAGCATCCTACCAAATGAA
The DNA here is from genome assembly GCA_035583135.1 of Lophotriccus pileatus. Taxonomy (NCBI): domain Eukaryota; kingdom Metazoa; phylum Chordata; class Aves; order Passeriformes; family Tyrannidae; genus Lophotriccus; species Lophotriccus pileatus. The sequence goes on from JAWWES010000001.1 coordinate 109,941,217, forward strand.
CTGCAAAATATCCTGGCTGTAACTTGCCTTCTTTACTGCCTTTTACAGCATTTCCACCTCAAGCAGCATATTTCAACTATTCAGCAGTGACTTCAGGTAAACTTTGATGAGACTCAGGTTCTTGTCCACGCTCCCATGAACACTGAGACACATCCACCAACAAAATGTGCCAGCAGGAGAGACCAAGGACATCTCATGCCAAAATACCTTATGGTTTGGAAGCCTGGTCTAGGAAGGAGGAGAAGTTTCCCAGGAAGATATAATGGAATGTGGTCTCCAGCTTCCCTGAGCTCTCTAAACCAGAAGAATTAGCTGGCGGGAAGTGCCAAAGCCGAGCTGACTCGTTGGATTTATTCCCCAACTTCACCCCATTTTGGAGCGCTGCATTTCCTCTTTTTCACAGCTCATTGTGTGCAGTGCTGCCCTGTTCCAGGGAGCTGGGATAAAAGGAGGCAGGCAAACTTAATGCAGGGAGGTAGAAACATGGAATGCTCTGAGGAAGTAAGGACAAGAGCAGAGGGTGAGGGAGGCAGAGGAGCTCTGGGTGTGGAATCCATGAACTCGGCAAATTTGTGCCAGCTCTGCTCCATGTCCCTCAGCACTCCAAGATTTAGATGTCTCTGAGCTTGAATGTGGGACTAAACACAATCAAGGTTCCAAGGTGCGCTGGATCAGCACTGGATGTTCTGTGCACATTTACCCCACAATTATCTTAATTAAAACTGACTTCCAGTCTTACAGGTCCTGATGAATGTCAGATGTCTCGCTTCCCAAACTGCCCCAAAATGACAAAGGCCAGCTCTTCTATGTGTCCCAGTACTGGAACATCACCACACCACACCAGACCTGCTTCCTAATCCAACAAGGGAAAAAACAGTTCTCCAAGCTCGTCATTCCTGTCCAATTATTGAACTGCAATACGAAAGACAACGGAGGATGGCACCTCCTCCCCATGGCAGATCTCACTCTCCTTCTCCCCCACCACTGACCTGCCCCAGGCACAGCTCAAAACCCATTTTTTTCTTTTAATGCTCAATCTCCTTCCAAAATGCCTCATCATTCTAGTTGTGCTGACTCTGGGTGAACATTATCTTTTTCCACTATTATCTACAGACCCCACAACAGGCACCTGCATTGATTTTTTAAAGTAATTCTTTGAGATTTCCAGCAGTTTTCAAAAGGTTGGGGGGATGTATTACTGATGCTTCTTCACACTACTGTATGCCCTGTAATTTATGAAATCTGCACAGGCAGAATTACCAAATTACAGTCCTGATCCCTGCATTTTTCTCTGTTTGCATCCCCCCTTCTTAAGCCCTCATGACAAATGCACTTGAATCTGGGAGGCAGCTCTAATTTTAACTACAAAATTTCAATTTTTCAATCTGACTGCTAAAGCAGAAACAGCCTTCAAAGTTTTACCCAAATTCTGGCCTCTTAAAACTCAGTAATAAGATCACACTGGTTTTGATCCACCAGACATCTCACTTTAAATTAAAACTTTCTGCCCAGTACTGCTTTAACTAAAATGAAATAATTACAGAAAATGGATTATCCCATTAAAATAATTGAAAATAGATGGTTTGTTAGCAACCTCTCCCAAAACTTACTAATCAATAAGCTTTCAGGAGCTGTTCACCACAGAGGGATATATCCCATGCTTTCCTCAATCATTTAACACAGCACTTGACTTCAAAAAGTTACTTGCTCCCAGCTATTTGAGGGGGAAAAAAACTACACAACCCTGTGGAAGGTAAAGGTAGGATCATCAGCTCGCTGGAATAATTTTAGCACGAACTTCACCAAGCACTATTAGCTATGGCCAGAGAAACCTGAAGTTGTTTTCCTTCCCCCTTTAGGTATAAGAGATTCCTGCAATGTTGCCCCACCTTGCCCTGGAGGGAGCCTGGCCCTTGGTCTCAGTAGCACACAGTGAAGTCCCACAGATCCATTAGGCATTATGGAAAGCTCTTGCCCTGTGCTGGGTCAACATTCTCCACCTTTCAGTCAAGTTCTTCAGCTATACAATAAAAGCCACAGGATTGATGGCTCAGCTTTTCATTGATATTTCTAACACCTTCCTTCTTAATCATCTGCTTTCTAAAATTGATGTTGCTGGGTTGTTTTGGTTTGGTTTTTTTTCCCACAAAAACTGTTCTTCAAAGAAGTTTTATTCAATCTGTTTTTTAGAATCATAGAATGGTTTAGGTTGGAAGGGGCCTTAAAGGTCATCCATGGTCATGGGCAGGGACACCTTTCACTAGACCAGGTTGCTCCAAGCCCTATCCAACCTGGCCTTGAACACTTCCAGGGATGGGGCAGCCACGGCTCCTCTGGACAACCTGTGCCAGGGCCTCACCACCCTTTGCCCTTCTCTGAAACTTGTTAGACTGCATTAGTTTTTGTCCCAGAGGGCAACAGTAACTTTGAAATAATTTCAGAGAAGACTTCACCACCAGAAACCCAACACTCCTTTATGCTCCACCCCATTCCGAGTAACCCCACCAACATCCATCTGTCCACTGGACCCTCAGAGCATTCCCTCATGTCCAGTGGTGGGTGCCACTGGCTGAGCTGACACACACAAAATCCCAAGTATTCGCAAGAAAAGCTGCATTTATTTGTCTTGGTGCTTTCCACTCCACCCTCTCCTCATCCTGCCAGCTCCTCCTGCAGCTCCTGGCAGTGTCTGCTCTGCCTCACCAGCCTCAGGAGCTGCATCAGCAAGTGCTGCTGCGCCAGCAGCCGTCCTTCTTCTCCAGTCCCGAGGGCAGGATGCAAAGCCAATCCCTAAGCAAACCACCACTGCTCACCTTCTCAATAACACCATTTCGACTTGCCTTTTTTTGGGTCCTGTGGACAGTTTAACATGTACAACATTGTGTCTCTTATTCCAAAGGCTTAAAAAAACCTAAATCCTCAATAAATCTAATTCAGAAAATGAAATAAACCCCTCAAATGTGTTTCAATCAGTTGATTCATTGCCTGAGAGTCTCAGATAATGGCAACAGTATAGCAGAATAACCTTCCTCTGCAAAGATCAGTCTTGCATGCATACTACTACATACTTCCTGGTTTTAATTCTACCTTTAAAGATGAAGTAGCTTGGTCACAAAAGCAGCCTTTTTAGCAAGAACACCAAGAGATGCTCCTCTGGAATCCTTTCACAGAGAAGATAAAAATGCACATTTAGAGGTTCACACCACTGAGGTGGTCGCTTCACTCCCAAAGCCCTCCAGGATGCCCAAGTTCATTCCAGTCAGGGTGGGTGACTCACGTCAGTTGGCTCCAGTAACGCTTTGGTCATGCCAAAAATCCATGAGCTTCATCAGCAGAAAAAAGCTGACTTGTTTCCCATTATTCCTTGGGCTGAACACTGAGGCAAAGACTTTCACATCTTAACATTTTCATCTTTCTTAGTTTGTCTTTAAATCCCAGATAACCCAGCAGGTGCATTCCTCCTTGGGCTTCACATTTCCAATAAACTGCAACAACTGGGTCAACAAAGCTTTAGATATTTATCTTGATACAAAATATTTAGGATGCTAATGTGTTATTTATGTCCATTTACCTACCTTGGTTTTGAAGGGTTGGTTTGGGGGGTATGTGTGTGTTAGGATATTTTTTCAAAAGCCTTAAACAGGATTAATTAAAGCCTTAAACCTCAGAGATGTGCATGACATGCTTCGTACCTTACTCACCTTGGCCACAAGCACATATAGATGAGGTCAACATGTAACACAGGCCTCTGAAGCCCAGAGATTCACAAACCTAAATATTTAGTAGGTTATTACGTCAAACATCCCATGTCCTGTGCATCCCAAGGTCCCACCCATCCATCCATCTGGTGTTAATGAATCACTGCTGTTGAGAGACATGAACAGGAACCCAACAGCACCTGTGCAGGAGAGACTCAGTTCACATTAACCTGCAGGTACAGCACAAACCAGAGAAATCAGGGCAGAGCAAACTCCTCCTTGGGTAGAAATTCTGAAAGGTCCACGAGTTTGAAATGCAGAAAAATTAGGATAACTTGGTAACAAACTACTAAACCCACCTTAAAAACCCGTCCCTGCAAACGCTGGCACCAGGTGCCTGCAGGCTCTAAACTGAGAGACCTGACCCTCTATGTACACAAAGGCCAGAGTCAAAGTTAATTTTCACCTTTAATAAGCTCATGGTTCTTTGTTATTTAATACTCTGTAAAAAGGTATTACAGATTGATAATTATTGCAGTGACTTCTAAAGAAGATGGGCAGCCATGAGGCTGAAACTATAACGTCATATACAGTATGTAGTTGTTGATACTACCTACTACAGCATGAAGAAAAATACTCTTTAAATAAACAATATTCAAATGAAAACATAGAAATGGAGCTTTCATTCTTACAGTATGTCTACACAGCTATATTCCAAGAATAACATTTTAAAAAATGCTAGATCTTGAAAGGCCATAGATAAAAAGAGTCATGATGAAGATGAACCAGTTTTGCCCAGAAATTGCTATAATGAGCACACTGCAGAGTTTTTCAGCAAATCCTAGTTTTGCCAAGCTTCAAGAGGCAAAAGCCTGAAATGTGAAAGCTTCCAAGTTGTCTAGCTAGTCCACTTGTCTTGCTCTGCAGGCCCAGTGACCCACACTGCTCTCACACAGCGTGGCACCACAACCGTTCTCTGCCAGCTCGGATCCCATCGGGAAGGGACAGTTCAGGTCCTTACGACGCCAGGCCCAACAAAAAGCCTCCAACAAACCCACTGGACACCACGATGTTCTGTTTGATAAACTCTGTGGACTGAGAACAAAAGCAGTATTTGTAAAGGACGGAGTTAATCGTGGCTGACAGTGGGATTTAACACTTATCACAACTGCCTGGAAACAGGAACACTTAAAATTATGGAGGGGGAAGTGACGTGTTTAAAACCATATAAAACAAGGTGGCACCTACTGGCACCAATGGAATGCAAACTGACTCTCAGCTGTTTTTAACAACATATTTAAAATGGAGTGAGCCTTTAAAAAGTCAAAATACACAGGAACTGTTGTATCAATTCCGTGCCAATACCACTCTTGCTTTGATAAAAACAAGACAGATGTTTTATAACCTCTCTTAGCAAAAAAAGCAGGAGAACCACCATGACTTCATTTGTCACATGACAAATGTTTTTAAAAACTACTGATTTTTTGAAAGCTAGATCACTGGGAAAAAAGTACACTTCACTCCATTGTGAGCCAATTCCCTAACAACTTAATCCTAGGAAAAAAACACTTACGTATGATGACATTGGTGTACAGTATTTCATGAAGTAACAGAAGAGAGCATAACATGTTGTATCAAACATGCCATGTCATACATCCTTCACTTCACACTGGCTACTAATACACAGTTAGAAGAAAGTAATATAATGTGAGAGGAAAAAAAAACACAAAGGAAACCCCAAACTCCCATCCAGTCCCACCCATTTCTGCAGGGCAATGGAGAAGGACATGTTAAGCTATTTGGGATACAGAAGAAACCAGAAAACCGTCTCTCTTGAACTTTCAGTTCATATTCACACCAAAACCTAAGGTAATTTTTATCAACCTATGTGCATCTCAGGTTAAACCTGAGATGTCAAAACTCATGAATTATGGAGCTGCTGTTTCACTGTCTGCAGCACATTCCCAATCGGGATTTGGCTGTGGAGACAGAAACTTATATTGTATGTATGGAATGTGAAAGTATGTAAAAGCAGGCTTTCTTAAAAAAAAAAAAAGCAAAAACACCACAAAATCAATTAAATGAAAGTCTTCACAGGACAGGATGAAACAGCCGCCGTGACACCGATCAGTATCAGAGCTCCCTCTTCTCAGCATAGAATGTAACTGACAGATCCTGCAGACAGATACCCTTCAAACTGTATAAAAATGAGATAAAATCACAACTCTAGTTACAAAGTAGTTATAGCTTTTCTCCAGAAAGGTCATTCTTGGCCAGACAGGTAATTTCGTTATCAGAAGCCTAAGAAGGTTTAGGTTTTTTTCTTTGTAGTTATCATGTTTTAACCACACCTGAACTTTTTACCCTGTTGTGTCCGTGCTGGCTCTGTCACTCACCAAGAGCCTGCACAGACCAAATGGCAAAGCCAGTGGCAGCCCCCAAGCCACAGGGGCTGCAGAAATGAAGGAACTTTGTGTGTCATCCTTAAGAATGACCAAAACAGAAAGCTAAATGAACAAAAGAGAGCACAAGCTGATAACTTCCAATAAAATGTACAGCCAGGTTTTTTCTGATGCCTTCCAGTTTTGCAGCTGCACCTTCAGCCCTCATCACCTGCAGGGGAAGGTAATTAAACTAGGTGGGAAGAAACAGTTTATGGCCTTAGACTTACCTCTTCAATTAGAGTGTTGATTTCAGGAGCTGCCTTATTTGCACGTTTTTTTAACTGTTTTTTCGCTTTGTTTACATCTTTTTCAACTCTCTTCCAGTCAACTTGTACATATCCACTATGACTAGCAATCTAGGAAAATAAAGGGCAGTTAGTACAGTCAAAGTTCACATTTCATGAGGCAAAATACAGTATTTAGTACCTACAAAGTTGGTTTTCTTTTTTTTTTTAAATTACACATATAGGAAAAAAAAATACATTGTTCCTATTTCAGCAGATTCTCTGCTTCAAACTCTGATAATTTCCCAGTAACAGCTGTTCAAATTAGAACAGGCAATGGCAGAGTTCAGTAGACTCTTATTAATTTTACCAGTTCTCTGCTCTTTAGTTATAAAAGCTTTACACTGTTTTCCCTTCAGCATTTACTGTAACTTCCAAGAAAAGTGGGTTTATAGGACAACAGTGAAAAAACTGTTTTGCTTCAGCTTCCTTCAGAATCGTGGAATTCTGATTTGTGACAGAGCATCTGGGGCTAATCAAAGTCATCATTAGAAACACCAAAAGCTATTATTTTATCCTATGTGATTTAAACTGTCCCACAAAAAGTATTTGACACAAGAGAATTTTCATGCTTTCTACAAAACACAGCCACTGAGTAGAAAAATAACATGGCCTGAGTACAGCTCAAGTTCTGTCACATCAGCAAAATGGATAAGTTTGGGGAGACTGGTTCATACCAATTTACATCAAATTCCCAATAATTTAATCACGTTTAAGCATCATCCCAACCCTTCTTCTTATTTCTCTCACTAAGGTCTGAACCTGGAAAAAAGTAAGATGTTATGTTACTTGGCCAACAATGACAGTCCCATCAATTTCCATAAGACAACTCACAAAAGAAAGACATATTTAAATGTTTAAAGGATCATAGCTTAAAAAAAAGAAGAAAAATCAGGCAATTGCTGCATGCTCTAGAGAACACTTAAATAACTCATTAATAGCAAAAAAAAAAACCAACCCAACATCAAAACTAAGGATTACTGCTCATTTTAACTGTTGGGACAAATAGATATAAACCACTCAATTTGCAGGTAAATGATTGTTATCCAAAAAACTCTTTGTAAAGAGTGAGATTTCTCAGGTCCTTCTTGAGGTCACGTTTGGGAAATTCACCTCACTTAACTAACAGTGTCCTACGCAAACTGTTCAACTGGTAAATAAAAGTCCAGATTGTGAACTTTTGTGGAACAGACATTTAAATACACAATTTACTAAGTTTAGCCTAAAAAGAAATGTTTCACATCACTAACATGCACTGAAGCTTGACTTTCACATATTTTTTCCTACCAAATAACTGAGATCATCTAGTCTGTATTACAACAGCCACAACAATTAAGCAGCATATTTCACCCTAAACTAAGGATTTTATGATCCAGAAAAAAAAAATAAAATGAAACAAGTGTCAGCCAGGTTTTGCCTGAATTCAAAACAAAGCTCCTAAAAGACCACCTATGTAAGAAAGTCAACTTCAGTTTTCATCTCTGTGTAAGTTTTAAAAAAAACAATTCACCGGACAAATGCAAAATGAATGTATTATATTTTAAACTCTCTTTTACTTCACACCTCAGAACATAACAAATTAATTGACTTTGCCTGTCTATTGTAAAACCATTTATTCACATGGGCACTGGTGTTGGGCAGGGACAGCTCATCAAGGACTGGTCAGCATGAAAACATGAAACCAGCTTGAAAGCTGTACTGGTGGCACATCCAGTCACTGGATGACATACCAGGGAGAAAATAAAAAGCTGCAGATTGGGGCAATTGTTATTTTATGAATTTAACATCACCACAAGAATTTCAAGAAGGCCCAGGCATTGAATTGGGGCCTTCTCACTCGTACAACTGAAAATTAAATGCGGACTGATCTGCCCAGTCTAACACAATGTAAGAAATGCTAATGTGTTTGCTGGGTTGTAAAATGCAAATGGACTTTAAAAGAGACATTTCATTAGGACTAGTTTAATTAGCTCAGTTATCCAGACAGCACAAAGATGAGGCAGAAGTTTTTAATTAAGTTCTGTTTGTAAGTGCTGCAGAGCAAACTTACATTTGCATCAAAACTCCAGTTTACACAATAAAAACTGGACTACTTTTCTCCCTGAATTGAGTAGCAGGGATCCCAAATTCTACTTTTGAGTGTTTATACACACCTATAAAATAAGCAACAGAGGACAGTGTTTTGGATATAAATTTAATAACTGAGAAGAAAAAAACCCCTGCACTTTAGCAGTAACAGTCAGAGCCTGTCTCATATCTACTTTGGCTGCAACACCACTAATTACGTAATTTCATATGTAAGGGCAGAAATAATCCCACTGAACTCCAGTGCTGGAGAGACAGTCTGCAATTTCCAGGCTCTAATGTATCATAAAAAATACTGGCTTACAACAGTAAAGTTACTTAAATGCAAATTCTTAAAAGTTTACTAGTATCTTTAAACCCAGGCCCTGCAGGAACAAACTAAAATAATAATAGTCCATTATTAGTTCCATACTCATATTAGTCATATAGAGCTATACATATTAATTGTATATATTTGTAAAGAGACACAGAGGGGCGTAGATTTTTGGGTTATACAGAAATCCCTATATGATAATGGAATAATATATATTACACTCATATGTCTCTCTCATAGCTCATTAGTAAAATTTATTTGTGTTCAAGGCCTCCAAGAACTGTTGAAAAAAAATAAAGCATTTTTTCAAAAAGTCATTTGAAGAAATGCATCAATGCAGGCACACTAAAAACATGTGCACCTTTCTCAACACTAATCAAGGAAAAATGGGAATCTCCAAGGATAAGACCTCGTTTTGTGGGTGATACCACAGAAGCACACAGGTACTTTGTTACTGAGAAACATTATTAAGAGTAATGAGCAAAAAATGTTTAGGAGCAAAACATTTATATGGCAAGATGGGAGAAAAGAGTTTTAATTTCCTCAAGGCAAAATCTCTCCCACTGGAGCAGCCCCAGCAAGGCCAGAGGGCTCAGGTGGCCTCCATGAGCAGTGCACGGAAGCCACGGACACCTTGAGGTATTTTCTGCAATTTAGGAAGTAACAACCCCCTCACACTGTCAAGTAGGACATTCAACACAAAGCTGAGCAAAACTCTTCCTTACTAAGCCCCCAGCCCCAGAAGGAGGTTGTTCTCTCCCCACTTCACCAAGGTGACACAATGGGTTGGAACCAGACGGTCTTTAAGGTCCCTTCCAACCCGAACCATTCTATGGTTCCATGCCCATCATCGTGGCACAGCATCAACAAATCCCTGTGCAAGAAGAACCAAGGATATCTGAGAGTTTTTTTTTTTTTCTTGTGTGGTTTTCAAAGATTTACTTCTCCTCAGTCAGAAAATAATTTAAAGAATTGAGCAGAATTCATCAATGGTATATTAATGGACTGCGGTAAAATATATCAGTGAAATAACTGAATAAAAATGTAATTTTATTATTAAATAATAGTTGACACACAATAGAAAGACCTGTAATTGGTATCTTGGCTGATGAGCAAAAAGCAGTTAAACTGTTATAGACCCCTGATACAGGGTTTTAAAAAATAGAGACCTATTAGGTGCTCATTAAGAACAATTGTCTAACTATTTCATTATGACAGAACCACGTGAGTTCATATTTCCCTACTCTTTGGAATTTCACTAGACTGTGCTGTATAAACTGGAAGTTATACAAGGAAAATCTCTCCCCTGTTATGGGAAATTCATTACATTTTCCTTAGTATAGTACATGGATATTGGTCTTATACCAGCATATTTGAAGAACTGCAGTTATTTCAATAAAAAGGGTAGTTAATTCATCAAATTAAGCTGTTGAAATATCCACCACAAAGATGTGATAGCAGATCTTAATTTTGCAAAGCTATGCAAATTTCTTAACGTCCTTTTTATTTTCTTCCTCAAAGTGCTTGTCATTTAATCTGCATTAAGTTCTAGATAACCTACAAAAATCTGAAAAATCTGTTTTGCTTCTTGTACAAACTGACACTCAAAAATTTATTGCTTTCAGTTTCCTACTAGATTTCTTGAGATGAAGTCATCACACACTGAAGAAAAAAAAAAGTATTTTCTTTTTAATTTTAAGACTGGAATGTTTCACTGAATGGGCTTTAGCCAAGAATCCTGCCTTCTGTAGTTATTATTCTTGCGTTAGCATGTAATTACAATGTCAATATTGCAATCAGCAGTTAAAATGAGATCTGCAACTTCAGAGAAGTTTACAGATGAAAAAAGAACTTTCTAGTAATATGCTGAAATGCTCCTCCTGCCCACTCAGGGGAAGCACCGAACACACATTCATAGAATCACAATGTGTGATCTTTAAATGAAAATATTAAAGACTACAGAAATGTAATTACACCATAGAATTTATGACTCAGCTTTAAAACGCAAAATGTTTTGAATTAAAGGAGAGACCAAGGCATTTCCTTCATTTCCTTCCAACAGAATCTGATCTCACTTAAGATATAGGCAATTCAATCAAAATATGCAACTCATATTTCCTCTTGGATAATATTCCTTCTCGGATAAATGAGATCAGCCAAGAAATCAGACACTCAAACACAAGGCAAACCTACTCCATGTTCAAGAAAGCTCCCCAAACTTCACAGCTCAACAAGCAAAAATCCTGCATAAAGGAATGTGTTTTAAGCAATTTCTGTTCTCCTTTGTCTAACAGGGGTGTTTTAACTTTCCAGCTTCCTGCAGTCAGAAGTACTAAGGGAGGCATCTGCAGCAAGGTCTGGGTGCCAGATCTCTGCTCCTGCAGCTCTTCAGATTTAGAAAAGAATTATCATTAAAAGAATTATGACCAACAACATACAAAGCATGGGTAGAGAGATTCAGATCTTCAAGTCAACAACATGAGAAGGTTGGTGAGTATTTTAGTAACCACTGCAGATTTAATTCTTCCCTCATGATCTAGAAACACACATTAGGGGCTAAAAGAGTCCATAATAATTGATTCATTTGCAGGCACAACACAATGTGCCAAAAAACTTATATCTGGGTGATTATAAACCATTTCAGATTCAACACCCTTGTAAACTTCATCCTGATGTTCAGGTACAATAACCAGTGATTCCCAGGAGACTGGAAAAGACCATCAGGGCACGATGGAAAAGTGGAACAAATGCCAATGCTATAAAGTTTCAAATCAAAACTATTTCTCTTTGGCTTTTTACTGTTGTTGATGCTTGCTTTTGAGTAATTCAAACAAAACACACCTTATATTTGTTGAAAACAACTCAAATCAAACAGTTCAGAGAGCACACTCTCTGCAGTTCGCTGAGATGTTTAGCATGGGGTTTAAAAGAAAAAAAAAACCAAAACACAAAACCAACCTCCAAACCAGTAGAGAACACGACCATGAAGGAAGTGTGTGCCCTTCACACGAGTGACATTTTGGAGTGTCACACAGCAGCAGTCAGAGGTTCTGCCCCACCCTTCCTGATCAATGCTTGACTGCACCAGCCCTTACAATCAAAAGAAGAAATAAAAGTGGGATATGCCTTTCAGAAACCCTCCAGGGTGATGTTGGAAAGAATAAACATTTATATCTTTAACATTCCATCTCAAAAAATAGTATATAACTGAGCCTAAGTAGGTACCAATCTACTTCTTCCAGAAAAAAAATGAGGAAAAAGGAGAAGCTCACAGGTACTAAGACATGAAAAATGGCATCATACAGAAGGATATGTGAAATCCTCCTTCAGTTAAAGTTGTGTCACCTAATTTAAAGCTTTTTTTTTGAAATATGTCCTCCCCTAACCACAATATCTGATGAAAAATGCAAATGATGATGCCAGATAACATCATTAAAACTTTTAAAGCTGAAAGCCAGCAGAGAGAGGAATGCAATGAGGCTGCCGGGAATCAGCCAGGCTTCAGAGGCCCAAAAGATATAACATGGTATGGGGAGAAAAGAGAAAAACATGGCTCACACTGGGACCAGAGCAAGCCTTCCACAAGCAACTGCCAAAGCAGCCTACTTCTTCTAAAGCTCTGAAGAAATTCTCAAACCTATTTAAATAAACACAGATTAAACTTTCCCTGACCACAGGTTTTCTGTGAGGCAGTTCCTCACATCTGGCAACATTGAATGACATACAGTACCTCAGTTTCTGCACCAAAGTTTCTCTTGTTTTACTACAAACTATTTTACAGGACGGAGTAGATTCTGATTTTACCACTGCTTCTCAGAAATGTCTCATTTCTAAGCAATATTCCAGCTGAAATGTAAAGTTTTGACTGATAAGACTGAAAAGATGAAGCAGGTAAGAAGCCTTCCTAATTAAATGTTACCCAACAGCTGTGTTTTTCCTATTGTTTAGTAAATAACATTTGCCAACTTATAAAGCATGAAATGCTACATACTTGAAGCAGAAGAAAGCCACCACCTACTGCAGTTGCTGCAAGCTTTCCGACTTTCTGGAACAAAAATCCCGCACACCTTAGGGGAACAAAACAAAAAACAAAAAGAACCCAGTCCAATGAAGTTGTCTGATGAACAAATGCCACACTCCCCAATTCCTGACTACAACTGTTACTATTCCTTCGTTTAACAAAGTATTTCACATTTTTAAATTTAAAATTCAGACTCTTTAATACAAGCAATGTTTAATTAACAAGGTCTAAAGCAAGTCAACGTGAGCAATGGTTGCTAGATCGTGGCTGGCTGATGGCCCCTTTAAATAAGCTTGAGATCTCCAGATCTTGCTGCTATTAATTGTAGCATGTTAATAAAGCAGAATGTAATAATATAACTGTGCCACTATGGCTGTTGCCAAAGGGAAAGTAAATATATCATACCATCATTTGTATTAACTACACAGCTCATAACTTAGATATCTTGGTAAAAAGAAGTTACATCCCTACCACAAGAGTTAAACTCAGAGAGGGCCCTCTACTGGGACACGGCCTTAGTCTATTTTTAATGGGTCAAGGCAACCAGAAAATTAGTTATGTTGTTCTCAGTCTCCAAACCCTCCCACATCAAACAGAGACTGATAGCACAGAACAGTGATAGGGCAGGACGGGGCCTCTGGACTTCACCTGGGCCAGCCACCTTCCCAAAACTGCACCAGCTGCAGAGTCCAATCCAACCTCCAAGTTCAACCAGGCTGCCCAGGGCAAGCCTGGAATGTTCCCACGGCTGATGGTTCCACAACTTCCGTGGGCAACTCTGCAGGTGTCTGAACACTGGCCCACACACAGAGGGGATTTCCCCCCTGCTGCATATGAACAGTGACATCATATTTATAAACAACAGTACACACACAGAGATATCTACAGATAGAAATATACATTTCCCAGATCATTCAATAAGCCAGTTTTTATGGATGCCAGATGAACCATTCCCTAGAAGCTTCCAAATTTACATTGACACATCTAACTTTTAAAAATAATTTTAAGGCTACTGGAGAAAATAAGAAAATCAGGCTGAAAGCTAAACCTCCACAGCTCAAAGCTGGACTGAGTCTGAATACAACAATTTCATTTTTAGTCTATTTAATCTTCCAACTTTAAAAGCCACTGTGCTACCACAATGGTGCTTTTCATTGAAATTGCCTTTTTTTTAGAGTACTGAAATAGGCAATTACCATTCAAATACCTCTGACAAATAACAAATACCTTGACATAGCTGCTCAGGCTGTGGCCACATCTTCCAGTTTAGGTTCTCATCTTTACTGTCTAGTTTTCCCCATTAATTATTTTAGTGTAACTAAATGCTGTGTTGTCTCTCTTAACATCAGAGCAGACTGTGAATTTGATCAGAATGGCTCCAGCTGAATTTAGAGGAAAGAACTGTCTCCATTAAATGGGGCTCTTAATTAAAAGTATATTCTGCCAGCTTTTATGTTTCCTTCATTTCTTTTACCTGTAAAATATGTCTTAGCCATGATGTAGGTTTTTAAATCTTGACTAGCAAGGAAATTAGCTTTTCCATACAAATAAAAGCTATAGGCAGTAATTTTCCATTTATTCCTTGTACTTTTAGAGCTCTGACATTTTCCCAAATCTTTCCACAGTAACTACTACGAGTTCCCTTGGATAACTGGTGTTTTACCAATATTAAAAGCCACTTCAGAATGATGAGTCAGAGTAATGAGTTAAGGAATTGTTCGCTCCTGAATAACCTCGATCAATGCTAAAGGAAATCCCGGTAGAGATCTGCTTGGAATACCCTTGGGAAGGGATCTTCTAAAGGTCTAGGACAGTTATGGAAGGGGAAGCTCCCTCACCAGCCAGTCACCCCGCCCATCACAATCTGTGTGGCCACGGAGTATTTTTCCACAATTGGTCCTGAATTCCGGCCAAACACCCGGTTCCACCAGTGGTGACGCCGCGCATACTCCGTTAGATCCAGCACTTCGTAGGAATCATCGTCACTGTCGTGGTCTTAAACAGGAAAAAAGAAAAAGAAAGAGAACAGTTATTTTCTTAGTTACGCAGCAAATTAACAATCTCTGTAAAAACCCCAGAACCAGTTTACTGGCTAATCCAGTGGTTTGCACTGTACAGGTTACCTATGGTCCAGCAGCTCCCAGAACAAGGGATTTTGGGATGGTATGCCATAATCTTCCAGGCAAGCAGGAGGCTATAGGGAAGGTGTAATCCATAAAATCCATAACTGGCACTGAAAAGGTGAGCAGGAATCTGTTCAAGTGCAGGAACCAGGGGCATCAGATGGAACTACCAGCTGGCCAGTTCAACACAAAAAAGGCAGTATTCCTCTCCTCTCCCTCTACCTGGCCTGGCTAACCTATGGAACAGCTTGTTGCAGAATGCTGTACATACCCAAAGCTGATGTGGACTCCAAATTACAAGAGCAAATTAAAGAGGGGAAAAAAAATAACAAACTAAACCAGAACAACAATCCACCAAGGGCTGTCAGACACAAAGACAACAACCACAGCTAATGAGTTGGGCTGAAAATCATTCCAAACATCCCAAGAAGGCATCAGTACCTGCTCACCCTGTTCAGTCTGTCTGAGCTCACCCTGCAGCTGATCCCTTTCAGGCACAGGGTGCTGGGCTTTCATCTGACCTCCTACAACTCTGCTTTTATGACCACAATCCATGTGAAACATCTTCTCCTGACTTAGGAGAAAGCACATAGCCCTCCTCTGAATAGACCCAAACTTGGAAAGACTGAGGACTCCTGGCCCAGTGTCCTCCTCAGAGGGACAAACATCCCCCTATGCCAATAAGACCAACAACAGACACTTCTGTTCCTTTTTCACAACAGGTAAAACAGGTGACACTGGGACTTAAGTTCCAGGTTGGCAGGACAAGTCTGTCAGTGTTTTCAAAATAGGCATCCCACGACTTCAGATTAAGAGATCCTAAAACACCTCGTATACTCAAACATCAGAGGGAACTCAGCTGGGCTTAGATTTTTAAAGCAAAATATTTCAAAACGTGTCATGTTCTGTGGACATAAATACATGAACTGGAACCCTTCGGTAAATATACTTAAGGTGAAATGTAAGTTCAGCAATAATGGTGGGAGATTACCAAGAGGAAGAGTAGCTAAATAACTACCCAAAATTATTAAGTACGACTGCAGATATATGCATTTTGTTAGGAATTCTGGCAGCTTTTTTAAACTGGTACTACGAGTACAGATTAAAGGTTCATAGAGTGCGAGCAATACACATGAAGGTTTGCATTATTTCGCTATATTAACACCTCAGTGTTCTCGAGTACTAAAAGATAAACAGCACGACCCCATAGTGCTAATAAGTTGTTACTGAATGGCCCTTCTTTCCCTGAGGTATGGAGAACAATCTGTTTAATTTCTTTAAAGGGAGAAGAACATCAAAACGCTGTCACAGACGGTTAGCTATACTAATTCTGTAAATTAATATTATTCAAATCAAAACTCGCACGCGTTGTGTGGAAAACAGCACCGCCGGAGCATGTTGTGCTGACCAAAAATACCCCCTGCATGCGGCACATTACGGACATTCTCCAAGCTCATCAAACTGTGCCAGCGCCAGAAGGCGCCGCACGACGAGGCCACGGCGATGCCCTCGAGGCCCCGCAAGGTGCGGGATGCGGCGGCCGCGGGGGCTCCCGGCTCCAGCCCCGCATCCCCCCGGCCCCGTCAGGGCTCGGCCGCCGCCTGAGGCCCACCGCGTCCTCCCCGAGCCGGCCTGGGAGGGGGCTGAGTAGTTAAATCCCAGGAAGGGGCTTTATCCCGCGGGATGCCGGGGGTATAGAGGGGCCGGCGCGCCAGGGCCGTGAGGGGGGACATACAAACACACACACACACACACACACACACACGGATGGGGGAGGCGCAGAGCCCGGGCCATCCCTCCCCCGCCCCCGGGACGCAGCACAAGCGAGCGGACTGCCCGCCACCCCCGAGAGGACGGAAGGAGGGAGGGAGGGAAGGGCGCCCGGCGCGCCGCCTCCTCGCGTGTCCCGCCGGGCCGGGGCCAGCACTGACCTGAGGCGGAGCGGGGCCGCCGCGCCGCCATGTTGGGCCGGTGCTGAGGCGGCGCCGCAGCGCGCGCTCCGCGCCCCGCCCGCCGCGG
>JAWWES010000001.1:109958303-109979864 GCA_035583135.1 Lophotriccus pileatus
TCCGCGCCCCGCCCGCCGCGGGGCCGCCCCCTCGCGGCCGCACCGCGCATGCGCCGCCCGCCGTGCCCCACAGTGGGGTGGGTTCCCCTCAGGGAGCGCTGAGGGGAGCGGGAGGGAAGGGACGGGGCCAGGGGGATGTACCGAGTTGGGAGGGACACATAAGGGTCGTCGAGTGCCGCTGCTGGCCCTGCATAGGTCCCCAAGGGTCACACCAAGTGCCTCAGAGTGTTGTCCAAGTGCTCCTTGTGCTCTGTGACCACTTCCCTGGGGAGCCTGTTCCAGCGCCCAACCACCCTCCGGGTGAAGAACCTTTTCCTTATATCCAACCTAAACCTCCCCTGACACATCTTCGGGCCATTCCCTCGGGACCTGTCCCTGGTCCCCACAGAGCAGAGATCAGTGCCTGCCCCTCCTCTTCCCCTCACAAGGAAGTCGTGACCCCAATGAGGTCTCCCCTCAGTCTCCAGCTGAACACATCAAGGGCCCTCAGCTGCTCCTCGCACGGCTTCCCCTCAAGGCCCTTTGCCATCCTCATTGCCCTCCTTTGGACACTATCTAATAGCTTAATATCTTTATTTTATACAGTGGTGCCCATAACTGCACACAATATTCAAGCTTGAGCCGCCAGAGCCCTCCAAATAACTCGGGATGTGGGTGAGGAGCACAGCCGTGGCCGCAGCCGTGCCTGGACAGCGGCCGCGTCACCACGTGCCCCGTAAAAATTAATAATCAGAAAAGAAAACAAGCTGCGAAGGCCCCTCAAAGAACAAAGGTTAAAGCCAACGTGAGCTGTGAAATACTTGACAAAAAAAGAAATTCGGGCTGGCCTGACCCCGGTGTGCTCCCTCCTTCAATGCACATCGGTGGGGTTTCAATAGGCCAAACCCCACATAATTGTGTTTTATTGCTTTTATTTATTTTTTATTGTGTGCAGCCGTAACGCGGAGGTGGCTGACACAGTAAGTGCAGCTTCAGCAGCGTTGTGGCAATAGGAACATCAAGAAAGCGTCCATGAACATCACTTATAAATAATAAAATTGGAAACAGATTATTTAAAAGTGTTTGCAGCCTCTCGCTTGGACTCTTACGCTGCCAATACACAAGACAGGCAATTATAATGGAAAAAATCTGCTTTTGCCCATGTCATAAAGCTGTTTTTATGGAGTAAGCATTTAAGATTTTAATTAAAACTCCTTAATTACACCAGCCTTAACAGACCAAATGCCAAAAAAGGGGAAACGTATCTTCTACAAGAAGGTACTTCTTTAGCATATTAAATTTGAAGTTAGTGTACAAAGTGGTCGTTTGCTTATTAACTGATTTTTATTACAAACATTTGCCGTCGTGATAAGCAGGCGACAGCTCGCCAGACAGAACTAGGTAATATATTTCATTCTTTAAAGTTTTCAGTAAATACATCTCTGTATGGAACAAATGTGTCTCTTATGATTTGTTTTGACAAACACCGAACATCTACAGAGTTTTCTTGTTTAAGCATAAAATCAGCGGGTTTGGTATTCACTTCCCAATCAGTAACAAAAAGCTTGTTGAGTTTTATTGCTAAATGAATTACAATCTTTGTTCTCACACTAGCAGTTTGTCAAAAATAATAATTAAAAAAAAAAAAAAAGAAGACAAAAAAGAAGAGTTTGGGGAAAAAACCTTTTCTGGTTTCCTTCACAATGCCAAGAGCGGAGAAAAGGCAACCCAGCTAACTCATCCATGGTATCTCTGGAAAAGGTTCCCATTCTTGAGGTTTTTAGGTATTTTGGGTCAGTCTTTTTACTCCTGTTTCACTCTCTGGCTGAGTGCATCCCCGTGGAGCTCCCGCAGCCTTTCACTTCCCCTACTCCTTGTGTAGGCAAGGGATAGAACAGAGGGAAGGGATCTTCAGGATGGTCGTTACAGCCACTGTGTTTTGTATCATCTCAGCCAGTGCTTTGAAATTTTTGACTGCGGATTGTCTGTGCCTGACAGACAGTTTTAAGTCTGGGCAAGATTTCTGAGTCAGACGCCAATAAGGTAAGGGAGGCGACTAGAAAGTTTTGCTTGGCTTGTATGTGCCTCCTGGCTGAGATATTTTTGAACCTTCTGTTGCTCAAATTCTTAATATTTGGTTTCCCTATTTTTAAGTATGATCAGTTAAAAATAGCAGCACTTCTCAGATGACTTTCCCCATGTCTGTACAAACAATTATATTAATTTTCTCTCAGAATAGAGAGATTTAGATGATTAAGACTTTTTAAAGATGAACATTACAAACTGGATTGTGTTCTACATGCGACTTCTGTTTGCCTCCTTTTGCACCCCACTTGCCAAGACAGGGCAGTGTGACAAGCTGCAAGGAAGGAGCTTGGGAAAGAGCCAGGGAAAGACCTTTTGGCGGGTTGTGGAGCCTCTGGTATCTCTCTTCTGGGATCAGGATGCACCCACTTCCTAACACAAGGCATTTCCCAATGGATTCCAATAATTTAGGATGCAATAGGTCTCTGGCAGCCGTGGTGCTCAGCTCAGCTTGCTCCTGGGGTCTGCAGGCACCGCCTGGAGGACTGGCTTGATGCCCGCACAGAAAATGCCATCAGGATTGTTCTTGCTTCCTGCAAACTCCACAACCTGTGCAGAGACAGCAGACCTCGTGGCTCCAGAGATCCAGAATACCTTGGAGAGCTTTTGCCCAGACATGATGTATAAAATTCCCCAAACCCACTCAAATTTCATGCACATCGCTGCCTTCTTCAAGCTATTCACGGGGACAGTTTTTCCAAGAAAAGGTAGGCAGTTTAAACTCAGGCCACATTTTGCCTTCACTCCCAAAGGCTCTTTTAGAAACGAAAGGTTTCCCAGTAGCATCAGAAGGATTGTACAGGAAAATTGTTCTCTTTGCTCTATGAGCCCCGGTTCTAACTCTGCATCCACCATCTCTCCTCGTACCTGTGACAAGCAGGTTCAATACCTCGGCTTGCAAGAGAACATACATGGCCTACATTTACACTACAATTACTAAAAAGCAACAATAAGGAACCCCAAAACCCCCCAAAAAGCAGAGGAGAGCCCCCCAACCTTCAAACGCCTGTGAGACTCTAGTCCTAACAGCTCCTTTGTGCTGCTGACCAGATTCCCAAACTGGGACACACACGCTTGAATTTTTAACCATCTTGCATGATTAATTATAAAAACTAAAGGCAACACATGCTGCTGGCCATCTCCACCAGGCCTTCCATGTGAGTGAATCTGATATTCTAAGCAGGTTTAACCTAGTAAATGCAGCCTGAATGACCTGGCAATGAAGATATTGGAAGGAGTGGAAGATTCCTTTTCAAAGCTGGACTGGACATGCTGTTATTCAAGGCTGAGAAGTGTCTGCTCAGATACGGGAAGGGATTTGGGTTCTCAGTCCATCGAGACCCTGGACAAGGACTGCTGTGGGTGGGCAGCAGGCTCTGACTTTTGGAAGCTATAAGGTTATGCAACAGCCACCAGATCTTTTTGCAGCAGGAGCAAAAGCTTGAGCTGGGAGTCGGGAGGTTTAGGCTGAATATCGGGAAAAGATTCTCCCCCACAGAATGGTTGGGCACTGGAACAGGCTCCCCAGGGAATTTGTCATGGCTCCAAGCCTGGCAGAGTTCAAGAAGAGTTTGGACAACGCTCTAAGGCACATGGTGTGACTCTTGAGGATGGTCCTGTGCCAGGCTAAGGGTTGGACTCCAATGATCCTTGTGGGTCCCTTCCAACTCAGCATATTTTGGGATTCTGTGATGTTCAAATTATGATCTTCCTCCCTGCAGTTAACAAATACACATCCTTATGTCTCAAACCATCTCCATATGAGATTTTGGGCGGCTTGCTTGTACTGGTTGTCTTCAACCTTCCTTTGTCGCTTTCCTTTGTATAATGTTAGTTATGAGACTTCACAAAATTTAATTGGGAGAATTTTTGTCTTGTTCGTGAACATCACTAAATTCTGCTTTTCAGTTCTGTAGTACTCTAACTCCATTACAGCTTCTTGTGTCGTAGAACCACAGAATAATTTTGGTTGGAGAAGACCTTTAAGATCAAGTACAACCATAAATCTTAATTCATTTATCCTAATGAAATTTCAGTTGGAAATTCACACCACAATCCATGTGTGAGGAGAGGAGGAAAGGACAGGGAAAGGGATGTCTGTTGTCCACATTAACTAACAAGAGTTCACATTGTCTCTTGCTGAAGGATTAAACTGATACAAAAATTAAAAAAAAACCTGACTGAATCTTAGAAAAGCAGAAAGTCTTGAAAGGCCCTGGAAGGTTGTCTTCAGTATAATACAGATCTCAATGAGATGTAGCTCTTGTCATATTCATGTGAAAAACTTTTCTTGTGTATACACAAAATGACTTTCTAATGAAAGGGTTATGCGAAATTTGTGTTCTGCAATGTTTGTGTTCTTAATATCTTCTTTTCTTGTAAATAAAATATAACACTTTTTACTGTATATTCAAATTATAAAATTTCAGAAAGAGGCACTGACTGCAGTACTGTATTATTTCAGAGAAATTCTTTAAACAGCTCCTAGCTGTGAGCAAGGATATAGAGATATATTTCAGTTTTAAGTTGTCCTTCAGAGATAAATACCTGATCCCCTTGTTAAATCTTGTAGGTATTCTGGAGTTCCCTGCTACTGCCACAAACCAAAGGGGAGAGTGAGAAGAGAGACTGACAGACTGGCACTCTGGCTTGTAAAGCAAATGTAAGGCATTACTCTTTAGAAAGAATGAATCAATCATACACAAAAATTCCACAAATAACAGATGTTCCTGTTAGGTTTCTTCAGCCTAAGTGCACATAAACAATTAAGAGAAAAAATAAAACTCCTTTTCATGGCTTTTTACAAAGCTAACAGTAACAGGGTTAACAGTAACTGGGCAGGGCAGATTCAGAAAAAACACACACTGAAGAAGCTGAGGACCCTCCAGAAATGCCATCTGAGAGGCAAAGAGCCCGAAGAATCTCAGACTTTTCTGTTCATGCAGCCCCGCACCAAGAAAAGGTTAAAAATCCTGAACTGAAGGCAAATGTGGTAAAAATAAAAATGTTTTTCATTTTCTTGCAAGAAACAAAACCCAACACAGAACTGTAGTGAGTAAACACTAGACAGGATACAAAAAGATAACTCATGTGAGTCATCATTGCTGGCAAGGAAAAGCTTCCATCAGATGCTGCTGTGCCAGTCACAGGTAGCATTCACCGAAACACCTGGATGCTCTCAGCTCACCTCAAGCTTTATGAAGGGGCCTCCTACAGCTTCTTCTTCCCTGATGCCTGGTTTTGGCTGGAATAAAACTAAATACATTTCCCCCAGAAAACTGAAGACTTGCCAACACCGTCAAACATGAGACTCCCAGAGTACAGGGTTGCCTCCAAGTGCCCCGTTCCCCACGACTGGATCCCCTTCCCAGATGCAGATCTCAAAATAGCATTTCTCTGGCCAAAGGACTGGCTTGCTGTAGCAACCCTGAGATCAGGAGAACTAGATTTGTTTTCCAAGGGTAATTTTTCTGCAAAGATTGAGGCCCTCTGGCAACTGGGGAGACAGACTGATGATCTAGAGAGGTGTTCCTTATTGTACCCGTGCAGAGTAACTGCACTTTGTCACCAAGCCTTTCTGTAACTTCACAAAGGCAATGTGAAATAAAATTTAAATAATTTCTTTATAAAAGACATTAAGCCTCAAGAGATTGCCCAAAGGATCAGACTCTCATTTAGTTACCTTTCAAAGCTCAATAATAACAAAATAACCGTATCACAGCATTGTTTCCGGTAGAACTGTTAATTTTTTCCAGTTTTTAAATACTCAGATCTTGATTTCTGATAGAATACTAATGCAGTTGGACAAAAATTGAAAGCATCCATTGCCTCTGATAAAACCAATCAAAGACAGACAATGTCCACCTTTTCCCCCTGGTTTTTCTTAACATTTTTGTCTGTGGGTGTATTCTACCCACCGTGGCTCATCACCACTGACCATCTTCAGCACTTGTGGCCTCTCCAAGGGCTTGATAATGATTTTTGCAGAGTGCAGGACAGAGGCAGTGCCATCTGCTGAAGCTGCCTGGGACATAATTCTGAGATAAAACATCTGTAGCAGCAGCAATCCTGAGTCTGATTGAACTGGAAAACGGCATGGGTAGGGATTAGAGAAGGAAACCTGGTTTCTCTTCCCGTCATTAACACACTGACAATGAGAGAGACATTCTGCCCCTCTCTAAGGAGCTTTTGCAGCCATTTATTTCCTGGCACTGATACCATGTGCCCAGTCCTACAGGCTGCAGCAACAGGGATAGGAAAGGTACAGGGGCTCCAGTCCAGCCATCGGGGTTTGAGTGCTGTTCTCACTGAGTCTCATTCAGAGATCCTTGGAGAAGTCTGGAAGATTTGCTTGATCCACTGTCCAGCTGGAATCTAAACTAGCACGTGGAGTTCTCCAGTCTGTTGCTGTAGTCGGAAGAAGGCAAGGAAAACCAACAGACCTATGTGCAGGAAGGATCACTGCTGGGAGGAACCTGCCTATGTTCTGTTCCATTTTTAAATTCGGTTTCACACGGAGGGCTCCCTCTGCACATTTGTCAAGTGGAACATTAGGAACTGCAGTGATAGGACAAGGTCTAATGGGTTCAACCTGAAAGAGGGGAAATTTAGGTTAGTTATGCAGAAGAAGTACTTTACTGTGAGGGTGGTGAGGCCCTGGCACAGGTTGCCCAGAGAAGTTGTGGATGCCCCATCCCTGGAAGTGTTCAAGGCCAGGTTGGATGGGGGTCTCTGAGCAACCCGGTCTATTGGAAGGTGTCCCTGCCCATGGCAAGGGGTTGGAACAGGGTAATCTTTAAGGTCCCTTCCAACCCAAACCATTCTACGATTCTCTGGCAAACCCCCATTTTGAACGTGGAGTCTGTTTGCTCCCTTTTTCTTGTACACCAAGGTTTGGCTGAAGTTTTCCAGGGAGTTGTGTGGGGGCTGCACTGGTATTTCCAGTGCAGTCCAAGTATTACTCAGTGCTCAGCTCACATGTGAGTGTGGATGTTTGTGTTGCCTGGGTGTTTTCTGTGTCAGCACTGATCTCCAAAGGCCTGGATAGGTGTGCTTTGGGACTCGTCAGTGTTCACCAAAGAGCTACACCAGCCTGGCTGGAGCCACAGGAACGGGACAGGGATCTGTGAATCTCAGAATAGTTCACACCCATGTAGTCACCGCGCAGCAGCATCCTCCAGAGGGAACTGCAGCAGGGATGCACATCAGCACCAGCTTTTGTTCCATGGGGGCCTCACCCTGGAGTTACCAGGAAGGTGGTGAAACCAGGTGGGATGTTCTGGTAACGATCCCTAGTGTAGATGTGCTTTATCTCTTTCGTGCTTACTCGGGACAGTCACATCATCAAAATTAAAAAGTAAACCAGGGAGGGGATAGTAAAGCTGGGCATCAACAGCTCAGTATTTGTGAAATACAACTTCACAGCGTATTGTCTATAAACTTTGCTTTACTGTGTTTGTTTTATGTTTTTGCTTACTTGTATTTTGTGTATTTTATGTGCATTCTATATCCCATAGGCAGTTCCTAAATAGAGTTCAACTTCTTTTTTTTTTTCCTTCTGATTGATCAGGAATAACAGTAAGTAATCTTTAGAAAATTTGTTTGTTCTACTTGTTCCTGTCTTCTTCCTAAATGTTTGATGAGTGGGTGATTTGTTTGTGCTATCGTTACGAAAACCATATGTTGATGTGGTCTTATGGGGGAGTGTTTTTATTATTTTAAGAGTTCAACTAAGGATGTTTCCAAAGGAGTCATAATTGCTCTTCTAAGTACAAAGGCTGAACAATGACTGGCTTACAAATAATGCCAAAAATCTGTTCAGCTCAGTCTAATTATTTCAAAGACTAAAATCTGTTTCTCAGAAATGTCTTCTTTCCACAGTCTGAACTTTCTAGTGTACTAAAGAAAGTTGCATTTCTGGAAGTTCTCTATGGATCATAGTCCCTAGAGCAAGGGAAAGTGTCCAATTTTTGGTGTATATGTCACAGAATCACAGAATAAGCTGAGTTGGAATGGACCCACAAGGATCCTCGAATCCAGTCCTTAGGTTGTCCTTCTCATGGCTGTGATCAAAACTAAAAGGACTTTTATGCTGGGAAAGTGTACTGATGCCGGCTGCTCAGTGTTCCTGGAAGCACCTCTCGAGGTTGTTTGGTGTCACAGGTGAGCAAGACAAGGTTTTGATGAGGGTGATACCAGTATCCTCCATAAAGATGAGAGTCCTGTTGACATCTGTGGGACTACAGGATGTACAAGGAATGTACTGGTGGTAAAAATGGTCCCTAAACTGGCTGGTCTGTAAGGCACTGAATCCTACCCTGGCAAAAGGACAATCCCTGAAAGTGCCTCAGTGTCCAGAAAAAGCTGCTAAAGAGGGAACTATGTGGTGGAGACTCAACTATATATTTTATACATAAAATATCAGGTAGGGGCTATTACTCAGTGCTGCAGGAGTAAAGAAAATGAGAAGAGGAAAACAGCTGTGCGGCAGGCCAAGACCTTGAAAAGGACAGACCTTTCCACAGAGTTTTCAGAAAAACAATTTCAAACCTCCCTGCTGCAAAGCCTCCTACACAGCCCTCGCAGAGAGCCTTTCAGAGGAGGACTTTAAACAAAGGAGCGCGATCGCGTGGCAGCAAATAAACGCCACACGTTTATAGGTGCATGGCAGCCAAAATCGGGCACTGGTGGAGCTGCTTTCTTGGGGGTGGCAATAAAAAAATTAAGGGGGGGGGGCAGGAAAGTTTAAAATACTAATTTTGCTGGGAGAGACAACATGCCATGCTAAGCGTCATAATATGCACTTTGAAAATGTGTGTGTGTATTTATAATGCAAATGTTACATAAACCAAGAATATATTGCATAAATGCCATTAGACTAAATGTTATCTGAAATAAATGGGCATGCATTTCTGTTTTTTTTTTCTGTCTCTGTATATAAAATAAATGTAATGTAAAATACATATTATTAGATTATTAGTGAAATGAATGGTTTATTTTTTTCCATAATCCAGCAAGATTATAGAGGAAGTTGGTCCGGTAGTCAAAGCCACAGCCTGGGATTTGGGTTCAGGTGTTATTTTGTCTCAGATTTCCTCCCTCCACTGATTTTGGTGGGGCCTCTAAGTCTTACCTGCAGTGTATCTCACAAAGAATTTAAGAGGATAAGTAATTTAAAGAATTAAAACCTCAAATCCATAATGTTAAGGGCTAGCTGGATACCTCAGATGAATACAATAGCAAGGGATTTAGAACTAGGTGATCTTTAAGGTCCCTTTCAGCCCATATAATTCTATGGTTTTTTGAAAATAATAATGAGTGATTTTTTTTCAGAAGGATTCCTTTATGGAAATTCCTGCTTCATGTTTTCTGGCCTGCACAAGTATCTTTTGCTGATCATTGACTTCTAGGCTATCATAATCAGGAGATCATGGGGTCTGAAAGGTGGTGTGAATGAAGAGCTGTGTCACAGTCGTTGACTGAGGAATGGGAAGTTGCATTCCCAGCTTTTCTTTGGTTTTGATCCAGGTTCATGTTGGTAAAATGCAAACAGACTTTAAATCATGAGGCAGGCCAGGCTGGGGGGTTCTCACACCGCCTCCGCAGGGCACTGCAGACACCTAATGGGAAACCTCTGTCCCCAGAGGACACTCACAGGTCTCTGTGCTCCCAGGGAGATGAAGTTGGGAATGTGGGATCCAGCCTTTCAGGGTGTCTGCCCTGTTTGGTGCCTGAACCCCCAGAGCAGCCGCCTGCTCCTGACCCTGTGCTGGAGCTTCCTGGCTCTTCTTCATCCCAGCGCTGCCACTGGGCCATTGAAGGGACCGCAGTCTAAAGCCACTCTGCCCCAAAACCAGGTGTGGTGCAGGGAAACACATCAGGAAAAGACACAGCCCCATTCCTGTGACTCAGATTTGCAGAACCTGGGGTTTTACCAGGCCCCTCAGCCGGTGGTGTGAGCAGAGGAGCAAGGACTGGCCAACACTGCCGCTAAACGTGGGCTCCAGCCAACCAACACGTCCACAGCCTGGACTCCTAGAGCATATTTTCCCTGGTTCACAATTCAAAACCATCCCATATTATTCTTCTGCTTTGGAAATTATGCTGGAAAGAGTTCCCTTTCCTATAGTTCAATAAATAACGGAGTCCCTCAAACTTATGCTGAATTTACAGGAACAAATGCCATTGTTCCCTACCCTATGGAGGCTGGAGGTTACAAACACAGAGGCAGGCAGAGCTGGGGCTTCAGGGGAAGGCTGAGAAGTAGTTTTTTATCTCTCTTTTTTCTTTTTTTTTTTTTTTTTGTTTTACCAGGCATATCTTCCAGCCCTTCCTTGCTTAGTTTGATATGGTAGTCTTGCATTCCTGGCTCCAGTTGCCGACTCTATGTTGTTCGTATTTATTAAACAAACCAAAGAGCAGAAACCTCTCCCTTAGTTGGCTGTGCCATAGCACAAAGACAAGCAACTTTAAAAAGAAAAAAAAAAAAAACCAAACAAAACCACAAAACAAACCCTAATATTAAGCTTTTTGCAGGGTATTTTCTTACTGAATGCTCCCTGTGTTTCCTTTGGGGCTGTAGTAGCCAGAACAGCCAACTGAGGATACTGCTGAGTGTTGTTAATCTAAAGCAGAGGATCACTCCTTTGGGAAAATGGAGTGTTTTCATGAAGGAAAATACTATTATCTATTTGCTGTGGACTATGTTCCTCCCAGTGGGAAGGAGCAGCTATTGGAGCAGCTTTGGTATAAGCTGGTGGGACGGATGGGATGGTGGGCTCCCCAAAACTGAACTGCAGCCAAACCCTAGGTCAAATTTCTGGTTTAGCTCCTAGACAGAAACCCACCCACCAGTTTTCTTTGGGAAGAATAAGAATTCAAATATTGGTTTGGCCTGAAAAATTGTTCTGGCTACCCTGAAGGCAAAGGGGAGGTGATTCTGCAAAGCCACAAGAAGCAAGTATTTTAATTCACAAATCATTTCCCTGATTTAAAATGCTAATTTTTATCTAACATTTTCCTTACTCCAAAACCACATTGGGTTTCAGTTGCGTTTCCTTTGAAACCAGAGAGCAGTCGTGCTGAAAGGCAGTAAAAGGAACTAAAAATACACTGGTTTTACTCCCTCGTTGTTGCCTTTCTCTGCCTCCCCAAATGTCAGAGGAGCAAAACTGGATGATACCATTGCATGGATTTGGGGGCAGGAGCGAATGGTGCAAGGAGCCATCAGGGAATCAGTATATTCAGCACAGAAGGGGTATTTCAGGAGAAGTTCTTAGCTAGGGCTGGTTGTGGCTGTGGTGGAAAGGCTGGAAGGTGCTCCCGTGTTTAACTAAGCTCACCAAACTCGTGGCATTTGGAGCCCTCTTTCTGTGCCTGCCCTGTGCAGTCACATTCCATGCTCCAGGTGGATTAAAATCCCTGAAATGCACAGGGTGACAACAGAAAACCTGTGGTCAGTGGCAGAGAGAAAGCAGCAGCTGCTCAGGGTTCCCTGGTCAGGGACCTGCCAGGAGACCAAGAGATGGTTTCACAGCCCTACTTGTCAAGAGGGATAATTCCAGAGGTAATCCATATCTGAGATGCTGCCATTAGCAAAAAGATAATATCCCTCTGTCTCTGTAGTCTCTGTTTGGAAGGCAAGGGAGAGAAAAGCAAGTTCCTCTTTGTCTCAGGAGCAGAAGGAATGCTGTTATCCTGCACGGAGTCAGGAGTGCACAGGGAACCTGAAAGGTCTGTGGTGTTCTGACAGGTGTGCAAGGTGGGTAGGAGATTTTGCCACATCGTCCTGTCAGCCCATGTTTTGCAAAACTGTGTGTGTGGCTCCAGATTGCACAGATCAGAGGGGATACGGGCCTGCTCCTGGCAGGGTCCATTCGCTGCCCTTTAATGGCTTTTTATGAGTTTGTAATGAAATGTGAGGAATTAATCACAGCTCAATTACACTCATAAATACATTGCTGTGTTTTAACGTGTGCGTGTAAGTTTGTCTGTTTTTAATTACCTGGCAAATGTGAAATTAGGATATTAAGATCAAAGAATTCAAATGTGTCCCTCAGTGAACAACGTCACTGCTTCGCCACACAAAGCCAGGCTGGGAATGAGCACAAAGAAGCAGGGAACAGGGGACTTCCCTTCCTGGCAAGGAGGAAGACTGGAAAATGCAAGAGTCCAGATAATCTGATGAAAAATTGAGCCTCCTTGTTTTTCACTCCCACGTTTCCTTTCCTCAGCCTGAAATTCCCTGTGCTGCTTGTTTCCAGCAAGTCCCCACCTTGGCCACTCCATCGTACTTTTAGGGTGGGGTAGGTGATTTTGTCATTCTTCCTCACTTGCTGGGGAGTCTGCTTTTGGTTCAGGCAGCTCTCTGTCCTCTCAGCTGCTTCAGGTTTATCCCAGGGTTCTCTTTCTTTTTTTTTTTTTTTTTTTTTAATCTATCTGTATTGGTAGTACTGAATATCCCAGTTTACTTTTGGCCTTGCCTACTGGGAAATGTCAAGTGAGGATAAAATTAAACTGTGGGTAGACAAAACATAAGGAGGTTTCTACAGTGAAATATGATACGTATTAAAATCAAGTCATTCATTAGCACTCACATTGTGAATTTATTAAAGGCTCTTAGTGAACAGATAGAGTTCCTAGTTCGATGTCTAGTGCTGCAAACAGCTGCTTTCTGTTTACAAAATAAATGGCATCTTCCACTGAAAAAAAGAAAAAAATATATAGGGATTTTTATTTCTTTCCAACAAAGTCTACAAAAAAGTCCTTTGGCACCCTACACATACAGCAGCCACAGCCTGCTCTGAGCAACTGTGTTCACTAAAGGGCCACCTTGTACAAACACTGTTTAACACATAAAATCATCCTTCTCACTTCTGCATATTAATTTACGCTGACTTCAGAAGGATTTGGACGACATTTCTTAAAATCCCTTTAAATTCTTAGCTCACACTGAGATTCCTGGGCAGTGTGGAGGTCTGTGTCTAGAACTGAGCTGTGATCAAAGTTGCTCAAAGTCGTAACAAGGAATGGCAGTGCTGCACTGGAATGGACCTACACCCAACCCCTCTGATCAGGCCAAAGCACCTTCTGGCCTGGGACCAGTGGACATTTAGAGCTACTCAACCACAAAGAGAAAGGGGAGGAATTCTTTAAGGAAGTAGCAAAATCAGAAAGCCAAAGTGTTTCTGCTCTTCAGGTGAACAAAATTAAACCAGGCAGCAAAGAAGAGAAGCGGAGCAGGGAAGGGGATGTAATGGGAGCGTGATGTGATCCAGGGAGGCAGGTGCATCCAAGGGCTTCAGCTGGGCACCTCGGAATGGTGAGTGCTGGAAGGTGACTCGTCCGTTATGCAAACTGGCACCACGTAAGTCAGGAGAGAGGCAAGAACCTGTAAACACCTGCTCTGAGCTGGAAGATTTCTGCAGCTTCTCGTTCGTTATTACAAAAGATACACAGTTATTTTTCTAAACATAGAGAAACGGGCAGTAGAAATTCCTACAAAGCAGTCTGGATTACTTGGGTATAAACAAGGGCAAGCAATGCTTCACTTTTTAGTGCAAATGCTATTTGCAGCATTATTCCCTGCACTAATTTTCACAGTTACACAACATGTTACTGTTCCATAGAGTCGATGGGACTTTGGAAGTGTAAATGAGGAAAGGTCTCAGTCACAGCGACAAATTAAATGACCACAGGCAAGTACTGTGAAATCAGAAAAAGTGTATTTATACCACACATATAATTGAGCTTCTTTATGATGATACTCAAAGAAAGTAAGTGCAAATAGATCCTTTAGAAGACAGGGGTAATAATTACTGATTACACTGTGGTTAGGCTGTTTATGTCTAAAGTATCAAGTACAAGGTCTTAAGCCATGTTTTAATAGCAGCCATTGATTGATCTTGCGACTGAAAAACATTCTGGTTTCTAAGTTACCAAACATCACATTTTATTCTGTTAACTTCCATTTATTTTTATTTGGGAAAGAAGCATATTTTGCAGCATGGTGGGCATTATATCAATTTCTTTCACAGTGATCCCAGAGTAA
This sequence comes from Lophotriccus pileatus, assembly GCA_035583135.1. Lineage (NCBI taxonomy): Eukaryota > Metazoa > Chordata > Aves > Passeriformes > Tyrannidae > Lophotriccus > Lophotriccus pileatus. Next base: position 109,972,417 of record JAWWES010000001.1, read on the forward strand.
CCTCTACACTAATGACATCTGAATTAAGAACAACAGAGCAAAAGATTTTTCACTCACAGCCTCCCAGCAGACAAATAGATCAATAATCCAGAATTATTTGGCTCTTTCATAATTCCCCATATAAAATAACTACTTTATGCTTGATGCAAGAGTAAGATGACTAATCCTGGCTGTTGTGGAAAGCAGCTGTTTGCTAAACCCATCTTCAACTCACTGCAAATGAAAATGTCATCTGTAAAGGTCTCTCATTTTTTTTAGGATAATTCATCACAGTGATTAGGCACCTCCTGAAGCAAGACGTTATCGACTCCTGGTTTGGAAGAGTTAATTCACTGTGCTGCAAACTGATGTGAAAGGGAGGGATTGCAGGGAAAGAAAGTTTTAGATTTCAAATGAAAAATGAGCAGAATGAAGCTGAGAGAGACATCAAAAGGAGCTTTTTATAGAAAGCACTCTGTAAAGCTGAATCACAGAATCACAGAATCAATGAGGTTGGAAAAGACCTCTGAGATCATCGAGTCCAACCCGTGACCCATCCCCACCTTGTCAACCAGACCGTGGCACTGAGTGACATGTCCACTCTTTCCTTGAACACCTCCAGGGCCAGTGATTCCAACATCTCCCAGGGCAGCACCTTCCATTGTCTAATGACCCTTTCTGTGAAGAAATTCTTCCCAATGTCCAACCTAAACCTCCCCTGGCACAGCTCAGGCTGTGTCCTCTTGTCCTGTCACCGGCTGCCTGGGAGAAGAGGCCAAACCCACCTGGTTACAACCTCCTTTTAGGGAGTTGTAAAGAGCAATAAGGTGTCTCCAGAGCCATCTTTTCCCCAGGCTAAACACCCCCAGCTCCTTCAGCTCCTCCTCACAGGACTTGTGCTCCAGTTTCTTCACCAGCTCTGTTGCCCTTCTCTGGACTCGCTCCAGCCCCTCAATGTCCTTCCTGAACTGAAGGGGCCAGAGCTGGACACAGCACTCGAGGTGTGGCCTCACCAGTGCCCAGTACAGGGGAACAATCAATGCCCTGGTCCTGCTGTCCACACTATTCCTGATCCAGGCCAGGATCCATTGGCCTTCCTGGCCACCTGGGCACGCTCTGGCTCATGTTCAGCTCCGGTCTCCCCATTTACTCCCAGCCCTCTGGTCAGCAGGAACACTGACCCATGACTGGGCTGAGGAGATGCTTCGGCCCTTCTTACAACACCTCCAGCTGAGCTGCTCACCCCTGCAGCACAAAAACCACATCAGATGTTACCCCTGAGCCCTGTTATTTGCTTTCCTTCCAGTAAATCCTCAACACACGTATTTATACAAAGGCAGGGCTATATCCCTGAGACCCTGAGGTAACAGACAGAATGCAGTTCTGGTTGGGACAACACCTAATTAAAAGTGCTGCCACTTCTTCCTGTAGATGAAGGGATAATCTTGGCCTCCAGACATTTTTTTTTTCTGGCAGATTTGGATTTCCAGAGACTGAAAATCCTGCAGTCAGTCTCTCCATATGTACTGTTCTTAAAGAGAACTGAAATAGATGGCAGAACTGAAAAATGAGACTGACACAGTAAATCACAATGATTTATGAGCATTTAGGGATATGGGAAAATTTACTTGTTCCCATTTATTTAAAAATAAATACATTACTTATTTATAGTCTTCATTCTCGTGCAGCAAAGAGTACTTTGGTGCTGTCTTGGCAAATTGAAGCCATTGGATTTTACCAATTATAGGGTCAAATTCCTGTATCCCTTGCATGCCTGTGTATGCAGTTTCAGATGGATGCAGTACAGATTTTAGATATTAAAAACCTATTCTATTAGTCATCCTAATACATCCAGCCAATACAGAATTAATCACCGATTTTTTCATGTCTTTCCCTATCTAGTTTAAATGTTCAAAGGAATGATTTATGCTGCCATGTAGACACCAGTAACTAAATGTTTACTGATAATTAGCCTGAGTCTTGTATTTTTAAATTTCATCTATTTTCTTTCAACCTAATGAGTTGCACTTTATTTCCCTACCAGATGCTGTAGGGCCCCCTCAGTTTATCTGCTTCAATTGTGTATCAATCCTGAACATTTAAGCCTGTTTTAGAAGTACACACAAGCATGTGGCAAATTTGGGAATGGGATAACCAGCAAGCACAATAAACACTGTCAATATTTCCTTTTTTTTTTTTTTTTCCTGATAATTTTAGTCTCTGAAACTCTAAACACAATGTCAAACCTTGGGATCCAAACCTTGGGGAGCTTAGTAACTCCACCCCACTCCTCAAGAGATTGCTAATTAAGATAATCAGTAACAATTTCATGTTTGGGGTGGTTTTTGTTTAATATCTTGCTGTTTAAATCATAAGTTTTAATCTCTGTGCCAGTTTTCTGTTCTTTTGTAACTTCCCTAGTTATTTTTCTGCTAACAAGATGAAACTGAAATCAGTATTTCAAATGTGATCACAGAAGTTGGCCAGGAGTACCACAATTTATTGTTTTCAGTCTGCTCTTGCACTATTTCATTCCTCTGTGATGTTTGCATGTCAGAATTTATGTTAATTGATACTAATCAGCTTCCTTCCTTTTTTTCCTAAATGACTTATCAGTTTCCTTCTTTTGAAATAATTACAAAACCAGCAAAGGGTACATGGCTGGGAGTACAAAATTCTATGCAAAACTATTTATCAATTAAACAAATGAGTCTGAACTACAAAAGTCCACAGAAAGTCTGCAGGAAGACAGTCAGACTTAAAAAAAACCAGCAAAAGAACATTTCAACTACCAAAGAAACCCCCACAAACCTCGGACAGAAACATAATTTGGGATTATGGACATTTACTGTAAAGAGAAAACACCACAGAGTGTGTTAATACAGAAGGAAGAAAACAATAAAGACTTTATTAAAATCTTGAGATAAAGAAGTTTCAGGGACATCAGAATCCTGAGTATGGCCTTGTCCCTGCAAAGTCTGTTTTGTGTCACTTAGCTGAGAATGAAGAATGAATTTACTCTGTTTTAACTGAATAATCTACAGGCATTTAGAACCATTATTAATTTATGTTTGGCTGAAAGTAGCAGTGAAATTTCAAAACCTATGAGAACAAATTAAGGTTATAAAGTTCATGTATTTGCATGATTACTTTGATTTATGGGAATAAAACCTGCATTTTCCCCCCCCCGGTCACAACACTAGGAAGCTACTTACCTATTGCACAGTTCATTAATTGTTTTTTTCTTATTTGTTGTTTGATTTCGCAAAAATGGATGTGGCACAAAAAATAACAAGACATGAGCAGAAATTTTATCAGATGTAGCAGCAAAAGAACAAAAAGAAATCATTTTATAGAGGATCCTATGAATGTTTATTTGCCGGCTTGACAACGACCAATAAATTGGATAAAATGTTAAAAGAATCTGCATCATTGACTAATAATAAAAATTCTTGGGGGTTTTAAATTACTTTCATGTCCTGCACTTTGTGATGTAGTAATATTAGGCCTGCTGATGATGCTCAGCCCTGCTGGAAATGTTCATTTAAACAGCATCCAGTCAGATAAAAACTACTTTTAGCTCATTCTAGTTTTCCTATATCCTGCTCAGCCTTTAAACATGATTTGCTTTAGCCTTTTCCAGCTGCATTTATAGTGGGAAGATGTAATAATGTGTCTTTGCATCTTCTCCACAAGACTTGTCCTGTTTGTTTTGGCTGTCACGGAATGAAACACTTTAGCAGGATTGTATTTTGTGTTCTCATCCCATTGAGTTTAAAATCTCGTGGGTGCTGATTCACATCTTGGAACCTGCACTGTGTGAACAGCTGGCACGGTTTGCCCTGGTAACTCCCCTGTCCTCTGACAGCTGATTGCTGATCCCATGGAATTTGGTGGAAAACCCTTCACTGATTTCAGTACAACCAGAATTTGTCTCTGATCAGAACAAAATTAATGTAGGGGGAAAAAAAATTCCAAATAACTTAAATGCACAAACCACCACATCAGTTTGGACACAGCCCTCTGATGCACAGATAGGTCACTAATTAAGTATTTAACCTCTCCGTACGCCTATTTGGAAAAAAACAACAGAACCACCTGAATTTGGAAAGTTCCACCTGCTGAACTGTGATGCAGCAGTGCAAGAATGACCTATCATTTTATCAGCAATGCAGAGGAACAGGATATTTCCCAATAACTGGTGTTTATACGTCGCATTATGTGTCATATCACAAATGCGCATCCCCAAATATTTTTGTTTACAAGCTGCCACATGGAGAAGCCAACTGGCATGTTGTTTAGATACTGATTTCTGACACGTGCTCTGTATATAGAAAACCCTGATTTATGAAATGTGAGATAGAAACCTGTCAGGTTTTTTCAACATACACAAAAATAACTGACAGCATGTACTAAATCACGGCAACATCCACAATACATTCCAAAAAGCTTTGGACTGCTTAGCTTTAAAATTTGCTGTGATTTTGCAAAATACTATTTTTTTTGGTTGATTTTGGATTAAATTTCTTATAATTTATGCAAAACATTAATATGCTGGATGCTTTATGGCCAAAAAAAGGCTGATAATCCAAGTCTGATGCAGTAAGACTGTGAGTGAAGTATGACAGTGAGGAGACAGAGAGGAAGGGTAAAAGCTACAGCCCTTCAATCCACAACTCAGAAACCATATCTGCATCTTGTCAACTCGGATGAAGTATTTTAAAACATATTAAATGTGGGCTAATACAGTGGCTAAAGTTTGTGCAACTTGTCCTCAGCTGACCTGGGTGGAGCTATGCTAATTTACAGTAAGGGCAGAGAATTTCTAAAAAAGACAAAACCACTGTTATTCTGTACAAAATAACTGTAAACCCTTTAAATGTGAGATTTTCTCAAGTTGAAAATTTCCAAGAATAAGTATCAAAGCTTTTTTTTTTCTCCTTTATTGTGTTCCTCTTTTACTCTTTCCTCCTTTTCTTTCCCCCTCTTCTGATTCGCCTCAGAAAAAAAAAAGAATAAGGACAAATAAGGATGATAAAGATGAATATAGCAAGAGTTTGTAATTTTTTAGTTTCACTGAAGATAAATGAAAATGATAAAACACAGAAGTTCCCACAATAATTTATTAGGTTGTCTTTCCACTAAAAATGGCAACAATAAAAGGTTGATGTAGATGAGGAAAGGTCTAACAGTCTAAGACAGCGTCTTACACATTTTGTTTTGCAATTTCTAAAAGTGACTCAGAACACAGGAAACTCAAGAGTAAAATTCATCAACTGGATCTAATGGCTTTGTCTGTCTGAAAAGGGAAAACATCTCCTGCATCAGGGGGAGCACAGGAAAAAAGCCTCTGGAAGAAGCAGCTTGACAGAGCCCTGAGTGTGGCATTAACCATCAGGGAAAGGTAACTGCCAATGAGGCTTGGTTGAGTAATCAGACAGGGACAGAGTTAAGAAGAATTTAGAAGCTGAGGATGCCCATGTTGCAAATCCCTTTCTTTAAGTGCTGAATAATCTTTAAAGTTGCCAGTCTTCCTCCACAACCTGGTCTTGCTTATTCCTGCAAAATCATGGCTTTTGTTGCTGTCATTGCCAACAAAAGCAATAAACAGGGTAACAAATATACTGTTTGTTAAGTACACAGTAAAATGCATGAAAAAAGCATGTATTTTCTTTACAAGAAATCACAGTTATAACTTACATTTTATGTGTAAATCAGGATGGGACACAAATTATGCCAGATGAAACAAGATGTAGCCTCAGACTGTCACCATCCAACAGCGCAAGCAGACAGGACCTGGGCTTTAGTCCTCTGAGCCCTTTGGGGATGGTCATCACCATAATTACACATCATGCTCTGACATTTTCTTACAGAAACAAAACTGATTTGTAATGAATAAATAAATGGACAGGGAAAACTGAAGCAGAATTGGAAAATTTTGTTTTTTTCTGGGCACAGCACCACAGTGCTTTTAAAGATTATTCCAAGTAAAGCATTTGGTGTATGATCCATTGTGCCCCCATGAGCCTATTCTGTAAGGAGTCTGACCCTGAGCCCTCCTCCCCTTTTCTCCAGGCATTACATCCCTCTGCATGGAGTTCCTGACGCTTCCTGCACGTCTGTGGCCATCCTGCCCTTTGCAGGTACGTGCTCTTCACTGATGGTTTCTGGCAAGAATTTCTTTTCCTGTGTTTTTGTCACAAGAGAATAACCCACGTTCTGAAGCCAACTGCTCTGCCTGCACAAATGCTAAGTAGCTTTTCTAGCATCCAGCAGGATATTTCACTGCAGTAAATACATTATTTTCCCAATAAATTACTCTCCCTGAATGATATAACTGTTGCTGACAGATTATCTGACAGCCTAGATGTCAAAATATTTTTTTCAGTGTGCACTTGCAAAATCTTCCAAATGTTAAAAGTGACTGTCAGGATTTTGAGCTTGGATGAAGTTCACTTAATTTCAGAAAACAAATGGATTTTTATATATTATATTCAGTTGCTTCGTTATTGAAGTACAAATTGAAATAAAGTGAGGGCAAAAACCCACATGAAAAACACAGACATTATCTGCCTTTTTCTAAAACGAAACGCTTTCCATTAAATAGAGGGGTTACCTATGGATAGGACTGAACAGTGGACTGGAGACAGGTCAAGTGGCAATGAAGTGCCTGTTGTGGGGGATGACACAATTTCTCCCTCTGCTTAGAAAAACAGCAGGACGTGCTTTGCATCAATTTTACAATGTGACCAGGAAGAATCCTGGAAAAACATACTTGTGGAGCACACACATCTCCCCTTAAAGGAGTTAGAAATCCAAAGGCTGAGCAGAGAAAGGTGCAGTGATTTCCATTACAAGGCTGTGGAGGACGGCCAAGAAAGGACAAAAAGAACAAGAGCCATCTGAGAGTGTGTAAATAGGTTGAGCTGAAAAGTTATTTTTACAATATTGTTATTGATGTGAAAAAATAGACAATGGAACCTTCAGGCATCAGTCTGGGATACAGGCTGGCTGGTTACATCTATTCCCACACGCTTCTCATATGGACAGGAATGAAAGTCGGCCCCAATGACCTACTGGAGGACTATTCTATCCAGACTTTCTTTAAATGGAAAAAGAGTTGTTGTTTTGTTCAAGGATTGTGCCCCAAACTATCACATGCAAATCATCTGAAAGCAAACGGTGGTGCTGAGAGAAAGACTTTGAGAAAATTCACATAACAGCACCTGCCCTGCTTCTCCCTGCGTTAACTGTTGCAGGTAATTCCTGTCTTTTCCTCAGGAATTGGAGGCTATGCCAGCAGTACCCAAGCTTGCTGCTATGGCAAAAGCTGACTCTGTGCTGGGATGACTCCCTGGTACATCCAGAAGTTTGTCTGCACATGTGCCACAGATTTTGGATCCAAACTTTGAACCCACGTTGTGTCGCGTGATGAGGACGATCAGGAAAGGCAGCGCTCAGAGCGCACT
>JAWWES010000001.1:109979964-109992067 GCA_035583135.1 Lophotriccus pileatus
ATTTTGGATCCAAACTTTGAACCCACGTTGTGTCGCGTGATGAGGACGATCAGGAAAGGCAGCGCTCAGAGCGCACTCTGTTATGAGAACTATTCATGCAGGTGGCTGTTATTCCCTGCTCTGGTAGGTCTCAATCTCCTCCTGAGGAAAAAGTAATAGATTTTCCTGAAAAGAAGTCATGAGGAAATACGACAGGAAGCCTTTAATGATCTGCTTAAGAGATAAGACAAAACATTGCTGTGTATCTCTTTATGATTAAATATCTTTTGTAATTGTTGGACTCTGTCCTAATTAACTTTGATACATCAGAGGGCTGCTTTGTGAGCTGTTTAGTTAAGACATGTTGTTCTGTTCTGCTTCCTTTCAGATGTTCTATGGATAACATTATTAAGCTTACCTTTTTGTTCATTCACTACAGTGTTTCTCTCCTAGTGGGATATCACACACATGCTCTTAAGTTGATTCAATCTCTGAAAAAACTGTCCAACTTTAAAAATGAGATTTATCTCATTCTATTACAGCACTTATGCATCCACTGATTGCCTGAAAGTTTTAACTGGTTCGTTAAAGTATGGGTGTATTTGAATTTGCATCTCCCTTTCTTGTAACACTTTTAAAGTATCCTGCACTTTACTGTAAGTTGTCCAACTAATTCTACTAATAAATAAACAAAAAACCAAATTAACTAATTCCATTCTAATCTTTTCAGACTCTGTATCTTCACTAGGAAGGCCACAATATGGATCCTACTTTCATCGTGAACCTCTCGGTTCTTTGCAATTAACACCAAGATCCAAAATCCTGCCTCCTGTCCCTTTCACGGCAAGAAGTTATTGATAGAACACGATGATTTAGATTAAGCAAAACTCTGCTGAAACTGGAAGATGCAGTTACACCAAAATCTGAGTATAAGAGTGAGAAGCAGTTGCACTTCTTGGAGGAATTAGAACCTCTCACACATTGTAGCTCACGTGGCAAACCAGATGATGGATGCAAACGGATTTTGGTGGGACCTGAACACTGACATGGCCCAAGGTAATGAGCTGTGTATTTTTCAGAGGAGGTGTATCTTTGAGCAGAAAAAGATAATACAAAATTGAAAACAGCCAGAAAAGTGATGGAGCATTTTACTAGAAAACATTTGGAACTCTGAACAGAAACTCTCCTGATTTCCTCCTGTATTTCAAACCAGCTCAGTTGTTTCTGCACAGCAATATGGCTCTGTGGGCTCAGTGAAGAAATATGTTTGTCTGTGAAGAAACACGTTCAAAAAATTTAATTTACTAAAGAAACCTATCTGCAAGACCATGTAACTGTTCACATCAAAAGAAGTAACAATGTGTTAGAAAATAATCAGAAATTTCCACAAAGCAGAACTTCATTTATCTCTGAAATAAAAAGTTAACCAGTTTCCACACATTACAACAAATAAGCCTGTACACTTCCATTTCCTCAATATATGCTTTGTTTCATTAAATTTTACCGAGCTAAATCTTATGTGTTCCTCATCAATATAAATTTGGCCAATCTGCAGAATCTGAAATGCTCTCCCTGATGTAATTTTACTAGTTACACTGAAGTCATTAGCTGGTATTATTCTTCCATTTTAAATACCCACAGGCGTGATTCTAATTTTGAGTACACCAGTTAAGCTTCTAATACAAACAATTACATGTTCATGGGGAAAAACTTTCTGAATGTTAATGTACAGCAGAAATCACAGGGCACATATTAAGGCTGCAAAGGAAGGAGATAGTAGTTAAAAGTTTATTTCTAACCTTTAACCTTCATGGTCTTTATTGTTTATTCATCATTACTTTAAACACTTTCCTGAATTGACATCTATGATTCCTATGATTCCATAATAGAAACATTTCAAAGCTGGGCTTAAGAGGGAGTGGTTAGCTCAGGAAGATAATCTTAATACTTCTAAATTTAAAAATTAATATAGAAGTAACAAGTTCTTTCCTAAAAGGTTCTGCAAATAATTACATGATTTGTAAAACACAGTACATAAAACAGAAAAAAAAAAAGTGTGTGAGAAGTAATCAGATGAAAAAACCTGTTAAAAGTTTTCTTTAGAATGAAAGGGTGTGGATTATTCTCTTATACAATCTACAAATTTTATGCTGTTTCCTTTCTAGCCTACCCAGTTGTACAGAACTTGCTCCTTTTAGACCAGTAGGAAAGAAATGTGTACATTTCTGCGTGTACATAAGTAAGGCAGCAAGTATTATCTGGAAAAATGAGTTATTCCTCCTTGTGTGTGGATCAGAGTTTTGATTCCCAGCAACAGCTGCTCCATCAGTGCAGGAACAGCACAAAAAGAGAGACTGTGATAAAGACCAGCAGCGATTTGTCCAACTCTTCCAACTTCAATCTGACTAACGGGCAACCGAATTAACAATTACTCAGAGGCAGTAAGGAGTTAGTAGCAGGTAATTTCTATGGCTCATGAGCTTTGGTAGGTACCAGGTTTTTGTAATTTTTACCTTGCTTTTTATTACTGTGATAGCAATCTGCAATCAACCTCACAAGATTCAATCATCCTACTGTGCTGGGCAGCAGTGCACCAGCTCCCGAGGCACCGCTAGGAATGGGCTGGGCATCCTTAAAAAAGAATGTCAGGATTCCTCACAGCAGTTGTCAGCAATGATGCAAGATTTATTGTTAAGACAAGTTTTAAATGAATTCCATATGCTTCTCAATAATATAATCACTGCACCACCCATTCTGGCACTTAATTTCATATCAAAATGATGTTACCCTTAAATATTTTTCAGTGTGCCACACAATATAGCATGGGAATAATGACCATAAAAGTTCTCTAGAGCTTTCAGCTCCCCTCTGGAAGTGTGTGGGGTTTCATTTGTTGTGGGGGGTTTTGTTTGCTTGTTTGTTTTTTGGTGATTTTTGTTTTATTTGGGTTTTTTTCCTGTTTGCTTTTGGGGTTTTTGTTGGTTCTTTTTTGGCAGGGGGGTGGGAAGGGAGCTGGTTTCTTTGTTTTTAGCTGAGGTCATCTCAATGAGTTTGCCTCAGTTTCCAGCAGGGCATTGTAACAGTTAAATCAGTGTTGCTGAGGGATGGCAGAGGGTTGGTAACAGTGGCTGGGAAGGGAGTGTCAGAGGCAGGGGTTGCTTTTCCCAAATTCATGTCACGTGACCCCATTCTGAGGCACTGTCATTTTGGTCACCCAGCTGTGTAATTTTTGACAAAGTGCTGACACAGTTGTTTGTTTGGCTAAGACTGGGGAAAACACCCAAACCCCACGTGATCGTTTCTGCTTTTTGCCAGACACTTTGTCAGTTTAACAGAACATTTGTGTTCTACACAACCAGTGGAAAACTGTGACAGCCAAAGAAGGAAGAGCTGGAGTAAGGGACTGGTCAAGAACTGGCTACAGAAAAGGCCTCTGTCCAACTAGTGGCCAAATCCACCTCGTGGAGAGCCTTGGTTCTTTTCTCTCACCACCTTGTTCACTGAATCACAGGATGGGTCAGGCTGGAAGGGACCACAAAGGGTCATCTGGTCCCACCTCCCTGCTCAGGCAGGGCCATCCCAGAGTACATGGCACAGGATTGTGTCCAGATAGCTCCAGAATACCCCCAGTGAGGGACATTCCACACCCTTTCTGGGCAATCTGTTCAGTGCTGGGTCACTGCAAAGGAAAGAAGTTCTTCCTCGTGTTCAGGTAGAACTTCTGGGCATGTTTCCTCCCATTGCCTCTTGCTCTGCTGCTTGGCTCCACCAGCTCCTGATGGATTCTCCCTTTCTTTTATGCTGCCAACCCGCCCACCCATGGCAGGGTTTGAAACCAAACCCCTCCACCTGGGAGACAGAAACTGTAATCCTCCTGCTTCTGTGTCTCATGCTTTCTTTGCAGAGCACTGACAGACAGAACTTGCATTGCAAAATTAATAACTCTAAATAGATTTGAAAAACTTCAGTTGATTCATTAGAGAGGCTTAACAGTAGTTATGAAAGACTTGTTCTTTAACTAAGGATACACATTGCATTTAGTTATGTTTTCAGAGAGACTTTGCAGGATGTCTCCACTAACACGGGCTGATGTAACAGAAACCAGGAACACCACCAAATTTTCAAGACAACCTGTCTTGTCTGATTTCCTGAATAAAATTCCAATAAACATTCAAACTTTGCAAGATTATCTGAAGTGATCTATTAAAAATGGGACTTGATCTTTACTGAGCAGAAAGTCTCTTCAGAAGGTGTTCCAGAACGTGCAGGTTTGGCTTCTTGGCATGGTGGGATGATGCATTAGAAACATGCCTGCACTGAAGGGACATGTAATAAAAACAAAATCAAACACTTAATAAAAAAAATGAACCAATGACATGATTAACAATAGTATTTAAATTTTAAAATAACACATTTGTCCTCCTTTTTGTACAGGGAACAACTACAACCTGAGCAGGAGCAGTGTAAGTTTCTTAAGATTATGCCCCAGACATTTTTGTATCACTACCCTTGGGACAAAGAAATGTATCCAAGTACTTTCAAAACTTTTGTTTTGAAAATCGAGCCAATTGCATTGTTACTTTCATGGTCTCTAGACCTCCAGTAACTGGAATTCCTATGTCTAAGCCTGTGAATTCAACAGGAGATGTGGATTTTTTTGACTGAGAGGAAGGAATATTAGAGGGGCTTTCTTCTCATTGATACTAAGAAGCCACTGGACAACTGTTTTGTTGTAAGAAGATTTAAATCCACAACTTAGTGAAATTTTGTGTATTCAGTAATGGCAGAAAAAGCACCAATTTAAGTGAATCAAGGCTTTGGAAAACATTGCCCATTCTCAGTGAAGCCTCCCTTTGCTGCTCCTTCTCCCAAGAGCATTTTATCCCATTGAGACCAATGGCAATTTCCTTCCTCTCACAATTATACATCCATGGAGAGAAACGCTGTGTTTTAACTTTCCTCACAAGAGTAAACCACCCCAGGGCTTATTACAGCCAAAAATCCAAACCAAAACACCGTTAGAGAAGAGCTCACAAACTGACTTCAGTAGTACTGAGTCTATTTATATGAACACACAACTACAATCACTCAAACAGAAACCCAACTGTGCACAATTACAAGATTTAATACCAGCCATTAGTCGTGCAAAGTACCCGATTTTCAAAGTGGCTGCCCAGGCAGATGTTGTAGGAAATGGACAGGAGAGAGAGACTACAACCAAAATAGGTTTTCAGATTGGTTATTCAAGGTTCTATCCATTCAGACACCCACAAGAGTGTTAACAAAAAGCAACATACACAGTGGATGAGGTTTTTAAAATAAATAATTCTCAGATACTTTCTTGAAAAGGTTTTTTTGTGACACCACTAAATTGAATCCTGTAAGAGCACGTGACACACTCTGCTCTAGGAGAAAAACAAAAATATCAGATAATAACGTATTTTGGATAATACTGCATTCTGCCCCAGGATTTACAGAAGTTAACAAGATATCCACTCACCTAGTTCACTGAGCATCACAAATGGCTCTTTTCAAACGCTTACACAGAAATCCTTTGCTCAGAGCTGCTTCACAAATGTGATTTACTTGTTTTTACCTACAAGCCAGAAAAACAGTTGGCTACAAAGGTATCAGCCCAGCAACTTCAGTCAGTACATAAAAGACCACGAGAGAAACACAAAGCTGGGGCTTTTTTCCCCCCTCCTTGACAGCATTGGCCAAGTTCTGTAAAGTTACAATTGTCAATCTGAAGAGAAGTTAATACAAACACAGCATTTTATTTTCAGCTTCTCAACAGACACATTAAATTCCCACATAGTGACAAAAGCAAGAAATCTCACTTTCTCTGCAGTTTTGTAAGAGCAGAGATCCTGGGTCGTGATCTTCTTCTGTCAGTGACTTCTTTGGAAGGTGGCAGGTCATGAGCTGCCACATCCAGTTCCTAGAGGAAGGGCAGACACCTACTTACCTCCCAAGACTATTCCCACAAATGAAAGCATTCCCACGTTTGGAATACGCACCAAAGGACGCAGTCAGAGCTGCCAGGGGACAGGCGGGACTGAAAATATCATTAAAAATCTGGAACCATTTCCTGGACAAGTATAATTTTTTGTATTATTTATTTCTCCAGCCCTCCAGAAACTGCCAGTTAGTATTACAGATCCACAGAGCACAAAAAACATGATACAATGGTAGTTTTTCTCAAAGTCACTTCTTCTGTTGGTCAAACTTCAGCAAACAGGTCAGTGGGCTCATGCTGACATGCAGAGAACTCACATAAGCAAATCTACAGAATATCCAAACCCCCTTATTTCTGAATTTCATGAACAGCTCAAAACACAGTCAGGGTCATGTACACAAATTCAAGGTTTACCATGTTGCTGAACAGTGATGGACACTGGTGTTTACCTGTTAACTACAGGCACTTCTTCTGACCATGAATTACCACTGAAATTCCAGATGAATTCCAGCATTAAGCCTTTCAGAGACAATCCAGGTTTTAAAGTCACATTTACCAAGGGGAATAGAGGGCAACGCACAAAAATGACTGCACAATTCACACAAGACAGAACAATATTAATTAAGGTCTGTAACTAAAGCATTTAGTAGTAACCAGGTTTTTAATACTTTATCAAAGAAAAATATCCCATTTTCTTTATAGTAACACACTCCCTAGATCAGCTCACTTTTACTCCCCTCACTACCCAAAGTTGGCAAAGTATTTCTGAGACTGAAAAACCTTTTTTCATCTAAAAGGATAAACAGCAACAGAATTACTTTTTTCCCCCAATATTTTCTATTTTCAACAATAACTCTTCTACAAATGCACTGATTTTCCTTATTGCCAGCAACAGCATTTTCGTTTTTGTGCATTTTTGGGGAAAAAAAAAAAGTCAAACAAAAACAAACCCCTTGGGTTTTGTAACAGTTTTCCCCACTTTCTTCACCACGAAACTCTGTCAAAATGTAGTACAGATCACACAACACTCATCAGAACTTTAATGAGGGCAGTACAAAGAAAATGTAATTTGCAGATCCTTTTATTGTGAGCTCCTGGTCAATAAAGGAGCTAAAACACAAAAATTAAGTACTGTGGGCTTTTTTGTTCCCAACTTCAAGAACAAAAGTTTAGTAATTCAAGATTTTCTGCTTTTACCTTGGAGTAAATGAGGAAAAGAGCAGTAAGAAAAACAGATGCAGAAACAAACCATGTGTTAACAGAAGTTGGGGGTTAAATGAAGGGGCTGGTTTCTCCCTGACTGACCTATTGTCAAGTTGTATTACTTTAAGCTGCTTTCCCTTAAATGCCCAATACTCACATATTTGGGGCAGTTCGACTAAAATTTGGCAATATAGCAAACACACAAGCATTAGATTTATATTTTGTAAGACACAAAATGGCACCCTGTGGGTTGTCTTGGTTTGCCTGCCTTTTTGTTGAATTCCTACTTCCACAGTAGCTCCTGGGTTGCAGCTGCCAGGAACTTCAAAAAGCAGGAATGAAAGCCCAATTGGAACTGATATGCCCAACCTTAAGCACCTTAGTTTTTCTAAGGGGTGAAATGAGGAGTCTTGCTGTAGGTGACTACTTAGTAAGTCTTGGACTATAGAATGCCATAAGATTTCATTTGTACCCAGCAAGGACTGATCTGCTTCAAATTTGCTACCTGACTTTGAAGCGACACCAAATATGTTAATAAATAATCAATAGGTTCTCTAAATCCTTATTCTTGGAAATAAAGCATCTGAGAATGGACCAGATGGGGAGGTCAGACAGTAAGAGAATCATAGTCATTGTCTCAAGCCAGAAAACCCTCATGAAGCAACTCTGGCTTTTCAATACACTTGGTGTGACCACAGAAACGTTGCACTGAACCCCTGCCCTTTGGTAAAGCAAAAGCTACAGGAACAGAGAAAATAAATCAAATTTGTCCAGGAAAAAATGTGGTTTTGAGAAAGCAGGTCGGTGGTACCTGCCTTGTTTACAATGGCAAACTACACATTTGATTTCTGGAGTTGATGGCAGTGAAATGTGAGAGCAAAAGGAAAAGGCAGACCTGAAGCAGGTCATCCTTTCCCTGTTCCGTGCTACACAAAGTGCTTTTCCTGGGATTGTGTCCCTGTATATGTGCTCAGGCTCGTCCTATTTGCCAGTGAACCCAAACGCTTGAGATCTCACAACTACCTTGGACATCAATGAGATAACAGCTTGAATCCCAGTGTTGGAGCAGAGTCTTCCTTCCAAATCAGCTTCTTCTGGAAGTGACTTCAGGAGTTGTTTTCAGCTTAGCAAGGCATCAGGTGATGTGTATTTATTTACAAGGAGAAACCTAAAACAAAACTTCTGCTGTTTCTAACATTACTTTCAAAAAGTGGCACATTTAACTTTGCATCTCAATTTCAAGTTGCAGAGATTCCCAGAGTGCCAAACCCCTCCCTGGAACACTGAGGTCTCTCTGGCATGAACCAGCAATGCTTAGTCTCTTAACAGACTGGGCAGGTCTTGCAGCATGAGAAGGCAACATTCAGCAATGTACAGGAGTACACAAAGAAACTGCATGGAAAACTAATGGGGGTGGAAACACACAGGAAAGGGGGATCCAAAGGGTGGTGTTCAGTCCGACTTTTATCAGTCCACAGCTTCACATAGAAGGTAACAAAGTGGTTCTGGAGACTCACAGCTAACTTCCAAACTTTAAATAAGCTAAAACCATAGAATCATAGAATGGTTTGGGTTGGAAGGGACCTTAAAAATCATCCAGTTTCCAACCCCCTATGCCATAGGCAGGGACACCTTCCACTAGACCAGGTTGCTCAGAGCTCCATCCAACCTGGCCTTGAACACTTGTAGGGATGGGAAATCCACAGCCTCTTTAGGCAACCTATGCCAGGGCCTCACCACCCTCACAATAAAGAATTCCTTTCTAAGATCTAATTTAAACCTATTCTCAGATTGAAATCATTTCCCCTTGTCCAGTCACTCCAGGCTCTTGTAAATATTCTCTTTCATCTTTCCTAAAGGCTCCCTTCAGGTACTGGAAGGTCACAATTAGGTCACTCTTTTCCAAGCTGAACAATCCCAATTCTCTCAGCCTTTCCTCACAGGAGAGGTGCTCCATCCTCAGAGTCATTTGGTGGCCGTTACTTGATACAGAATAACATGGCAGCTTCCTTCCTTCTTCGGAATTTAAAGACACATTCCCTCTGAATTCAACCTCCAGGGCATATCCCAGCATTGGAGGCATCATACTTGCCTGAAACAGTCTCTCTCCTTTCATACAAGTCATCATCATGTATCACTATCAGCCCCAAAACTGTCATGTGACTGTTTGCAGGCACCTTCACTGTGCATGCTCAAGCTTTTCTTGTTATGATTAAAGACTCTGAGCCTTGGATACATCTTGAAGAGCTGAAACAATACCTAGGCCTTTGTGCCACCTCTCAAGTCATCCAAGCAGCAGATCAAATAAAGAAAAAAAAGGCACCTGGAAATTCAATCCCAGGAGGATGTGGAAGGGTTAAGAGTGGCATTGACAGAACTAGAGAAGTGGTGACTTCAGGTGCATGAGAATTTAATATTATATTTCCAACCGAACTAAGATTCTTTTTTGCCTCTATAGTCTCTTGATTTGCTCTACAGTTTAGCAGATGCTTTCCTTCTACCCAGAAATGGTTCTGTCTCCTCTCCTTTCTGGTGATTTACACTTGGGACACTGCAAAGTGGAAACTCAGCACCTCAGAAACAATCTGTGTTGAAATACCTTGTTTTGGCACGTTCCCAGCCAGTGAAGTCCTTGGTGCCAAGCTCAGTACCTGAGAAAACACATGACAGAGAATCCACGGACAACACCGAGGAAGGCAGGTGTTTGATCACAGCTCTGTTTTCACCACCAGCAGACTGTGGCCCATTCCCAGAACCAAAAAAACCTTGGGTTCTATCTGGACTCCAAATTCAGAAGTCCTTTAAGCACAAACACCTGTCTCTCATACCAATATTCCAACAAACTGCCTGCTTATTTACAGAGATATGCAACCTCAGCAAACCCAGGTGCTCTTCTGTTGTCCTTGCACTTCCATCAGAAAGCAGAGCTACATGACAAGAGTTTGGTTTTAAGAGGAATAAGGACATCCTGATTTGAGCCTTTGCTTGAATTATTCAAGACTTTGTCTTGTCCAGGTCTCCACTCCTGCCAGTGGATTTGCGCCATCAGGACCAGAAAAAATTTTGAGGAACCACCTGGAGAACATCACTGGTGCATAACTGTTAACTTAGCACCTTCAGAGGCAGAAATGTTCCTCAACATAATGAGCACACGACGGTGGAAATTAAAGGAGACCCAGCAAGCAGCAGGACTGTGACTGAACATCCCTTGCATTGTTTGGCCATTGAGCTTCTTCACCTAATTCCCAAAGGCACTCGATGGCTTCCCCTTTGCCTTAGAGTGCCTGGCAATCATAGAACAGAAAATTCCAATGGGAAAAGCCTGTCCAGACACGGGGCTTCGGCCTGACACTGAAGAAACAAAGCAGAGTTGTTACAGAAGAATGTTCTGATCCATTTCCAGCAAAAGGGGGATGAGCTGTGCCCCCACACCCCCACAGCAGACTCACCTGCTCATACGCACCACAGGAGAGCCAAGACCGAACGATTTACAGACACCTCACTTAAAACAAAACAAAACTAACAAAAAACGACATAAAGCCTCCTGGCTGTGTGGCACTGTAAAGAGAAAACTGATCCCTCGGCTTCCTGGGTGAGATGGGAAGGGTTGAGGCCCTATGGAACCCAAGGTGGTGATGCACTGGCAGAGGTTGCCCAGAGAAGCTGTGGATGCCCCATCCCTGGAAGTGTTCAGGGCCAGGCTGGACGGAGCTCTGAGCACGCTGGTCTGGTGGAAGGGGGCCCATGGCAGGGGGTCGGCACTGGATGATCTTTCCCTTCCAACCCAGGTCATTCCGTGACGCGCAGGTAACGCTCCAGCCACAAGGCGAGCTGGGGGGCGCGTTCAGCTCTCTGAAGAAGGAGAAGAAAGCGCCAGGCAACCCAGAGCTTCACTCACGCGCGGGGCGCCCTCGGAAGCCCGAATTCCCGGGTTTTCCTCCTCTCCTCGCATCCTTCCCTCGCGCCTTTCCCGCCGCTCCAGGCCCGGGCCAGGCCGGGCCCTGCCCCGCCCTCACGCCCCGGGGCCGCCGAGGCATCGCGAGACCCCTCGCGCTGCCAGTCTCGCGCGAGGCGCGCGCAGCGCCACGTGACGGCCGCGGGCGGGGGCGCGCGCGTGCGTGCGTGCGTGCGTGCGTCGGGGGCCGCTCCACCTGTTACGGGCTCGGGAGGGGCGGGACGGGCCGAACCAACCGGGGGGAAGGGGAGGGGGAAGGAGGACCCCCCCCCCCCCCTCCTCCCCCGCCGTCCCGGCGTTAACGCGCCGCAGGACCACCGCCGCCTCGGAGCCACCCCAGTCAGCACCGTCTGCGCCCCCCGAAGCCATTATTTGCTGGTTGTGCCAAGCGCGCCGCGCCCACGGCAGGGAGGGGCAGAGCGCGAGGCGCGGCTGCCCCCGCCCCGCCGGTGGGGCATGGCCCCTTCCTTCAGCGGCGTCCACTCCCCCAGCCCGGAGCCCCCGTTACGCAACTCCACCCGCGTCCCTCCTCCTCCCCCTCCCACCCTGCCGCCCGCCACTCCCGCCACCTTCCCCCAAGCCCCCGCCGCCCGCTTTTAAAGGCGCACCCCAACCTGCTGGCGCCCGCTAATCGCAAAGCTCGTCTGACCGACGGCGCGCCCGGCCTATCAGAGACCGCGGATCCGAGAAACCCCGCCCCCGCCCTCAACCGCCGGCCAATGGGGTGAAGCCGGCGAGGGGGGCTGGGAGGGGGCGGGCGGCGCTTGGGGGGCTGGGGGAGAGAAAGGGGAGGGTTAGGGGGGCTTGGGGGTCCCCAGGGAGGGTTAGGGGGTTACTGGGGGGGGATGGGGGTCCCCCTGTATTTGGGGGTCCCCTTAGGGGGCGTTTTGGGGGGGTCCTACCTTGGGAGAGGAACCTGCACCGGCCTGGAAGGATATTCGGGAAGAGTTGGGGGGGCCAGAATACGTTTGGGGGGTCCCAGGGGGGGTTTGGGGGGTCCCAGGGGG
>JAWWES010000001.1:109992167-110036012 GCA_035583135.1 Lophotriccus pileatus
GGGGGGGGGGGGGGGGGGGGGGGTGGGGGGGGGGGGGGGGGGCGGGGGGGGGGGGGGGGGGGGGGGGGGGGGGGGGGGGGGACTCGCGGCGGCGGCGCGCGCGGGGTCCGCGGGGTGACACAATTGCAACAACGTTGGGCAGCGGCGCCGCCGAAGTTTGTTCGGGCGGCAAAACACGCCCCGGGCCGCGGGGCGGGCGGGCAGGGTGCTCCCCCCTTTCCCGTGCTCCCCGACACCCCAGCTCCCCCCCACTGCCCGCCGCCGAGGGGCTGAGCGGCGATGTAAACACCGCTCCGCCGCCATCCGCAGCCGCCGCCTCCTCCTCCTCCCCCGAGTCTCCAGCGCTGGGGCTCCCTCCCCCCTCCCCTCCCTCCCTCCCTCCCTCCCTCCTCCTCCGAGCAGCGGGGCTTCCCCCCGCCTCCCTCCCTCCCTCTCCCCTCCCCTCCCTCCCTCCCTCCCCCTCCCTGCCGGCTGTTGTTGTTGTAATAAAAGTTGTGGTGTGTGTGTGTGTCGGGCACCCCGCCCCGCCCGGCGCTGGGGGGTGTTGGGGGCGCGCAGGGAGGGGGGGGTGCGATCCGCGAGTTAATTACGCTGCGTTTCCATGAAATCGTGCGGAGTGTCGCTCGCCGCCGCCGCCTCTGCTGCTCCTTTCGGGGATGAGGAAAAGAAAATGGCGGCGGGGAAAGCGAGCGGCCAGAGCGAGGAGGACTTCGCCAGCTTGACAGCCCAGGAGAGAGAAGCCCTCTCCGGCCTCGACAGGTACCCGCTCCCCACTCCGCCCCGGCCGCCTCCGTGTCCCGGCTCGGCCCGCGCCCCCTCCCCGTGTGTCCCCCCCGCTCCCCTGCCCGCGGCTCCCCGTGTTGCCGCTCCCGGGCCCCGCGCTCTGCCCTCGCCCGCCCGCCGCGCCGACTCTCCGCTAACGCCGGTGCCTCTCTCTCTCTCTCTCTCCCCTCCCTCCCGCCCCGCTCCCCTCCTCGCAGCCGGCTCTTCGGATTTCTGAGGCTTCATGAAGATGGCGCCAGAACGAAGGCCTTGCTGTTAAAGGTAAGCGCGAGGGTGGATGTGGAGCGGGGATGGCGCGGGGAGGGGGGGGGGGGTGGCGGTGGTGGAGGGGGGAAAAGCGGGGGATGGGGGAGCGCGGCGGCTCCGCCGCCCCTTCCCCCGGGACCCCCGGGCCCGCACGGTGAGTGTGTGCGGGGGGTGTGCGGGGGGCTCCGACGCCTCCCGCGGGGTCCCCCGCGCGTCGCTGCCGCCTTTGCCCCCTTTCCCCACCCCCCCTCCACACACACACACACACCCCGAGCGGGACGAAGGGGGAGCGCGGCCATGCGGGTGTTCCCCGTCCAGCCCCGGGACGGGGAAAGTGGCGGAGCCCCGGGGCCCGGAGCGGACGGGCCGGGGGAGGGGGGCGCGGGGGCGGAGGGGGGGAGGCGGAGGACGAGGAGGAGGAGGCGGCAGCGGGGAGAGAGGAGGGAGGCAGGGCGCGCTCGGCGCTGCTGACGTTGTCGCTGCCCGGACCCTCCCTCGTGATTTTCGCCCCGGGAGCGGGGCTGGAGCCCGCAGGGGAGCGCGGGGTCCGGGCCGGGGCGGACGCGGCGCTGAGCGGCCCCCGGAGCCCGTCGGAGTGACTTGTTTACTCGGCGGGCCCCGCTGCCTCCGCCTGGCCCCGGCCGAGCCCCGTGTGCCGCCCGCCGGCCCGGCCTGACAGCGAGCGGGGCGTCCCGCCCGGCCCGGTGTGTCCTGCGAGAGGTGTTTGCCTCCGCGGAAAGTTGTTGGCCCTGTCATTTAGTTAAGTAATGGCTGCTCCTGTCGGCCCCAAGATGGCCGGACAGGGAGGAGAAAGGGAAGGGGGGGGAGGTAAACACGAAACAAACACGGGGGGAGCGAGTGTGGGGGGAGCGCGGAGCCCCCGGGGAGGGCCGAGGGAAACTCTCCTGCGCATCCCAAGTTCTTTCTGGGCGCTTTTCCTGCTGCTCCGCGGCGCCGGTGCCCTCCTTATCAACCTGTAGCACGTTCTGCTGCCCATCCGTGAGCTGCTGACAAAGGCTGTGCGGGCCGAGTGTCTGCCAGCTGTGCTCGAAACACCAAACGCCAGGGAAACCTTTGGGTAACAGGATAAGTGGGGCTGGTTTTAAAATGCCACACGGCTGAAGTGAAGGGGACGGTTGCTCCTCTGGTTCCTGCTTCCTGGCTTGTTCCTGTCAGTAGCCTGGCGTTTGACACTGCTCATCCCATTGTTGTGCCCGGGCTGTGTCGTGGAGGATTATTTCTTTTTTTTTCCGTGTTGCTGGGTTTGGTTGATCTGAAGATCTCGCTCCGAACCGTGTTGAATTGGTTACCCCAAGCCCGCCCTTGTGTTTGGATGTTTATTTCTGGCAGTATTGGAAAAGCTCAATGTCAGGACGTGGAGGGGGAGGGGGGAGGGATGGAAGGAAAAGCAAGTACACTTTTTCTTTGTGCCTGTATTTTAAAAAAATCTCGCGGTTTCCTTTCGATTTTCGGAGTTATTTATAAGAGCACTCTTTCCCATAAATCAAAAAGGTAGGGGAGTGACATGTCAGACCAGTTAAATAATGTACGTTAACTGTTGGTGGATCAGAATTCATGTCTGCTCTGTGAATGCTGCTGAGGCTGTTGGAAATATTAGACAGAATTCCGTATGGGATAGAGCTCAAGGATGCCAGACAGCAAATAAAAGCATCATATGTAATTAGATCATCTGTCACATAGAGTCCCTGCATTAAGTTTTATTTTGTGTACTGTAAAATCAAGTAATGCAGGCAGCAATTCAGCATATTAGTTGAGTTCTGAGTCCTTTCTTACATACAGTGCATTAATGCCTTTTCTTTTTTTTTTGTGCTGGGCAATTGCAGTTTAGTATGTACAGTCTGTTGAAGTTGTGGGGCATTTTGATAGTTTTAAAATATATTTCTAGAAATAGCAGTGTATGTTTTGTGCTGTATTAATGTATGAATCCGTGCAGCAAATACTGAAAAAAAAAAAAAACAAACCAGCAAACAAATATTTTACTGTTTCGCCTCAGTTTTCAGATGGCGTTTTGGGCATTTCTGAGTTGCACAGGAACTCAGGAAGCTTGTTCTTCGTAAAACTTGTCTCTGAGAAAGGTGGATTGTTAAGGAAGTAGGATTAAACCGTTACTGTTCGGTGCAGAGATGTTCGAGAGGGATTTCGTGGCTTGAATCAGTTTCGGTTTTGTTTGTTCTCTTTACTTCCAGGGACTGTGCATGTGTTTCTGCTGCTGTTATCGATAAGTAAGAAGTTCTTATTTTTAAGGTGTTTTCCTGCTTGATTCCTTTTCTCTGTGTGTGAGGCTTCATGCAATTTATGCTGTACAGGAAGGTTGAGGGTAATTATTCTAGCAGACCACTTTAATTCCATGTAGCAGTTATTTTTATGGTAGAAAGTGTGGCTGTATATACGTGCAGTTAATTAATAGGTTTTACAGTGATAGCAACAAAATCTTTCCTTTTGTGCATGGAGCAACAACAGCTAACAAAGACCCTAGACTCCATAATTATGAAACCCTGACTGACTGATTTAAGAATCCGCAGCACATCACAATGTAAGATTTATGTGCAAGTGTAGCAGGTAAGGAAAACCATTGAGTCATGTTTCCAGAGGAATCCTTCACAAAGGCAGAAATTTACTCTCGGTGTGAGAGCAGCACCCCTGCCACTGAACCTTTTCAAGAGGCTGCCAGGTTGGAGCAGTGGCTCCTCTGTGAGGCCTGGCGTGTTCCCTGGTTACCTGTACTTTAAGGTGACATGGGCAGGGTACCTCTGTGGGGAGACTGGAGGGAGGTCCTGGGTTGTAAGTGTTTGGGGAACAGCTCTGTTACCTGCCTGGATACTTGTGTAGCAGGACGAGTCTTGTGGGCTTAAATTTGGTGCCTCGAGGAGGAACTCCTCGTCTTTGGTGGGGTTCATTGAGACCTGTGTTGGCTCAAGACACTTGGAGGAGATTTCACGAGGCCTTTGCAGTGGGAACTCTGGTTTAATGAAGCCACACCCTGACAGAATTTAAAAAGGAGAAAACTGGGATGTCTTTTAGGGATGGAGGAAGCTTCACTCCAGAGCTTTAACGTGGTTGTGGGTTTTATTGCTGCTCCAGGTCTGGGCTGCAGCCCTCCCTTTCTGGTGGATTTGCTTTGTAGGATGCGTGGCTGTAGTATCGTGAACTAAGTTAAGTCCTGCTGCTGGGTGCAGCAAATCAGAAGAGCATATAGGACATCAGATCTATACAGTTTTATGAATTATTGAAGGTATAGACTAAAGGTCAGGAATATTGTATTGTTGCTCCATGTATTGGATATGTGATAAGCCAGAAGAAATCCAACTTTCCCGTAATTGTGTACGCGCTGTCAGTGTGTGTGTGTGACAGAGGAGTGGAGTTTTCTGCTGCCAAAAATTTGGTGTTTATTTTGCAGAAAAGGAGTTTGAAAATCATAGTTTGCAGCTACTGTGGTTTAGGGGGAGTGGAGGCGGAAGTTGAGAGAGAGATCACCTCTCAAACCGCTTGAAATGCTGGAAATCCAATGTAGCCAGTCTTGTGTATGAGAAAGTGCTCACTGTTATGCCTCTGTAGTTGACAAGAACATTAATGTGAGGGAGGAAAAAAACCCCAAAACAAAAGTCCTGCTGCTATCTTGATGTCTCTTTCTTCCAGGAAGATGTTCTGGCAGGAGGTGAAGCTTAAAGATTACTTGGGGGGTGGGGGGGGGAGGGCGAGGACATCCATTGTATTGTAAGTGAATTGCAAAGCGTTTCCTTTTTCCTTCTTTCTCCCTTCTGTTTTCTTTTCTTTTTTCTTTTTTTTAATGATACTTCCAGTGTTTAAGCCCAAGTTGACTTTATTGCAGTGACAAACCGTCGTTTCATAAACTGTAATTGGCATCTGTACAGATGTAGGTTGATGTAGCTGGTCTGATGTATTGGGTATAAGATGCTTGTTAATTCCTATTCATTGAGTTTAATCAGTTTGTCATATCCTGTGGACAAAATCTGAAGCATGTTTCCATTTAGAAGTATTGATGTTGAAGTCGATGTAAAGAGAGATGAAGTAGTTCCACACAATATGCTGCCACGTTTTAGTCTGTGTTACCTTTCATGGTTTTGCAGCCCTTTTGTTTTCCAGCTGATTTTAAAAATGGTATTTCCTTTGTGTAAAGGCCACATGTGCTGACAAAATTAATAACGCGCTTATCTGTGCTTCTATTAAGCTTGCAAAGTAAGTGCAGAGTGACAGTATTCTCTCATTTTTCTTATAATTCTCGGTGTTGCTTGTTTAGAAATAGTTTTGGACAGTGCAAATTAGTATATGTTGACTTTGTCCCTTCAGCGTTGACATTAATGTTAATTTTCTCCTGATGTATAATTACATATCCTCAGTTTTATTTGTAACAGACTGCTTGAAAAATAATTATGCAGAAAAACATTTTAGCAGGTTAGTCTCGGTGTGGTGAAGTTATTTTTCTTAATGACTTCGGAAACATTTCGTCTTAATTTATTTTCATCAAAACAAAGAAATATTGCTCGAAAAAGAATTATAGTGTTTGCCTTATATAATGGCAATGCTGGGAATTGAGAAACTGGGAATTGGTACCAAGAGACATTTGTAAAGCATTCCAGGATGTGGGCAGCCTCTCCAATTCCTGCAAATTTATATCGGAGCTGTTCCTTTATGTGCTTTTAATATATTATGCATTTCTAATTATTTGTTTATTATCTGCAGTACTGTCTGCCCTGTGGAACAAGTTGAAGTTGGTTAAAATTTTGTAAATTGCGTTATTGGTGGAACTGGTTTTCTGGCCTTTTTTGAAGGTGTCACTTTTTAAGTGTTTTTATGGGATAATTGTAACTGAGCCATAGATTTCTTTTTTTTTTTTTTTTTTTTTAAGATCAGCATTTATTTGTATGCAGTTTGGGCTTTGTGTTAATAGGATCAGGCTTTTTAGGATCCAGTTAAGCTGTAGTGGGTGACATGTTCTATAGTTCATGGCTGTACCATGTTTATACTTAGAAATTACAGTTGCAGTGTATGTAATATTTATATGTCCTGGTACTTAAAGGCTTGGTTATGGCTTTGCATTATTTGTACTTCATCTGGTATTAAAAAAAAAAACACATTTATTTTTAAATGGACGTTATACAGTACTGTAAGTATGAAATACTTCAAATGTTTTGATCCTTTCAAAACTAGATTTGAGGCATATTTCTTTAAAATAGTGGGGGTTTATTGTTCAAAACATACATTCCTGAGCGTTTTGGCTGTTTCTTAAGTTTAAAGTGCAGTATTGGTACTACTTTCTTAAGGCAAGGAAAGAGATGAAGTCAGAAACGTTACACTTGTCATTTTAATGTGTTAATGAAGAAACAAGGATGTTTCTCATCTCCACAAATAACTTGCTTTTGTTGAGGTGTGATTAAGATTTCAGGACACTTGGCATGTTGGTATTTGCACTTCAGCAAGCTTTATGTTTTCTATTAGGAGACTTAGTAGGGAATGTAATACAAGATTTTTCTTTGTTATAGTAGTTTTTCATATTTCCTATGGAATACATGGGACATTGTAGCTTTTAAGCACCAACCTACTGAGTCTGGAGGCTGAAGTGGTCCATTTCTCTAAGTGGTATGTGTGCATCACCTTAAGGTAATTCATGCCCTACTGACTTAATAATCAAGCAGCCAAGGCAGGCAGTGGTTCAGGATGGAGAAGAGAGAGAAATATTGCTGTATTTTAGCAGCTGAGGAGTAGAGATTCTGATAAATTATTTAATTACTGAAAGTGTGAAGAAAAACTGTGGCAAAAACGGGACACAACTGTTTGCCTTCCATTCCATTCTGGTGATTTAACCATTGATCCTTTTGTGCATCGTGATGCTCGTGGCCTGTGGCTTGCAGATTTCTGTACAGGCAATCTCAGGTGTGGTATGTGAAGAAGTAGAGAATCTATAGGTTTTGTCTGTACATGGTGTTCAGGTGAGCTTTCAGCATGGCTCTCTGCCTCTTGCCGGCCTGCATAGCTGCTTGTTCGCTGTAGTGGGTTGAGTGGACTTGATAATTATAGAGGTAAAACTATCTGCAAATGTTGATACCATCTGAAGTAAGTGTTGAAAGCATCTTCTAAAAGCTACGCCATATGTTTGTTATACCATTTTAGAAAAGAGTAGATGTTTCATACTTGGAGAACTCGGTGCGTGTAAGAACCATTTGTTTTCATTCCATGATACGAAATTAAAGAGAGTCATGGAAAATGTTTATGGCTATAAAGCGATTTTATACTGATTAACATTTGTCACAAGACTTTCCACTGCCAGAATTATATGCCATGGCCCACTGTTGTTCTTCATCCCACTGAGAATTAGGCAAACTTATGTTCTGTGGAGAAGTTAAGTGTTGTTTTTCAGCCTTACAGATTCATCAGTTAATCTTCAGGTTTTTCTCTGATTACTGAACAAAAACTGCTCTTCTTGATCCCCAACTGATAAAAATTTTGGGTGACAGGAGGGATTTTGCAGTGTTTTCAGCAGACTGAAAGGGAACGAAATGCGTGTATTTGTAGTTTGAGAATACTAGAATACTTGTGTAAAAACTAGTTGCCACTCAAAGGGCTTCTGCAGAAATGAGTAAAGGAGGTGGGCAGTGAATGTGAGGTGAATGCAGAGCTCAGCTGGTGGCAGGTTTTCATGTTGGATCAGAGAACTCCAGGAGCTGAGCCATTGTTCCCGCTCACCCTGACCGGTTGTAGGTGTGGATACAACTTCCAGTCTTTTAGTTTCACACCTATCTTGTATTTTATGTGTACAACTCATGTAAATTACTTTCTTGTTTTAACTTCCCCTCTCAGTGAGGTCCCAAAGCTGTGGTGTTTGAAATGTAATGTTTGAGTAATGTATTTTCACAATTAAACATTGAAGTGATGCTTATTAAACTTGAGGAGTCATTATAAATGAGACCAGTTGACTGTCTTTGTTACAAATATTAACAATGCTGATCTTATTCACCAGCAGAATGCTTGTTTGTAGTTTAAAAAAAAAGAGAAAATTGAGCTAAGTGGTCCTGTGTGGAGCCCTGCAAAGGCTGCCAGGGTTTCTGTAGGTGCATCTGAGAGGATAATCTTGCTACCTTACAGAACATTTTTGGTATAAGGAAAGAGAGGAACTGTGTTTGACGTAGTTTAATCTGAGTTTGTCAGACCAGGGAAGTTTGGTAAAGCAAGAGAAAATAATCAGATATTTTATGTTTGTACTTTATGAAAAGGCACACTAAAGAAATAGCCACAGTAGTGTAATTCCTCTGTGGAAAGGTGCTTTCCAAGACTGGCCTGTTGAAATACCAGTCAGTTCAAAGCTTGGTTTCAGGACGACTTACGCTCATACTGTCACGAGTAGTATGGGCCATTTGACAGTTTGCCTGTGGACCTAATAAAGTTTGTTGCATGGCACATTTTTAAGAGGAGCCTCTGCTTGTCATCGTTTTGCAGTGGATCAGGTATTATTCTTGATGCTGAATAACATTCTTTGTATTTAAAGAATCATAGGAAGGTATTGCTTACGTGCATAAAATACCACGTTAATGGACAAAAAACCCATTAGGCATGTTTGGAAGATGAAGAGTATTTTTCCTTGGGTATTTTGGAGTATGAGATGACACATGGATCACCATCAGACCTGTATTGACAAAATACCTTCCTTTATGATTCTTGGATTTCCTGCATAGCATTCATGGAAGAAGCTTATTTAATTAAGATGTAGAATGAAGAGCTCATTTACAGTTTTGTAAAGAGAGTGAAAAGTGTGTTATGAATTACAACCAGAACACTGTATGTCTACATATGAATTTCCTTTGTGGTAAGTTGTTAAATTAATTGTTGTTTGTTAGAATGGCTTTAAGTAATTTCCTTTTCTAACAGTTGCATTTGAGGATTATGGTTCACTTTTCAATATAGATTGGTTATTAAAATCTAAAGCAGACTGAATTGTGAATGTGCTTTTCATTAAATTTCTGTTTCCATTTTGAGAATTTAAAAGTCTGAACAAATTCAGGATGTAGTTTTCAGCATTAGATAAAGGATCCAGTGCAATAGTTTCTAAAATAGAGCCAATAGATCTTTTTAGGGTGGTTTTATGTTGTTCCATTGTAGTTGCCATTTTAATATTTTTATATCTTATCATTTGAAAACTTAGTTGCACAGGAATCTAAAGTGGAATAATAAAGGCTTTAGTTTTATGTATTTTCCTTCTAGGTAATAGAATTTTAAGTACTCTCTGTTTCTTCTCCTTTTCTGTGAAACCATCTTTGGGCCTCTGTGATTGATGTACCAGGCTAGACAACTGCTTTAGATCAAAAATAATCTATTAAAAATAGAGAAGTTATTAGTTTTAAGTAACCAGAACTGAAGGTTAGTACTAAGACAGGTTTTAGAAGAGGAAACTTCAGCTTGCTTAGAACTGATTTGGGAGGGGTTCTGTGGGAAGCTTCCACAGAGGATAAAGGAGCTGGTGAGTGCTGTGAGTTTTTCAAGAATGCTCTCTTGGAAGGACAAAACCAGTTCATCCCTTAAAGGGAAGGGAAGTGGGTGGAGCAAGAGAGCCCCTTGTTTTAACTTCGAGCTGCTGAATCTGTTCAAAACTGAAAGGGAAGCCTACCGGGAATGGGAGAGGGGACAATTACCCGTTGAAACCACAAGGGCATTGCCAGAGCGGGAGGAGATGCAGTTTAGAAAAGTGGAAGCTCAGCTCGAATTGCATTTGGCCAGGGATGTCAAAAACTGCAGGAAAGGGTTCTCCAGGAACATAAAGAACAAAACAGAAACAAGAGGAAAATACTGTCTGCTGTTAAACAGAAGAAGTGAATTAGTCACCAATGATGCTGAAAAGTCAGAGATTCTCGACACCTTCAGCTCTGTCTTTGCCAGCACTGCTGGGCTCCTGACCTTGGGAACAAAAACCCAGGTTGATACAAACACGGACCTACTGTCAGTGCAAGAATTGCTGGTGTGTAAACTATTGCAGGAGTTTGACCCCTACAAATTATCCACCAAGGGTGTTAAGGGGGCTGGCTAATGATGTTGTGAGGCTGTTCTCCATAATCTTTGAGAAGTCGTGGAGATCCCGGAAGCCTGGAAGAAGGCTAATGTCACCCCCATCTTCAAGAAGGGTTTAAAAGAGGATCAAGGAAATTAGAGGCCCATCAGTCTTACTTCAGTCCCTGGAGAAGTTGTGGAACAAATCCTCCTGGGGACTGTCTTAAGTGAGATGAAGCACATGGTTGGGAAAAGCTGGCATGGATTCACCAAGGGCAAATGGTGCTTGACAGTCCTGATGGCCTCCTGTGACAAAGTGACCTGCTTGGTGTACATGGGACAAGTGGTGGACACTGTCTTCCTGCATTTCCTCAAGGCTTTCCACAAGAAGCTGGTGTGTTATGTTCCAGACAAGGGATCTGTGCTCTGAGTGGGAACTGACTGACTGGGAACATTACTCAGGGTGGATTGATACTGGCTGGGGAACAGCTCTGTGGAAAGGGATGTGGAGGTCCTCTTGGACACAAGCTCAGTGTGAGTGGACAGTGCGCTCCTGTAGCAAAGGAAGCCAAAAGGAATCTGTGCTGGATTGCATCAAGCAGGACATCATCAGCAAAGACAAAGGAGTCATTGTCACACTCTACTCAGTGCTGGTCAGGCCACACCTGGAATAATGTGTGTGGTTTTGGTTCCCACTAAACAAAAAAGATATGGATAGGCTGGAGAGGGTGCAGAGAAGGGCCACAAAAATGATCAAATGACTGAGAAGCTGCCATGTGAGGAACAGGTGAGAAAGAGGAGAAACGGAAGAGGCTATTGGGAAAGTTTTTCAGAGTAGTGTTATAATAAAAGGGAGAGATTTTCAGTTAAAGAAGTGGAGGAAAGGTTGAAAAAAGGGTACTTAAATGTGAGGAAGAGTAGGAAACCAGGAATTGAATGGGTGACTTAGCGATGCAGGCCAAATGGAGGGGGGTGAGGGGAATGACACTGTGAATCATGGTGTGTTTATTCTCTCCAGGAGCTACCTGCATCTTGTTTCTGGATGCTTCCTAAGTGTTACTGCTAACTTTAGTAGCATTTAAGTGCTTGATGGTGCTGGTGCCTTCCTCAAAAGTTTTTAAAACAAGGTAAAAAGGAACAAAACAAGGAACAAAACTGCAGAGGATTTGTGTAGGGTGTGGAAAGAGTTACACGCACCAAGTCCAGAATGTAACAGAACTCCCTCCCATTTCTGAAATAAAAATGTTGGCTGTATTCTCTGTGTCTTTATCGTAGACTGCTGTTTCCTTTTCCCTCATTACCCCTCAAGGAAGGGAAGAGTGATGAAATCTACTGCTTCCACTCTTTCCTCGAGGTGGAAGGGAAGGCCAAGAACACTCATGTGTCTGTTCTCATGTCATGTTTTGCTGCCTTTTAGATTTGAAGGATAAAGAAAGCTGAGTAAGTGTGGAAGACAGAGGTGGATATGTTGAAAGGGCAAGAAATATTTAAAGTGTGAATTGAAAGCTTGTGTAAGGGAGAATGATGCTGATCTGGAGAATGGAATGGTGCAGTTTAATGCAACAATGTGTAGCAGAAGTGTCAGATAAAGTGGAAGGATAAGAAAAATGGAGAACATCCATTATATAACGTCATAAAACATGTCATAAGCAATCTCTGGTAGGGGAGAAAAGATGGGGTGATACTGAGAAGAATTAAGAAGTACAAATATTGAGTACATTGGTTGATAAACTTTAGTGGAGCTTCTGAGGACGTTACAAATACAGTAACTAAGGGCAGATCATGCACACCACAGTTCCCAAAGCTTTATATGTGTCTAGTCTCTGATGTGGTGCACAGAAATATGTTGTTTTCTGAGTATTTTTAATCTCATGGGTATTAATGGTTGGAAGGGCAGAGCCTTTGAATGTGTAATTTCATTAACACTTGAACATTTAAAGTTTTCAAAGGATGGGAAACTACAAAACTTACTGAAGGACTATTAGATTTCAAGATTTCAAGTGTTACCTGTTAAAATGTTCAACAAATTAAGCTTAAGGTTCTTTTTTGCTCTTTAACAAGTTTTTTTTTTTCACTTGTTTTTAAGAAGAAACTAGTGTTTATTTGTTTCTTTCTTAATTCAAAAGAGAGGGTGAGTATAGGTTTTACTCTGCGTATGAAAAAGAAATTTGTTAGAAACAGTATAGCTAATTTTGCATCACAACAGTACATACATCTCTTTTCCTTGCTTAAGAGGTGGGGAAGTTAAAAAACCAAAAATTACGTCTGAAAAAAACCCCTGGAAGCGTTGGTTGGAACTGGGGAGATGTGTGTCTGAACCAGCCTCTTCTGGAGCCTTCATGAAACCCCTCAAATAAAGCTAAAATCATGGAATACCCAGAGTTGGGGCACACAAGGATCACAGAAGTCCAGTTCCTAGCTCTGCACAGGACAGCCCCAAGAATTCCACCATGAGCCTGAACATAAATCACATCCTGCCTTTAGCACAGGAGTGCACAGAATTTAACTAGAAAAGTATGGTTTAGTAGCGGAGGCTTTTCTTAAGTGTAGTTCCTGTGTGGAGGAAGTTAAGAGTTGAAATGGCTTTAATACTTTTTCTGGTTATATGTGGGGAGGATTTGAAGGTGTTTATGTTTATAGTAGAGTTCATTTTTGTTGCCTAAGTATGGTGAGATCCCAGAGACCATCAATAGCCCATGTTAACTGAGGAGCAGAACTAGGTGTCATTTCTAGCCTTTAAAGGTATGTCTTAATTTACAGGTTCATGTGTTTAAAAATTTATTGCTTTTGACACTTTTCTGGGATTAGTTATACACTGTCCATCTTTGCTGAATTGGTGGGATTTTTTTCTATGTGTAGTCTTGTTACAAATACTTTTTGAAAGTTTATTTTATAGAAATAATTTGAAAAAAGTATTAATGGTTGAATGGAACCTGCAAAGCAGGCATTTGTTATGTGAAAAAATATGGAGGGCACAGCAGAAGCCGCATTATAGTATGGAAATATATTGAAGGTGGAGGTATTTGGGACAGAAGAAAGAATTGTGGAAGGTTTACCTAATTGTGATGGTAAGGGTATGATCATTGTGTAGGACTGTGATGCCTAATCTTGAAGATTGTCTTCAGTTAATCTGTGAATGTGGAAGTGTTCAAACTATATGAGAAAAAAACCCAAAACTGGAATATTGCAGTTACTTATTCCCTCCCAATAAAAGTGCTGTCATATTCACTTGTATTTTTCTTTATTAGTTGATTTTCTTCCGTGGTGGCAGCTTTTTTTCTGCTTTTGAACGGTAGAATGTTTTCCTGTAATGCCAGTTGCAAACTTGGAGCTTGCTGGCATTGTGGCCAAAAATCTGAGAACAATGACGACTCCATTATATGCAGTGAGAAAGGAACCTTTTGTACTACTTGCTTTTAATTGCTAATTAAGCCGAGTCCTTGGTAGTTTGAAAGAATGGAATAGTTTATGCCCTCCACTTTAGACCAGCATTTGCTACTCGGTTGTGGAGAATGATGGAAGGGGAGATTTTTATAAGGATTTCTAGAGGAAGGTGAAAATTCCTGAGAGCTGTCACTTTGCACAAGGAGCTTTTGGGAGTCGGGGAGTGCCGTGGTGCCTGTGGAACTGAGCAGCAGTTGAGGACTTCTGTGCTGCTGGAGAAGGCCAGGCCACACCGCCTGCCCCATCCCCAGCACTCTGGGTTTTGCCTGACTGCTCTGCTTCACTTTCTGTATTCAGTGATTAAAGGTAATTTTGATTGTCCAGGCAAGCAGCAGGGATTTTCTAGAGAAAACCTGTTCATATTTTGAGATAATTTTATTTTGTTCTTGATTATTATTTTATTTTTAAAGCTATAAGATCAGAGTGGTGCTTTCTTAACAGTGCACCTCTGGTTCAAATGCATTAGAACTCAGTTTCTACAGCACAGGTAGGTAGGAATTTTCTGACACCAGGAAACTGTGCTTCCAGCGGGATGGGTTAGCAGATACGCAGATTTACCAACTGAAAAAGGAAAACAATTTTCAACTACAGGTCATTTCACAAGTTTTTCCTCAGGGCTTTCTCACTTCCATAGTCAGAACTCAAAAATGGAACAAACTGATTCAAAGCAATTCATTAACGAGTAGCTTAAGGTCTGTGAGGCTCCAGACAGCTGGGAAGGAGAAGGAACACGCTCCTGCTCCAGTGACTTCATTTGCATGATTTTTCTGAGGCATTTGAGAACCTTTCCAGATTTTGGCATCTTGTGGCTGAATTTAACTCGTATGTTCCCATAAGCTGATTACATGTTTCATGTAGCACCTTGTCTGCCAGTGATTCCTTTTTCTAAATAAAAAAATAAAATTATTCTGGAGTAGTAGTTATCAGTATCTGGGTTTAAAAGGAGTGTGCTGTCAAATTCAGACAACCTCTTGGTGTTTATGTTCCCACTTGGATCTCAGATGGACAGCAGGCTCTGCTGCTGTGGTTGTGCTGGAATTTCCTCTGTGATCCCTGCACTGTGTATTCTGACAGAAGTTACTCTTGGCATCACTGCACTGATCAGAATCAAACCCCTTAGAGCTCTTTGCTGCTGCCATAGTTGGAGGGTGGTACCAAGCTTTTTTTCTTTCCTTCATGTCAGAACATGGCAGAGCTGATTTTTGTAAAACACCATTGCTCTCTGCAGCTGGGGCCTTCAGGAGCTGTTGAGATGCTGCTTGTGGGAAATGAGCTTTGTGGATTAAAACTGCAGTGTAAGAGGAATGACTGGCATTACTTAGGTGGTAGAAAAATATTCTTAAACAACAGATATATTCGTAAGGTGTTGCAGCATTTATGTAACTTCATAGTGCTTGTTAAATTGCTAATCCATTTAAGTAGAAGAAATTCATATTTTGCTTAGAAATTAAAGAGCAGACACCTTCCACAGGTAGATAAAGGCATCAAATTAATTTAATTGCTACTTATGAGTAGTTCTGGTTCTTAGTTGTAAAGGTGAGTTCTATTAGTTCTTGAAATGCACACTTGAAGTGAAATGTTGCCTTTTCTTTCTGCACATAAATCAGAATCTTGGTATCTGATTATCCCTTTGGTTGGACCTCTTGCTTGGCACATAGAACTTTAAGGAAGATTCCCTTAGCTTTGGTGAAGGAATGCCTCTTGGGAGACACTGTTGCACAGCACTTGAGGGTTTAACTGAAAGGAGAGGTGAAGTTTCGATTGCCAAGTGGCATTTACTGTAGAAAAGTGCCCATGAAGTTGCACCTGTGTGTCTGTAAGAAGCTGTAAATCAGTGTAAGTTGTCTTGTCTCCGGCTGGTTAGAAACAGTTAAAGCTTAAAGCTCCCTTGCTTGTGTAATGTTGCCCTCCTGACCTCTCCAGCAAGTTAACAGATTCATTTTTTCATGTGTCTCCCATCGTGTTGTCATTTCCTCCCCACTTCCAGCATTTTTTTGCTCTACTTATCTCAATTTCTGCATACAACTGGCCTCCTGTCACATAAGTGTCATGATGTGTGAGGTGTCAATCATAAGTTTGCATGTAGTGATCTGATAAGATGTGGGTAAGACACTCATTAACTTCAGAAAAAATAGTTTCAAACTGGTTATTTTCAATTTTGCTAAATTCTCCACCTTTGCTCAAGTCTACTACTATGCTTTTCATTTAATACATGAATAAATATGCCAATTAATTGTGGTAATAGCACTTTGTAATATATACGTATTTTAGGATGATCCTCTATAGCTTTCTCTTGGGTGCTGTCACGCAAGTGTGTAGTGTTTTATTTCTGTGCATTATCTATAGGGAAATATATTTAATTTAGTCTCATCTACTTTTATGCAGGCGGACTGAAAGCCTTCAGTTTTTGATTAGTGTTACGTCTGAGACCTTAGAGGTCTGTGTTCCGTGTTCTCAGTGGGTTAAATGTTGAGCCTTCCCACCCTGTAACATATATCTGAGCTGGCACAAAAAGTTTGTAGGTATGGTTATCCAGAACTTTCCTCACTGAGCTGAATTTAACTGTCCTGTGAGACTTTGCCGTATGTAACAGCTGCAGGCCTTGGAATTACTTTTGCATTTGCTTTCTGGAGTGAAAAATAACAAAAGGTGTGTAATTGGGATGGGAGGAGGGAAGGAAGGAAGGTGGATAACAGCGGACTGTGAGTGGTGGGAAGATTTCTAACCGATGAGAGAGCAAAGGGTCAAATAGTGCCTATGGAGGTGTCTCAGGAAGGTAGAGAAGACAGCCCAGGTGTGCAGCAGAGCTGGAGGTAGCACATGGAATGTGTCTGGAAAGCTGCCTGGTGGAAGAGAACCTGGGGGTGCTGATCAGCAGCAGCTGAACATGAGCCAGAGTGTGCCCAGGTTGCCAAGGCCAGTGGCACCTGGCTT
This sequence comes from Lophotriccus pileatus, assembly GCA_035583135.1. Classification (NCBI taxonomy): domain Eukaryota; kingdom Metazoa; phylum Chordata; class Aves; order Passeriformes; family Tyrannidae; genus Lophotriccus; species Lophotriccus pileatus. Next base: position 110,008,590 of record JAWWES010000001.1, read on the forward strand.
GGGTCAGCAGTAGTGGCCAGCAGGACCAGGGCAGTGATTGTCCCCTTGTACTGGGAACTGGTGAGGCCACACCTCAAATCCTGTGTTCAGTTTTAGGCCCCTCATGACAAGAAAAACACTGAGGTGCTGGAGAGTGTCCAGAGAGGGGCAACAGAGGTGGGGAAGCGTCCAGAGCACAAGCCTGATGAGGAGCAGCTGAAGGAACCAGGGATGTTGGGCCTGGAGAAAAGGCTCAGGGGTGACTTTATCACTTTCACCAACTACCTGAAAAGAGGTTGTAGGCAGGTGGAAGTTGGTCTTTCCTCCCAATTATCAAGTGGTATTTTAAAAGTGGACAAAAGGAAATGGCCTCCAGTTGTGCCAGGGGAGGTTTCAGTTGGATATTAGGAAAAGTTTTGTCATGGAAAGGGTTGTAAGCACTGGAACATTCTGTCCAGGGAAGTGGTAGAGTCACCATCCCTGGAAGTGTTCAAAAACATGTGGATTTGGCACTTGACCACATGGTTAAGTGGTGAACACGGTGGTGGTGGTGTGTTTACAGTTGGACTTGATGATCTTAAATGTCTTTTCCAACCTTTAACGATTCTGTGATTCTTTGATGGCTCGGGTAAATCATGAAGTTACATGTTTATGTTCTGATGTGTTAAAAGACTACTATAACCAATGGAAGGAGGATCTCCCAGGATTTTGGGAAGTAACCCATATTTGGGACATAAATGTCTCCATTAATTGCCTGTTCTGAATAGAGGCCTCTAAAATATAAAAGGCTTGCAATGCTAAACTTGGGTTACCAAGTACACCCTGCTCTGAGATTGTTTCTTTGGTCCTGAGGCAGCTCTAAATTGCAAACCTCCTGTTGCAGCAGAGCAGTATCTGGTATTTGCCTCACCTGAAGATCTGTAGGTCAGATACAAACTGACCTGTTTGTTGCCTGAGGCACACGAGGTCATGGCGTAGGTGAGTGCTGATGATTGGAAATGAGTCCTGGAAATGATGGAGGTGCAAGCCTGGCTTTTTTGGGGGAGTTTTGAATGCACAACCCTTAAAACCCTTTAAACTCTAGCACGAGTTTTCAAGAGTGTGGAAGGATGTTTGAGAATTTCACAGCATCCTTTAGCCAATGGCATGTAGCCTTCCTGGAAGAACTACTGAGATCGTTGTAGTAAAATAAAGATTACTTCTTTTGTCCTTCCCTTTCCCTCAAGACTCACGGTTAACAGCACAGAATTTTGATTTATGCAGTGGACTGTGGTCTGTGGTATCTTGTGACCTTCCAGATTGGTCTTGCAAGACTTCTAAAGCCGGAGAAGGAGTGGTGCCCATGGATGTAAATTTAACTCTTACTTCTATGAGTGACACTTTCTCTTTTCAGGTATGTGATGTGCATGTACTCATTTGCCACTGTCTGCACCTGAAGTGGAGCTGCCCTGTGCAGTTCCTGGGCTGCTTTTCAGCAAGACTCACCCCTGCCTTTTCCCCAAATTGTTTTTTTTTTTTCCCTGTACCCAGTGATCCACCCCTCTACGCCAGCTCTGAGACTTCCATGTTGTGCTTGCGTTACACAGCTGCTGATGGCTGTGGTGGCTTTGGTGTCCCTGAGCCCTCGTCCTGCCTGTAGACGGCAGTGCTAAATAAATCTTAGTGGATTTCTTATGGCACAGAAAGATTCTCCCCTTAGGAGGTCAGGCTCACAGCATTTCTCGGGGGAAAGTGTAACAAAACATTTCATATTTCTTTGCTCCATACCTTGATTGTGCAGTACAGCTGCCACTGATGCAGCTGGAACACCAACAGCTGCTTTCCAGTGACTGTTGTCACATCTTTGTGGACAGAAATGTGTATTTCCTCTTTTCAGGATGTTATTTAGTTGCTCTGAGCCTTCTGGAAGGCCTCACACAAGATTCCACTTGCGATCAAACTATGTGTGAGATTTTATTGACAAAGGTCTTTTCACTGAGTATTTTTATACTTAGCTCGTCACTCTGAACACCTGTTTCACCAACCTAGAGCTACAGTTTCTATTTAAAAGGTGCATTACATTTTCAGATAAACTGTATAAAAATAGCGGTGGTGATATCACTATCAGCAGCTTTCACTGTGATCGCTGTAGACAATGACGGGTTTCTTGATAGTGAAAGCAAGTAGCAGCATTAGGACATCAATACTGAAAATAGCACTTTTCAAATTTTAAAATATCATGCCAGATTTAGGCTTGGGTTGATGAAAATGGATAATAAATCAGCTATTTCATTTTTGAGTCCTGAAAAAAAATGACAGCAGATTCCAACCGTAGTGCTGCGTTTTACTGGATTTGCTGCTGCCTTTGTCATTTGCTTTTGATCATGTTGATGACATTTCTGCTTTGGAGAGAAAGACTGGCATTCATTGGCTTTATGAGAACTAAGAACGTTTCAGAAAATAGGTGACAATGGCTGCTCATGTGTATTTTGGGAAAAGGAGTAAGTCTGAGTTCGAAGGTACCAGCCAGATAAATGATGCAGCAGAAAGCAAATCACGTGTGTGTCTGCCCGTTTGAATGTGGGTGGGGGGAACAAAATGCTGTGAACCATTACTTGGAACATAATGATTTTGGAGAACTTGAGAGGGTAGCTTAGTGTTGTGACACTTTTTAAAACGTGTAAGCACCATGATTACTGAGGGACTGGTTTTCTTGTAGCATATTAGTGTTATCTCTGGAGGTCAGAGAGCTCCTTCTTTTGGCACTGTGCTGGGGGTGGCAATGAGTGTTGGGCACGAGACATCCAAAGGTGTTTCTGAAGTGATATCCTGTCTCGCTTCTGCCGGTGTTTGGTGGAGAAGGGTGGTGCTTGTTGTTTGTTACCTCTTTAAATGGTTTGTTAATAAAAGTTATGAATAGCCATTTATTTTGTTTTTCTTCAAAACCATTTTAATTATTTACATGAAGTTTCGGAAGCGTGTAGTGCTGCTGACTTTTTGTGAATATTCTTATTTACTCTTTCATTATTTCTTTTTTTTTTTGGCTGGGGAGTTGTTGAACTTAAACTTTTTTTCTTGGAATTTTTGGAGAAAATAATTTCACAGGAGTTTGGAAAAGCAGTTACCTTTGTGTTAAGGAAAGCTAGTTTATATGAGGATGGGAAGCTTTGGTTGTTTCATTAGGCGATGCTGACAAACTTGCAGTGTTAGTACTCGTCTTATTAGATTAATGCTGAAATTGAAACCAAAATATAATCTGAAAGACTTGGTGGATTTGGCTCTTAAATGTATTGGCTAAAAAATTACATGCCTTCATGAATTAAAATTTAAAATTGAGATTCTCTAGAGAGACTCCAAGCACTGAATCCCACATGTATTTATGTTGTTGAAGCTGGACAGGTATCAAGTATTGTCTGTGAGTTTTGCAGTTGTTCTCTCCACTTACAGACAGAATTTTTGCCTGTTGTCTTGACAGTAAGGATGTGATAGTTCAAAATCTCAGGGACTTAGTTTTACCTAAAGTCTCTCAAATACTTCTATTCAGACGTGCCTCAAGGGCATAAGCCCTTTGTTTAACAATTTATCTCTGTGTAGTAAGTATTGGTATTGGTCTGTTCTCACTCAGAATTGTTTCAGGAGTCCTGTGCACAGTCTTGAAAAGGGAACACAAAAGAGTACAGCGACTTATATGAGAGTTTCCAGCTGTTTTGTGAGTGTGTCCCTTCATTTTGCAGGTAGTTGTGTCACAGATACACAGGTACATTTAATGGCATTATATTTATGAAAACTGCGGCCTTAAAAGTGATAACAAAGAGTAGTTAAGTGCTCTTTGCCTCTACAGTTTCCATTTAAATGCTGTGCAAGAGCTTAATTTTGTGAATCTCAAATACTTTTAAAAATTTTTTATCTAAAATTATACACATTTGTTTGCCAACATCGTTGTTAGGTGAAATAGCTTTTTTCTTTCCCTGGTGTTTGGACTTGGTACTTGTAGAAAAGTCATACTAGTTTTTGATTTACTAAGGTAAATAATTTGAGTTGTTTTGACTTCCTTTTGCAGGAGATACTCTTCTTTCCTGTTACCCCTGCATTTCTCTTCCAAATTTATTTAATTTCTCTCTTTTCTGAATGCAGGGAAATGGCATAGAATGCTGTAGATCAAATCTGCTGAGTTAGTATTAGTATTTTGGCTTCTAGAACAAGTTTTTCCCTGTCTCTTCTACTGCAAGAGCTTGAGAGTATCAACTGAAACTACCAGGAAAGCAGATTCAAAACAAGATGGTTCCCTGCAGTTAATCTGTGGAACTGTTTGCTGTCGAATATTGTTAGTGTGAAATGAGTGGACATGGGTTTAGAAAGCAGTGGGAAAAATTAATGGAAGGAAAATCCATTAAGGGCTGTTGAGAACAGCAATACCACCAGGAAGTTCCTGAACTTAAATTGGTGCAGCCTGGAAAAGTATTCAGAAAAAAATACCATTGTGCTAATCTTTTATTACTGCTATTTTGGTACCTGTGCTGTTGAAGTACATGTGAAGGCAGGCTGCAGCACTGGGCCGACTGTTGGTCTGACTTATCATGCTGATCTTACTTTAACTTTGCTGGAAACTCATCTCCTGTTGAACTCCAGAACTGAGAATGCTTTTTTCACCTGTCTTTCCATGTCCTTTTTCTAATCTTGGTTTGTTGCCTCATAATCCAATAATTAATGTACTTGAGGGTTTTTTTGAGCAGTTTTAATAAGCCTGTTGCAGAGTTCAGGATCTTGCATGGCTGTGTAATGTTTTACTGCTACGTGTCTCTTGGCTTGCCTTTCAAAATCCATCTGTGGCGTGATGATGGGTGTGGTTTGGAATTGCAATGTCCTCACCTCATTTGTAGTTGATATACCTAAAATAATACTGTAAATTCAGTCCAAAGGCCAGTATCTTATCACTGCAAATTATGGAGGTTATGGTAGGTTGATAGGATATCACCAATAAGTGTACTTAATATTACAGCAGTTCACCTTTCATGTTGGATTTTGTGCTGCTTAGCCACTATTAAATACCTGTGAAAGTGGTGGAGCTTGGTCTAATTCCCCAGAAGAATGAACCGTGTGTGAAACAAGTGCAGGAAACCGATCCAGAGTCTCAAATCTCATTCCATTACTACACAGAAGGAATAAATTTTGACAAATTTATTTACTCCTGCTGCACATTGTGCAGCGTAACAGAGGTGTTGTAAGTGTTATGGCAGTGAGGAGAATGGAGTTGAGGTTCTGCTCCTTTGAGTTTACTTGGGTGTGAGAGGGACTAACTTAACGTTGGCAGCCAAGTCTCCACATCTGGAGAAGCAAGGAAATAAAATCAACAAGAGCTTCCAGCTTCCTTTTGATATTCCACAAAGAACTTTGAGATTTTCGAGTTATCTCACAGCAAAAAAAGTTTTAAACATTTTCAGTGTACTGTGATGTTTTTTTAAGTCAGATGTGCAGTCCCTGACCCCAGGACTCCTTGTCACCTCCTGGTTCTACTTTTTCTGCAGACCTGGGCCTTCCTTAAGGAGCAATTCGAGCTGCTGAGCATGTGGAGAGGAAGGAACAGCAGAGCAGATAAATAAGGGAGGAAGGCCCCCCGTCTGCTGCCCTCCTCCCCTCAGTCAGTGCTGCTGGCCTTGCCCTTGCTGGCTGAGGGAATTTGTCCTCCCATAGCTGTTCCCAGCTAATTGACCAAGAAGATGGAAGCAGTTGAGCCTTTCCATGAGCTGAAGAGCAGCACAGGCCTGGCTAGTGAGGAGTTTTTCCCTGAGAGCCACGTGTGCCTTGTGAAATCCCAGTTCTCTGTCTGTGGCCTAAGGAAAGCATAAATATTCTCTCTTGCACTTCCAGGTGTTGTTCATGTTTCCAACCTGAAGCATGAAGGTTACACACCTCCTGCTGCTTGCACAGGACAGGCCACAGGTGGTCCAGAACGATGGGGTTTGCTTTTTTCAGATATAAATAAATCTGTTACTGCAGAAAGCTGTGAAAAATGAACTTTTTGTGCTACAGTTGCCACTTTAAAATAAAAGGCTTACAAAGATTGACATTTGGGACTGACTTGCACGCTACCCTTTGCCTTTTATGATTACTTGAAAATGTCTTTAATTTAAGTTTGATGCATTTTCAAATATTCCTATACTCTCTCACCTTTGTGTTATTTCATCCTCCCCAAACATTCCCTGCAGAGGGATAATCACTTGTTCTCGGAGTGACTGGCGTGGCTGAGGTGATTATTACGTGGGGATGCTGTGTGTTGGGTGGGTAATGATGGGAGGCTGTTGTGCTGCCAGATGGAGCAGGGATGGAATGATAACACAGTGAAGAAGGTGCTGTCGTTCAGGGCTTGAGTCAGTTGTGATCTCTCTGCTTCCCTTCTCTGCTGTTCCCCTGACGAGGGTTTCGTTTCGTGTGTTCCCTCTCGCTTGCTCCTTTACTCTGTCTGAGCTTTCATTTGCCACTTCTGTGGCTGTGCCCAGTGCACTCTTTAGAACTTGATTCAGTGTCTGACTCTCAGAGATTTTTGGTTTGTTTTGCTGTTTTCCTTGTTTCCTCTCTAGGGGAATTGCTTGTTCACAGTGACACGGTGTTTTGACAGGGATTTTTCTACAGTGTGAGGTGGGGTGTTTATGTATATTAATGAAGGCAAGTGCAGAAGTTCCACCTTTCCACGTACTTTTTCTAATAACGATTAGTTTGACTCCCTGGGGCCCGTTCTTGAAAAAATTCCAATATTCTGTGGAAATAAGCTTTTCTTGCGTTGTGAGGTGTTCTTGTTAACTGCAGTTGTCACACTGGTGTATTCTGTCAATACAAAGATCTATGATCAGGTCATTGAGTGCTTTGAAGGTGAATTTATCCTGTAAACAAAGATAGATAGATTAGTGACAGTGAAATGGGAGACATGGGTGTGTCCTGTTCATCCAAAACCTTAAAAAGGAAGACAGTCAACTTTGGAGTGTTAAGGAACTGTCTTCTTAATGAAAACTTTTTAGTGATTTTATGCCCTGGGTTTCTATTTTTTGCATGTTTTTTGCTGCGTCAAGTTGTTTTCATTTTGAAAACCATATTACCTGTAAAACTGCTGGAGTTCATTCTTAGGTTTGGCATTAATGTGTAATGGAAATTGATGTCTGCCATTGTAAATAATGTCAGAAATGATCATTCATCTAAAGGCCCAAGTCATGACAGCTTTAGTTGAGGAGTGAGAACTTAGGAAAACACCTCATCTTCTGTGGAGTGAATCCTGTCGAGTACAGCACGTTCATCAGAAATAGAAGCTTCTCAGCAAATGTCTGAAATGCATATAAGTCAGTCATTTATATAATTATTTCATTTTAAATGTAAACCCCACAGTAGTGTATCATATTCAGAGGTTTTTGGTGTATGAATCATGTTGACATCCTGATTTATGGATGGTGCCAACAGCTGTCAAACCTCCTGAATGCCGGTCACCTGAATGCACACCTCTTTTGGGGTACTTTGGCCCATTTCAGATCTCTGGTGCTGGATTTCACACCTCGTTGAGTTTATAAAATGTTTCCCAGCAGTTTGATTGCTTTAAGATGTTTGAATTTTGTCTCTGGTGAGAGACAAGCAGCGTTCTGAGTGCTTGCAGATACCGATTGAGTCACCCTGGAAGGCAGCGTGGATGCAATCCAAGATAAATGCCAGGTTAAATATTTGGGGTTCCATACAGTGGAATTCCACCTGCATTGTCCAGTTTTTTGATTTTCAGTCTACGAATCGTGTTAAGAAATAAATGGCCATTAGTTATTTCCTGTGATGGACTGGCAAATGTAATGAGCAGTGTAAGGGTAGTGAGTTGTGTGTAAACTTCTTCCTAGTTTGTTGTGTTTTTTTTTTAATCTGAGAAGTTCAGAAGGTTGACCTGTGTAAACGAGTATGTTTGGGATGTGTACTGCTTTTCCTTGAGTGTAGTGACTCATTTTTAAGACAGTTTTGTGATAAACTCATAGAATTCTATACTTGATCGTGGTTTGAAGATTAGGTTTGAAGATGAGTTTTGGGTTTTCTGTAATTTTGTAATTTTCAAACTGTGCTGTTAAAGTTGAAATCTAGTACAACTTTATTAATTTTTTACATTTTAAGGACTTAGGTGTGGCTGGTTTGAATTGGTGGTTTCTTGTCCACAAATATTGGAGTCTTGTGTGTTTAGTAGTCATGGTATGTGGTGAGTGAAAGTTAGGCCCAACAGAAGGGGATATTGTAGTTTTTCCAGCCAGGCACAGCAGAAAAGAGTCTTTGCAAACCCCTCTGTTGGAAGGAACTGCATCATGATGGAATTGAGAAGAACTCATAGTTCAGTCTGTTTGTAGTTCAGCCAAGACAGGTGATGTTGTGGCCCCAAACTCCTCAATACCCTCCTCTAAATGATTGCATTTTTCTTTATCCAGTTGTTCGTTTTAAATCACAAAATTCACCATTTTCTGTAGCTGTGGGTAGGGAAAGGATGGGTGACACTGAGTTCTCCATGTCTAAGTGTAAGCTTAGTGTCTATTGTTCTGCCTCTGTCCTGCTGATCATCATCCTGGTGACTTTTGGCTTAAAGGTGAGGTTGATTCTGGAATCTGATCCTTAAGGCCTTTGCTTGAGGATGGACAGCTCAAATCTTTATTTTAAATAAGGCAAGTGCCTGAATCTTGGTCTTTTCAAATCAATATCCATATCAGATGGTTTTAATGTTTGGGGGTTTTTTTGTGGATTTTTTGTAGATCCCATTTCCCCCAATAGTAGGATTGGTTTCTGACCTGCTGTACTCAACAGGAGCCGTGTCCTTTGAAGGGTTTTCTGTTTTCTAGTTCAGTAGTATCCCTGAAAAGAGGTACAGATAAATGGAGAATTGTCATTAAGCTTCATAAATGTTTTTCCACTTGGTATTTCTGTATATTGGATGTCAGATTTGATAGGGCTTGGGAAGCATTATTCAAGGAGTTCTTATATCCAGCTCCAGGAGAATGTTAATTAAAACACTCTGTGGTGACAACCTGCAGGCTGTTTACCCTGCAGCTCCAGGATTCTTTAGGATGTTTTGCCTGTGACAATTCAGTACCAAGTCCTGTTTATCTAAAGACTCTGGCCAGTTACTGAGCAATTTTTCAGTGTATTGTTATTTTATATGGTATTTAATGCACACTGTGTTGCAAATTCTTACTAGCAGCTAAAATAATTTGGACTTGGACTTTGTAGTGCATAAATATAAAATCTGAAATCTATATGAATGTACCTTCCCCACCTGTTACTGCTACATAGCAGAAATACACTTTTTTTCCCCCCTGGAATGAGGTTCACCAGCTCTTCCGTTCAGAAGTGCTACTGCTCATTAGCTGTGGACTGTATCCAGAGGACTGCATTCCTCTTATTTCCTCATTGCAATTCCTTGTCTTTCAGACTGCCAGATGAGGCAGGAAAGGTGAGGGATAAGGCTGGGTGTTTGCTGGCATTAGCAGAGGAGGGTGACAGCTCTTCATGGGAGTTAATGTGGAGATTTTCAAGGTGTTTACTGGGCATAAAGTTCTCCAGAACATTTTTCTATGCACGCTGTTTTTCATGCACGTTCAGTTGTGTTCCAGTGTTCCTCACTTTTACATGTGAGCATAATTGTGGAAGCATCTGTAGGCAGCTACAGAGGAATAAAAATGTGAATGGCTGTGGGAAGAGGAAGGTGATCTGTTGAGCATACCTGTATGGGAGATTTCAGGGATGCGATGGAAAATCATTGGGGTGGACCCTTCTGGTACAATGACAGTGCTAATTTCAGAAGTACCAGTATTCTGAGACTCCTTGAAATAATGGTATTTCAGTATTTGAAACCAGGCTCCTTCCATTTAGACTTTTTTTTTTTTCCTTTGTGTCTTAATGTACCTTTACCAATTTTATGTCTCCTGTGGTGCTGAAAACTCCACACTTCCCACCCTATTAGCATTAGTTTTTACACTTCCTTCCTATAACAGCTCCTGACCCATTTTCACTTCCATTCTTCTAAAATAAATCTTCTTTTCCTTGTATTTTCAGACTAAGCTACCACCAGTATTTATTTCTGAATACCAGGTCATCTCTGGTGCTTGAACCCTTGTGGGACTGAAGTTTAGACTGTGCAGGTTTAACAGAGCAGGGCAATTGGTGGTAGTTTTTTAATATTTTATAACAGTTGTCCTTCTATATTGCCTTGTATTCAAAGAACATCACAGAAATAATTCTTTTGAGTCTAAAACTTACTTCCACAAATATGTTTGTTTCTAACTGTCTTGTCCATGTAAATGTGCATTGTTCCCTATTTAATTCTTTTTGTTTTCCCCCAAGCTACTTTATTCTTCGTTTCATTGTCATTTTTATGCTTGATGGCTTATAGTGTTACATTACCAAAGACTTGTCCAGATCCAGAGACCTTTGCATAAATAAGTTATTCACATTTAAAATTTGGGGTGTTTTTTCCTTAGGCAAAACAGGCAGCTATTAATGCAGACTGTGGCTTGAATTGTGGGTGGGTTTCTGTGTTTGTTTGGGTTTTTTTCTGTGTTGATTTTAATTGTATTTCCAAAGTTAGTTACCCAATGAAAACAAAACCAGCTATGTATTTGTTATATCATATCTAACTTAAAATCTACGTGGAACCTGGTAGACTAGTAGATAAAACTGGTATAATAGTAAAACATACATATCAGAATTAACTGTTTTAAGTGTTCTGAAGTATGACATGCTTGCATCTTAGTTGTGGTGTTCTGTGTTGGTATAGGTAAGAACTGATAGAATAAAATCAGATTTAGTAGTCTTAAATTTTTGAGTGTGGTGAACTATTCATGAGCTCAAACAACTGTTAAAATAAGGTGCTGCAATTCTATTTGAAATAGACTTATGATGGTAAAAATAGCCAAAAAGAATGTTCCTGTAGTGCCAGATAAAAATAATCTGTTTCAATTGCCTATGAAAAATCTACTTTTTTTTTTTTAAAGATGTGTTTTCTTTTTTTAAAAGATTAATTATGAAGGATTTGGAATTATGAAATTCCATACACAATTTGTCATAATCTCCTGAGTCATCTGATAATGAGATGTTTTCAGGGACAACATAGACAGGATTCTACTTGATAATTTAGAATTTGTGGAAATGATGTAGGTGTGTCTGTACATATACATGGGTATTTGTCAGTGTATTTTACTATATTTATAAGAAATAACAGAGGGGCTGCATCCTCCAGGTGATCTCAGAATTAATGCAGAGTGATGCACTGCATGAACTCCAGTCAGCAGATTTTTCCTAAAATGCATTTGGTTATGGACACTGTCAGCTGCAAGCAACTAAGCTTCCTATATTTCATGTATGTGAACTATTTTTAATATGTAAACTGTTGAGTTTACATCTGTCTGGGAGAAAATACTTGTTAAGAATGTCTTATAATAAGTTCTGTATTCAGGGGAGGCAAGTTGGGCTTTTTACTCTGCTAAAATGTCACTTTTCTCCATTTAATCATTGGTTTGCATGTATTCTGTTTTGTATTCTGCTCTACAGTCCTGTGCTTTTTGTGAAGCAATATCCCTCAGTTTTCAGTGATAATTAACTTAATGTTAATTTTTGCTTGTAAACTTGGCAACCTTGACCTTGCTTCTGCTGTTTGCTGTGTCATCTCTCGTCTACCATAGGCATCATTTGAAAGAAGTATTTCACATCTTCAGTAGAGTCTGAAAGTGGAAAAGTCCTAGACCACAATAGTGGCTTTTAAAGAAAATTAATTGTTGCCATGAACTGTGCATGTAGTCAATGTGTGCATCTGTTCTTTGTTGCTTGCACTGTTTACTCTTGAGTCCTCTTTGATGAAGCAGTAATGATAAAAAAATAAATTACCCAAAATTGCTGATACATTTCTTGATAAATGTTTGAGGAGGATCATTTTCTGTTGTTCTATTCTGATTGTCCCTGAAATGATGAGGACTTGGCTCTTAAATATTATTAGCTGACTAGAATAAATTAATGACATTCAAATATACCACAGAAATTTTGCAAGAGCAGAATTACTGAAGAGGCCAGTCCATTTTTTTTCCTCCTTGAGAAGTCTTTTGGGGTGTGAGCATATTTGTGTTCAGCACACTCTTTTAGCAGTCTTACTGAGGCTTTTGTGTGGTACAGTCCATACATGATATACAAGGAGAGTAAACATGCTAAACTGAGGGAGAAATTTTATAACTCAGTATGAACATCACAAAGACAGAGCATGTAAAGAAGCTTTGAGAGCTGCAGTGGGAATTGAGATTGTGTAAGAAAGTAGGGGAAGATAAGAATATTGTGCCAATATATAATATGAGAGACTTCAGTGGACGAGCTGCTGCATTGATTTAGGCTATCTGCAGTCAAATAAGTGCTTTTCTCTGCAGAGGTAAATGAGGTGTTCTTTTTAGTCATCCATAGCTCAGGAGGTTATGTTTATGGTGGAAAAAATAGTTTCATTTCTGAGGAATTCAGGGTTGTCGTCTTCTCCCTGCTTGTCTGAAGTGAGCTTTGCCTTGTTCACACTTGAGTTGCTGCAGAGCACGGGCTGAACTGCACCAGGAGGTTCTTGGGGCAGTAGGTCTCCTTGTTGGAAAATCATGTGTGCATTTTGGGGAATTGTGGCCTGGAGAAAGGGGTGGGAAGAGAAGGATTTTGGAACATCCTCTGTTGACACTGAGGTAGGGAAACGAGTCCAGCACACACAGACACTTCTGCCTTTCTGGTCTGTAGGTCCCCTCAGACTGACTGGTAGTAGATGGTGTGACCATCACCTCAGTGACCAGCTGATTACTTTATTTTCCAGGAGGATAAAATATCCTTTAAGACCTAATTAACGTTCCATTTCTAACCATTGGTGTAGTATGTATTTAGTCCACTGACATCTCCCTCTTCAATTTTTTTTCACATGGAATCCTCTTAATGCTTCCAGTTCTCATTATCTGCTCATGAAGCCCAGTTGGATCACTGGACAATCAAGGAAAAAGGAGCAGCAACTGTTTGTTTTTGTCACCCTCCCCCAGTTTATCTATACAATAGTGTTTTCTCTTGTGAACATGAAGGTTTTAGGAATGTCTTGAAGCTTTGAATTTGTCATTTTACACTAAATTAAAATGCTGTCTTTTTCTTGAGCAGTTCATTACCCAGTAAAATTCAAATAACTTATTTCACTGTATATTACTGCCCAGCTGTTGCCATGCTAACAGTTTAAATTGCTGGCTTTTTGGTTCCCTGTAGTTGCCAGTGTTTTTTCTATGTTTTAAGTAAAAATTTGCTGACTTGCACTCCCCCATTTTCATGGGATTAATATATTAAAGAATTAACATTTTGTCACGTTTGGCCATTTAGCCCTGCTTGCTTTGATAGTCAGTCATGCTTGTCGTGATTAAGAAAGGATATCATTCCACTATCTTCTTTAGAAACAATTCAAACAAGCTGTATTGATTTTTTCCTTTCTTTTTAGGGCAGGTGTTTAGCAGTAGTTTGAATTTGTGCTGCAAAATAGAAATAATTGCAACCAGTGATAATGGTAGTAAAGTATTTTTCTTTATATTGGTTGAAGTAGAAATAACATTGTCCTTCCTTTTCCTTTATAAAGCATAGCTGTAATATGTTTCAGCGAGTCCTGTATGCAGTATTGAGAATTCAGCTTTTATCTGTTAGATTGTTTGGGGTTGGGATTATTTATTTATTTACTTAACCTGTGGTCTTTTATTCATGAAATGACGTGATGTTGATAATAGCCAAAATTGGCTTTTGCTTTATGGGGTTGGTTTTGTTTGGTTTGGGCCTTTTTTTTTTTATGAGTGTGGGGAGGGGGTGAATGGTCTTAGAACAGATGGAAAAAATGTATCATTCCTTTCCTTTGGAACCATAAGTAGTGAACATACAGGGATTTGGAAGAGCTTTTTAAAGGTGAAACTAGAATTACTTTGCCTTTTGTGAACACACATGAATGTTCTGCTGGCTTTTTCCAAGATGGCAAATACAGTAAGCCTTTTTCTTCACTGTGTCATGCTTAAAAGTGTCCTGAGAGTTAGTGGCTGAATCTGTGAAATTAGGATGGCCTCAGTCATGAACTCCGATGTCATAAGAGGGAATTTGCATGGCAAATACAGAAAGTGTATTTCTCCAGTTGAAGGTGGCAAAAGTTGTGAAGATTGTTACTGTTTTGGTGTCATATAAACCAGTTCCTTTCCTGCAGCCATTCCTGTGTTGGTTTCTTGCTTCTTTTCTGGTTGCCACACTGCAAAGCAGCTGTGGGTGCTTATTTTGCCAAGTTCCTAAATTCTTCAGGTTTGCCTTTTATCTTCGTGCAGTCTTGACCAAAGGGAAGGAAGTGTATGATGTTGTGTAGCAATCTCCCTTTTCATTCCAGGGTCTTTCCCTCTCTTGGTAATTTGTCAATATTAGCAGTCCTCAAGGCTGACTCCATTGAATGCACTTAGTGATTGTACATTGTGGGGAAATAACAATACTTAAAAACCTCAGGGGTTTTTAACTTCCTCAGAGTTCTTGGTGTCTCTGGATAATTTAAGGGGGTTGCACAAGTGATGCCACAGGTGGCCTTGGCAGTTAAAGATCCACTGAAACTTGGTCTTTTGAGTATTCCTTCAAAGAAATCATATACAAATGCATGTAGTTTTACTCCCTTTTTTACATCTGTTCATTCAGCAAGGAGATAAATTCCTAGCTATGCAGAAAAGTACTTATTAGTGTCTTAATATGCTTGTGGACTGGTCTGATGGGGAAGAAAGTTTCTTGACCAAAGCCAAAGTTGGATAAGTCGTTTCATCTGGGAAGAAGGAGCCAGACTAACCTGAGACACGGGAGGCTGGCTTGGTGTTCCCGCCAAGGAAATGAAGCTTGGTTTTAGTTTCTGTTTCATTTTGTTACAGTGCTGTAGAAGAGTTTTAAAAATTCATCTGAAGCAAAACAAACTTCACAAGTTAAGTTTGCATAAAAACAAGTGTTTTCCTGATAATGTTGCAAACAGGTTAGAGGTCGGCTGGGAGGGTTTGCTTTTAGTGCTGTAATTGAATTGCTCTTGCAGGAACAGATAACTTACAGTTAACTGTGGCTTAAAGGGGAAGTTCTGGTGTCTTAGGCCTTGCCTTGTGCCAGAATTAGTGAGATGGCTTAGCAGTATTTTCAGCGTGTATTCTAAGGCAAAGAGAAAATCTGCCTTGTTGAGAGTTGATAGGGCATGTGTGAAAGGCTTGGGCACGGGTTTTTGTATCCCTGCTATACACAGTGCTTCAGATAGTTGTGAGATATCTTTTAATGAGGATTTACTTAGAAAGGAGCTGGGGAAACACTGAAGGTCCCCAGATGCTGAGATGTTTAAGTTTGTGTGATTTATAATTTCCCTGAACATCTGTACGGAAAAATCCTGTTACATGCATTCATAAAGTCAGGTTCTCTTTAAATAACTGTAGCCATCCAATTCAGGAAATAAACTACCTCAACTTCCTCTCCACAGTTTTTCTAAGCTACCTGCTGTGGTGGCAGTTTCTGTGTGCTCTGAACACTCACTGAATTGGAGAAGACAAAATATTAATTTAAGAAACTGTTGTAGTGTGAATATTCTCTTCAGCAGCTGCAGCAGGTATTGCAAATCATCAGAAAACAGAAAGCCTGTCTGCAAATCAACCTGACAGTAACATTAGGGGCACCACCAAGAATTCTGTTACGATTTGTACAAATGGAGAGATGAGACCTGAAAGGGGAGAGAGAAAGCACAGCCCCAAAACCAAGGTTCTGCATGAAAGTGTTTGCAGGTGTGGGAGCAGGTTCAGCTGGTGAGCCTGATGTTGGGAATCAGCACATACACAGGTTTAAGAAACTTACTTTAGATTTGTATGCTTTGCGTCTGATTTCAAGGATCATATAGTTCAGGTTGAGAGTTGACTGACTCCAAGAGGTAGTGATAGTAATGGAAATGAAATTAAAGGAGTAGTAGCTTTGATCAACAGGGAGCAGCATTATAGTCCTTCCAGTGCAGTTTGCTAAGGCAGAACTTGCAGCATGAAGGAAGAGTTCTGTAGCAGTTCTTTGATGTAGAGGCAAATACACATCTCAATTTGAGCTCTTCGGAATATAACCAAAGAGCTACAGAGTTTGAAATATGTAATTTAAATGGCTTTATTAAATCATTGTAATACCACACATACACCTGCAGTTCTGTAGCAGCATCACTTCGTTTTTATTCATCAGAACTTTGCCTCTGAAAACAGCCAAAAGATAAGGCTTTTCTGGACTTGGAAGGAGGTGGAAGTGTGTGATGTATCTCAGTCTTGGGATATAAACCGAGACCCAGTCATAAAACACCAGTGATTTGGATTCTCCATGGGTGTGTTTCAACTATTTCTTAGCATTTCCTCATTTAATTTTTGGCATTTCTCATTTCTATAGTTAGTACAAGTTTACACAAAGTAAATTTTAAATATGGACAAAACTGCTAATTGAGTATTCAGCTTCCTCGCCCCCCCCCGGGCAGATTAAGTATTAAGGTCTGTGATTATTGTGATATATTAAAATCAAGCTGTTCATAACTGTAACCAAATTTGAAACATAATCAGACCATGAGGTGGTGAAAGTCATGGTTTAACAAGCTAGAATTAGAATTTATTGGAAGTGTGTCAAGCTTTTGAAAAGTGTGAAGTCGTCTGCTGGGGCAAAGGACCTTCCTTCCAATTTAGGTTTATTCAGCTGCTTCAGTTTAATGGCCAGTATGTTCAAAATCAAGAAACTGGAAGTTCAGAAAGTGGGGAAAGTGATTTTTTTTTTTTAATTTCTTTATTTACTCATTCATTCCCAAAGTGTAAATACTATAATGAGGTAAGGATGTAATAGGTTAAAGGTCATGGCCATTCTGGTGAATAGAAGGTGTCAATTCAATTATTAGAATATTTGTTGTAGCACAGAACAACCTTTGATTGTGTGAGCCACTTAAAAGCTTCTGAGGCAACTTTTCTCAAAGTAAAATTAATTTCTAATTGGATTTACATTTCTGACTTTAGCCTTACTTAGTCTGCAGTAGGTGTGTAGTAAGTAGAAGGTAGTAGACTGTATTTTTATGACATGATAGAGGTAATTGAAAAGAATGAGATCGTGGGAAATAAAAGTGAAGGTACATAAACTGTCCAAGCATGTTGAGATAGTATGTTCTTCAGTTCAGCAAAAATGAGTGAAATAACTGGTAGAAGGAAAAATGAATTTTTTTTCGGGAAAAAACCCAGCACAGAATGAGAATAAAATCAGATGTTTCTTTCTTGCAGATTGGAAAGAATAAATAACTAAAATCAATAATTTTGCATTTCATTTATTTTTTTTTTGTTTTCCTTTTTAAATGAGAAAAGCCATCATGTAAGTTAGAGGTTTGTTTTGTGTTGGGGAAATTGAATGTCCACAAATAAACCAGTGAAAACTTGTATTGTTCATATGTTGTTGATTTGCATTACAATCAGTGAGCTTCCAAGTCTCCTCCGTCTTAAATATTACATTTCTTCTTTGAAAAGTGATGCTGTGTTACTGAGAGTGCTTGTAGACTTCTTGTCTTGCAGGCTAATAAGAAACTTTATTATTTCTCAGGAAATGTATTATTTGCCTTATTTAAGTACAGAATTTTGAAAACCTTGTATTTCTTTTTCCCAGGCTGTTCGCTGCTATGAATCGCTAATTTTGAAAGCTGAAGGAAAGGTCGAGTCTGATTTCTTTTGTCAGTTAGGTCACTTCAACCTCTTATTGGAAGATTATCCAAAAGGTAAGGCTTTTTATTTTGTCTGGGAAATGTCTTTGGGGGAATTGTTCTTTGGTGTGACACAACAATGAAAAACATCGGGGTAACTCACTGTTTTCTTGGTTTGTACAAGATTCCAAAGCCTGTGAAAGAATTAAAACTGGTGATGTCTTTACGAAAACAGTTTCATTCTTACTTCTCTCTTTTTTTTTAATTAATGAAAAAAAAGAATCAAACCAAAGCACTACTGGTTCAGGTATGACTGTGAAGTTTTTTCAGTTTGTGCAGTTGTAGCACAGTGCCTGCTTTGCTTTTCTGGTTCTTTATTCCATGGCTGCACATACAGTTGAATCCCCGAGGCCTCTGAAGGATTCCTGGGGTGGTGGGAAACAGAGGGACGTAGAATGAGAGCCTGTCTTAGTGCTTGATGTATGTCCAGAACCTCAGCAGGTAAGGCTGGGCTCAGAGTGTTAATCTGGAAGCAAAAATCTGCACCTAGAGGTTGTTTGAAGTTCTGCTTTAAGTATTGATTAGAAGAATGGGTTGTAAGGGCTTGGGGGTGGGGGAGGGAGTTTAGGTCTCTGCTCCATCAGTCTTTGAACTTAGTGAAACGTTTTTTTGGCCATCTTTGCAGCCAGTGGCACAGAACCTTCCATATGCTTGTGCTGTGTTGCCTGTGGGTCAGCAGAGTGGTTTTTGGCAGTGAGGTGCATTCCCAGAGACACTCTGCTGTGTTGCTGACAGAGATACAGGGCCAGACCTTCAGCTTGTGCTGGTTCCACTTCAAGGCACCCTGGCTGTCATTCCCGTGTCTGGTGGCTGCCTGCCTTCCAGTGATTGTAGAGGTGTGGGAGAGAGCTAGTTAGAACAGGGCAGATTATTTATTGTATGGGGAGTCCTTTTTTATTGTTTTTGCTTTTTAGTTTTGATATGAATGCGGTTCTGGTTGACTTTGTGTAGGGGAAAGCAAACAACACCCCCGCCCTGAAAATGTTTACTCCCACCCCATACCCTTTTCCAAACAAAAAAAACTGGTTTACAGTTACCTTGGGATGTAGAAACAGGGAAAAGAATTACAAGTGATAGTAGTTCAAAAGCACCGCTCAGTGACTCAGGCTGGCTGTGGGTTGTCTCACAACAGTGTCTGAGTTCACTGGTTCTCTGTGTCTGACATAAACCAGTGTGAGTTTGGGTTCCTGGGACCTTCATTTTTGAAGTGAGAAGTGTTTAGATTTGAGATTACTCAGGAGGAATTTGCAGTTACCTAAATTCAGTCTGAAAATTCAGAAGGGTTTGGGTGATAGAGGCACCTGCCTTGTACCTCAGCCCAGCCAACCAGTGTAATATAACCTCTGGTTCTACCAAGTCCAGAGCCCTGGGAAAACGGGAAGGGAACATGGCAACATGTCTTCTGTGGAATCTACTAAGTAATAGTCTGATCCCATGTTTTTGTATTTATTTTGTTTTATTTTAAGAAAACTCTGCCACCCCCTCTGCAAACAGCTTACGGTGCTGTTCCTGCTTAGCCTAATACAATTAGGAGTGATGTGAGTGCAGTATGACTTACTAGATACATTTTACTTAGCAAAACCAGCACAGGATTATGGGCTGAACTGTATTAACTCTGCTTTTGAGTTGATAACAGTGAAGAGTGACAGGACCAGGTGTTGCTGTGGATCAGAGGCAGGGTTTACTGATGGGGAGTCTGCTTTGTACTCTGCAGATGGTTTTAAGAACAAGCATTAAAAAATCCAAATGATGACTGAAAATACCAGTACTCCAGGGCTGTAAATGAACATGAGCAGAACTATGTGGGAAGAAACATTTAGGCATTAAAAACCTGAATTAAAATACCTAAAACTTTCTTAGATGCCTATTTAAAGTGACATTTCAATCGTGAAAGAAGTCTCAAGAAGAGAAGAAACTTTGTTACTTGTGGAGTACTAAAAAAAAGAAAGGTGTATCTTTATTTTCAAAGAAATGGAGTAGTAGTGAAAATAGTACTGCAGAAATTTAAATTGATGTCAAAAGAGAAGCTAAAGGGTTTTTTAATTAAGTGAGGGACACATGTGCCTGTTCACAACTGTTTTTGAACTCCAGTACCAAAGACTGTAAAAGTATTATCCTCAATGCAAAAAGTCATAGGTGTTCTATAATTAATTCACTACTGTTATTTGAAAGAAGGAGAATGCTTGTGTTGCATTATAAATTTAAAGTAAAAATAAATTTTATGCCATGCTATGGATTCTGTTACTTAATTATCATACATTCTAGTTGCAATTACAGTTAAATTTTAAATGGTTTGGAACAGAAAAGTAAAGCGAGTTCAGAATATTTTGATCTCACTAATGTATATTTTATCCAGTTTTTAAGTCCTGAAGTTCCAGAAGTATAAAATGCTGAAGAAGCATGATCTTCAGAACTATAATACTGAAGTTAGTCTTGAACAAAGTTACAGAGAGGTTGATGTGTTTAATAAATTGGATGTAATTAATAAAATATCAGAAGATAGCAGCATGAGGAATGCTGCACAACTTTTATTTTTTCTTGGAAGCCTATTATTTAATTAAATACTTCCAAGAAATATCTACACCTTTGTATATAATGTAGAAAGTGTCTTTAATAAAGGCAAAAGCAATAGTGTTCTTAGTTTAAAAACGCGATAAAATTTGAGTGAAGCAGAAAAAAATTGTTAGGTGACTGCAGAACTGGCATCAGTGGTCAAGATGAAGCAGTGCTGGGTTGATGGAGATCTGGGTTTCATGTTCATAGTTTCTTCTCTTGATCTCATTTTTTCACAAACACTTCAACAGCCAAGGATTGTACAGTCGGGTGCGTTTGTTTTGTGTTGGTATTTTTATGTAGCTAATACCTTCTTCTGAATGGAACAAAAAAACCTGTAGGTCATTTCTTTATAAGAACTAGGATTCATACCCTGCGAAAGAACGACCTTGAGAAAGGTCTGTGACAGGTTGCAGAATAAAACTAACATTATTGGAGCTAACCAGGCACAGCCCTTGGTGTGCACACACAGAGAGTATCAGTGAGGGACAGGCTACCTTTGCAGGTGCAGGAAATTGATGTCTGATGCTGAACTCCTAAGTATATTTAGCATAAATATTTATATTTTTAATGAGACCTGTTAAGTGTTGTAGTAATTTGCCTTGAAGTGCATTAAGTTTTCTCTCACTTGTAGCCACTGAAGTCCAGATTTAATATGCTTTTCCTTTTCTTTTTTTCATAAAAAGAAGTACTTGTCTCCAACAGAAGTTGAGTTCACATCAGAAGTTACTGGATGAGAGTCCTTCTTCTCACTGTATCTGAGCTTAGACTGGAGTTATCCCAGTGTAATTCCTAGCCTTTAAAATGTCTGAAGCTGATCTGCAGCTTGTAGTTTTCCCAAAACGCACTAAGTTTGAATGGCTGTTGACACCTAAAGGGTTTTCTCTGCAGTCATGTAATGGAGTTGTGTTGTTATAGTGGCACTCTGCTGCTGTTAGGAGAAGGTCCTGGGCAAGGAATCAACCTTTTTGCGTATTTTGAATCCTGTGAGCCACTGACTTGAGTTCAGATACCTCTGATCAGGGCAGGTGGATCCATCTCAGCCCACATGCTCAAGATGGGTTCTGTGCTCAGCTTTCCTTGTCTTGATTGTGACTGGTCAGAATTTGGCTTCAGGATTTCCCAAAATGGGAATGTTTTCTCCTCCCAGCGAGTGAAAGTATTTTGTTTCCTCAGTAGCATTTTCTTAACTCTAATCTGATGTCTTCCTCTTCTCTGTTTTAATGAGGCAGCTCTTCCCCAGCTGTTGGATTGTTTTGGAGGCTCCCAAACCCGTTGTTCCTGGGCGTGCCTTTAGTGGCACCCCCGTGTCTGTGCTGGCACAGCTGAGCCTGCAGCTGTGTGGGGAACTGATCCAACTGAAAAATAACCCAGCAGAAAAATGTGTTGCAGTTGCCCCAGAATGTGAAACCTCAGCCTTGGGTTGTGCTGGAGGAGGCGGGTGGGTTGTCATGGAGGGGTTTGGGTGCTGGGAGCGTTGTGAGTCCAGATGGGACTCCCTGGTGTAAACCTGTGAACTTAGTTTGCTACTGCATTCCTTAGGAAGGCTGGGTTTTTACCAAAGTTATTTGCTCTACTCTTGGAGGAAGCTGATGTTACATCACTATTTGGAGATTATTTTTTATTTCATGACTCTGCTTTCCATAAGAAGTACAGAGTATGTAGATGGTGATGCTTAAAGTTTGGGATCTAGTTGACTGCTGTTTAATGAGCTCATGGGCTCTCACATCATCTGGATTTTCCTCAGGGAACCTTTCATCCCTTCTGTAGAAGGATCACATGTGTTGACTGTGTTCCAGCCTGTGACTTGGAGGACAGTTGCACAAATGGTGATGTGCTTTCATAATTTGCCTCCTTGAATTGCTGTTCTCTAAGCAAAATTCCTGGAAGTAGAAAATGCAATTAATGAATGATTTGGGACAAACATGCAATTACTTATGCCACAGTTACTAAAGCACAATAAATACTGCTCTCAAATAATTCTTATTGCTGTGCTCAAGTGGTGTTCACGTTTCTAAATGTGCTGTGTCAGAACAGTTTTAGCAATACTTATTCTGGTTGTAGGTAGTGACTGCATTGTGAAAAGCAGTAATATAAAGATATTTTATACAAGATAGTGTTTCCTGGTACAGGGGATTTTTTTTTTTTTTAGTAATTGTTAAGCTAAAATTAAAAAAAAACTCGCCAAAAAAAACTCAGAATGTTTATTGAGCAGCTCATTTATTAAGATGCAGCCTAAACACAAAATTTAAACACTTTTTGATTGTTCATGTGTAAATTTGTGTGGTTGCAAGGCAGTTGCTGTTCCGTAGAGAATTTCTCTGTGTTGGTTAGTGTCTTAGTCTTTTAGGAATTTGAGGGAAAGTGTTGTCATTAGGGAGCATTTCCACGTGCTGTGCTCTGAGGTACAGGATTGTAGGAGTCGTTTTATGAAACGTAAGGGAGAACTTCCCACCATAAACAGGGTTTATGTGCTGGCTGCTGCCAGGCTGGTCTATCCTACTGATGAGTCCTGAAGAACTAGAATGAATTTTAAGTAGCAAAGCCACCTGAGTTGAGCAAGAGATGACTGTGTTTTCAAGTAAGTGTGATTTTAGGCTTAAGGTTTTTTATTTTGTTGTTTGTAATTGGTAATAATTGGTAGATTTAGAGTAGCTACTATTTGGAGCTGTTTATTTCGTCTTCAGGATGGAGTTAAATTTTAGGTGGTTTATTTTCAGGGGGTTCCAACCATTACATCAGATTGCTATAGAAAGAAGAATGTTATCTTAAGCCTAGATCATTAAAATGTTCTTTATAAATTGTGTGTGTGTGGAGCAGGGTATAGCAGTAGACAGTTTTATTATAAAATACACCTGTGCCGTGGTTGTTGACTGGTTGTCTGAAAATTTTTATCTTGGGCAGTGTTCTAAATAAGCACTTAATTGTTAAAATTCCTTTTGTGGAATATGCTCTTTGAAGGATTTTTGAGCTTGATGAGAATCCATTGGGTTTCTTCTTCACTGATATTCTCAATATTTTAAGACCCTTCATAGAGTTCATGATCTAAAGGATCTGTAAACTTCTTGCCAAACTCTTGTGTCTCTACACATTTAATACTTCCTGGGACAGTGAGCTTCACACCACTTTGCTGCGTTGTATCTCCAGATGAGGATGTGCAGTTGTTAATAAAATTTCTCAGAGGACTGTTTGGTGATTTTTCTTTCATAAATGTATGCTTGTGTTGCCTTTGTGTGTCTGCCTTCATTCTGTGTTAAAAGGAAGACATGCTTTAAGCTTCTTTGATGGTCTCTTCGGTACTTTCAGCACAAATCTCTGGAGGAAAAGGGAGCAACCTCTTGCCTGAGGCCTTAGAACAAAAGACCTGAGCTGCATTTTGCTGCTCTCTCTTCCGCAACATTTTTTTGGTTATTATAGAATTGCAGAATCAAGGCCTTTAAGATCACCCAGTCCAGTTGTTCACCCAACACTGCTTAAGTCCACCTCTAAACTTTGTCGCTGTGCAACACATCTACATGTCTTTTAAGTACCTCCAGGGATGAGGACTCCACCATTTCCCTGGATGGCCTGTTACAGTGCTTTACAACCCTCTTGGGCGACCAAATTCTTCCATATATCAAGTCAAAACCTCACCTGGTGCAACTTGAGGTCATTTATTCTTGTCCTGTCACTGGTTACTTGGAAGAAGAGACCAATCCACCCCCCACCTGGCTACAACCCCCTTTCAGGGAGTTGCAGGGTATGAAAAAGGTCTTTCCTGATCCTCCTTTTCTCCAGGCTAAACACCCCCAGCTCCCTCAGCCGCTCCTCGTAGGACTTGTGCTCCAGACCCTTCTCCAGCTCTGTTGCCCTTCTCTGGACACTCTCCAGCACTTCAATGTCTTGTCATAAAGGGCCCAAAACTGAACACAGGATTTGAGTTGCGGCCTCACCAGTGCTGAGTACGGGGGGGGGTCGCTGCTCTGGCCCTGCTGGACACACTGATCCAAGCCAGGTGTCCGTGGCCTTCTTGGCCACCTGGACACGCGCTGGCTTTCATTCAGCTGCTGTCAAGCAGCACCCCCAGACCCTTTTCCATCCCCTCTGCCTGTAGTGCTGCAGTTGTGACCCAAGGGCAGGACCTGGCGCTTGGCCTTGTTGAACCTCACATCGCTGGCCTCAGCTGTCCAACCCTTGTCCAAGTGGTTGATGATATTAAGCAGGACTGACCCCAGACTGAGTCCTGGGGAACACCACTGGTGACCAGCTGCCAGCTGGATGTAACTCCATTCCCCACCATTGTCTGGGCCCTGATGTCCAGCCAGTTTTGTACCCTGTGAGGTCAATTCCATTGACTCAGCCTTGGAATTTCCTCACCTTTTGATTTCTTGAATGTTATGTCTCAGAAGTGTTCATCTTGCTTGGTTAAAACACTGTTGTGGGTAAACGCTGCACTATGTAATAAACTTTTTCTACATTCTGCATGTCTCCTAAGTGTTTAATGAAGATTTATTTTTTTCCTGGAAGTAGTCAGATTTAAAGCAAAAGATGTGCCCTTTTCATGCTTCCATTATGCAGTTCTTCAGTAATTTTCTATCTTACTATTAGTTTTCACATCAACTCATGCTTGCTTAAAAATTAAAATGAAAATAATTCTGTTTAAGAAAACAAGTATTGCTTTACACAGAAGAATATTGGGTTGTTTTACCGTTTTCTTTTCAGGGGTATGTGATCCAGTTAATGGTTGGTAGTTTTCAAGTTCAGTAAGCCAAAAGTCTGTGTTAGTCACATTTAGCCTTGCAAGGTGCCACTAGATGGTGTTAGTATCTAGTTCACTTTTTCCTTACTCAAGCACTAAAATACTCTAACTGCTACATGGTTGCCTCACTTTCAAAGGCCTCTTAAATTTTAAGGTATCAAAAAGTAGGTTTGTTGGAGCAGATCATAAAGCCATCCTTCTGGGACTGCATGATTTGTGATGAAAAGTGCTAAAGATGACAGGTGGGTGGGTGTCATTCAGTCTAGACATTTTGCTCCCCGTTTGCACCTTGCTTGTTTGTTTAGGTTATGTGTTTAGACTTTTGGCATGAAGACAGATTGTCTGTCCTGTTACCGAAACAACTATGTATTTTATAAAGGTTTGCCAATTTCTTATGAAATTAAGTAGATTAAAAATAAATAAAATCCCGAAACCACATACGTGCTAATTATGTCAAATCTGTTTTGTGTTCTCTGTGTGATACCAAGGAATCTTAAACAGGGGCGGATGAGAAAGAAGTGTTGCCCATGTTCTGATTCTGACATGTCCCCTGATCTCTTAGTAGGAGAGGAAGCCAAACTCTTATGGGGCACATAATACAGGCTGCCAGGGTTAAAGTAACCCCACAAATTGCAAAGTGGGTAGTTTTGTAAGAAGAGGAAACCACCTGACTCTGAACTTACTGAGTTCATTAGGTGCCTGATGATTAAAGACAGGTTCTGAAGCAAACCTGAGCTGAGGAGGATTCTTACTGATCAGCAGCTGTAATTCTTTTAGGAAGGCAGTGTTTGTTTTTCAGAGCTATTTTAGGTAAGCATTCTTTTACTTTCATCAAGCTGATGGTGATTGATTTGAAAAGCTACATGTGCCTTTGGGGTGTACCCCTTCCCTGCCCTCTTTCGGGAAGGATGCAAATGCTGGATCTGCCATTCAGCAGGTTTAATGGTTTTCAAAAATGTGATCATAAAGATGTCAGGAAAATAATGTTGATTGCAAGGTTTTGGAGGGAGATGTATAAACTGATACAATAAGCAATGAAATACTGGACAGAAGGATGGAAATAGGTCACTGAGCACTTTTAGGAATTCTTGAGTCATTGTCCAGTATTGTTTTAGATGTTTGAATGTGGTCTGCCAGCTTTGTGTTTTTTAAGGGCGTTTTCTTTGGTTGACTAGATCATTTTACAAATGTAGTTGTCCTACTGAGTTGACACTCAGTCCTGTTCTTTCTGAGTCCAGGACTGCATTTTCTGGATGCTCAGGAATGGTTCGTGTGTGGAAAAGAGAAATTCTTACATCCTTCAACAGTTCCATATGTGTAAGAATTTCCGTGGCAAACTTCTAGATTGGAAAAGCTCAATAATAAGTTCCTAATCAGAAGATTGTCTGCAGAATTTATTTAATAATATTTTGAAAGGACATTTTTTAACTGAAGTGGGGTGATTCATTTGTATCTATAAAAATGAGAGTTGACCCTCTTTTGAAAAAGGGATAGTAGTTGATGGAATGGTTTTGTGACAAAATTTGTATCCCCTTGAAATGGCCAGTCTTGGATGAAAAGTAAAGGTGCAAATGACATTGCAGCATTTAGTTTGTTTTTGTTTGTTTGAGGTTTTTTAATATTACTAATGTGGTGCATGACACAAGTGACTGTTTTTGTCACTTTCTAGTGAACCAGAGAATATCATCCTATAGTCAGAATCATAGATCTCACTGATGCAGCACACCCTGTGTTTCACATAGGGACCTGTGTAAAATTCCCATTGCTTGATCTTGAGCAGGTCTTTATTTATTTCTTTATTATTATTCCAGGATAAAGTCTGCATTTTGAGGATTTGCACTCATTTCCTGTAGATACAAAGTTAATTCAAGGGAGAAGTTACTTGTACTTCCACAATACATTATTTAGATAAGGTACTAATTTCTGCACCATAGAATTAAGGATAAATGTGTTCTTACTGGTGGCTCACTCAGGGACTAGGAAGTATGGTAGGATTCATATTTGTGGTTCATGTTCTGCTTTTAAACTAGGTTGGTTTAGTTTTTCAAACATCTTGCTTTCATAATTTGATTCCTAACATCTTATATGCAAGATTCTTCTTAGGGGGATGTGCTTGAATAGGGATGTTTCAGATGGGCTCTGGCAAAAAAACCCAAAAAACGTTTTCTTGAATTCTCTTTTTTTCTGTGCCTTTAGTCCTTTTCATCAGAGCTTGAGTGCTCTTGGAGCAGATACTTAATCCAGAGGAAAAGGGGCCTGAAATAATGTTTCACAGGTAACTTGTAAGATGAGGACTTGTTAAATGCTGAAATTGTTCATCAACAACAGTTTCTAGTTGTCTGACTTTCATCAGGAGGAAAGGGACATTTCTCCAGTTTTAAGGGAAGCCTCCATGATTCATCCT